>CM029770.1:18613082-18988082 GCA_017562165.1 Ectropis grisescens
TTTTCATTTAACTCCATATTAATATAAGCATATATTTTCGTAAGGAACTTGATGTGATGGTAAGGTAAAAGCCAAAAATGAAAAATATATGCACCCGTTTTGCCGTAGATAATATAGGTGATGTGCGTTCACAATCAAAATAACAAGCAACATAATATTCTCATTAGATGGCGCTAATGCCAGTTTAACTCTAAAAGCACTAAAGGCCATTTAAATCGATGTTTTGCTATTGTGGTATGTATTTTTTCTTTTCTCACTAGGTGGCGTTACTGGTATTCTAAATTGTACTAATAAGTTTTTGCTGCTAAAAGGATTATGATGCCGAATTTGGATTCTTTCTTTCTTGATTTTTTTCAATGTTACCTACAATTAAATTCATACATTAACATTTCCCTAAGACTTGGCTTAGATTTACGGGTTCAACTTGCTTGAATATCATTAAAACTCAAAATTTTAATTATTTTGATTCCACGCAGGCTTCGTTCAAAATTTTACGCGGGCGAAGTCGCGGGTAACAGCTCGAAAACAGCTTACGAATAAAAAGAGATAGGTAAGTAGGTATCAGATCATGCACATTAGCTTCAGACTTTTCATAATGTATCCTATAAAACTTAACACTTGCGGCTATGTTCGATACTACGAAACCTTACTAAGTATGTTTGATTTTGTTTAAAAAAAGAAAAATAAAGATGATAAAATTAAATAAATTTTTGTGTGGAAAAACAAATTCACTCAAACTCAAAGGTTTTTCAATGACTACTTATCCAAATATTTGACGTACGATACTTCCAACTAATGTACCTATAAGTCAGTAACATCTGCTTACGCGAACGAAGTAGCGGGTTCAGCTAGTTATAAATAAAATTACGCAGCAACACCAAAAAAATGTTCTGAATCTTCACTGTTCAATTTTCTGTCGGGGTCACCACTGTAGACCCTCTGTAGATCACGTCGGGGTCATCACTGTAGGTGTTACTGGTACTGGAGATGGAAATGAAATCACGTCACTGTATTATGTAACTGTTGATTATATTGATCTTAACTGTACAAGTGACGCGCGGCGAGAGACTGCTCGCTCTCCGCTGCTATACACTTATATACTATATCTGTCACGGACACATACGTGCACCTACATTATAATATTATTATGTAGGACGCTTTGATAAACCACACTTTTGCAAAAATCAAAGAGAATGTAAATTGGCAAAAACCATTTCGTGAAAATTCGGATTGTTAGATATTTTGGCTATGACATTCCTCAATCTTACAGCAACACTTGAGCATAGAATAGAACTTGAGTAACATGCGGCTGAATGACTAGTACCCATGGCCAAGAATAAATTAAAAACTAATTTTTACGCGGGTTGGAAATAGCGTAGCGGTATTTTACATTCTCTTTGATAACGGTTGACTCGCAAACTTTTTAGTATTAGGTAAGTACTGTGATGAAAACAGGTATCCGTTTGTCATAAAATATATATATAGATTTGCACATAGCATCTTTTCGCATGCCTTTTAGCCCAAATTGTCGAGGTGCTGAGTCCTTATTTGTAAGAACTTTAATGTAACCACAATTTAAAGCGAAATAAAGAAACTTGAACTTGAACTTTGTGTGTTTACAAAGTGTAAGTGTTGTGATCTAGTGATAAAACAGTAAAAATTTTAGATGATAAACATTCACTTATGATTTATTTTATCAAAACTAACCTCAAAAATTTGAGGCAGATCAAATATATTATTACCTAACTCCTAAAATAATAAGAGAACTGGTTCTAAACGCAATCAGAATGGATAAAATTCGGCATGATAATAATTAATAATTGTTTCTCTCATTCTAAACGGGTAAGACAAATACCTAGAGGTTTGATTACATGTCGAAATCAATCCCACTGGGTTCAGAATCACTACGCTGGTGTTCACGTGATTTTAAATTTAAAAGCAATAAATATTAATTGTACGGTCAAAATCGGTCAAAACTGATTTACTCGGTGAGTTTTCATTTTTATAACCCACTTTATTATACCTTATATAAACACTTGAATAACTTTCTAACAGTTCGTTTTGAACCGCAAATCATCCCGATTTGATCACAGATTTCTAAACAGATGAAACCTTCATGAACGACACTGTGAGGCCAGTAATTAGTTATGTATGCGTGACAGCTCTCACCGACGTTGTCAAATTACTCACGTTGGTGTGCGCGTAATGTTCCCAGTCTTAAGAAAAAAATCCCACAATTGTTGTCTTAGCTTCGGAAATCTTCGCGTATAATAGACACATATATTATAATGTTAAAATAATTTATTATGACACCGATTATATATTATGCAAGGATTTCTTGTTATTACTATTTCTATCCTATGAAGTTAAGAATTTTGATTTAGCATACAACTAAAAATTCTAATATTCGTACAGAAAATTCGGAATAAAAAGACAACGCCGAATAACAGTAAAAGTCATGTGTGTGTTTATTATGAGTATTCTATCGGAGCTTCTTGTGAAATTTTGAATATTATGCTTGTCAAAAGGTGGCAACTACCTACTCATTTAATATCGGTGAACACAGGAGGTGCAGAGAATTTTTGTCAACTGATTTGATGTTGGGGGGCCAGATCATTTAATTTGTTTACTATCCAATCTTTGTCTGGACGTGTGTCGCAAACGAAAAGTTCACCTTTTCAAAAATGTTGATACAAACCAACGAAAACCGTCTAAGAGTTTATGTAAATTAGTTGAACATTATTCACATCGCCACCCAAATTTACGTCGTCCAAATACCTAACGTTTACATTGGACTAGAGACGTTAAATGATAGAGCGAATGGCCAGGGCGAAGGTCGCATGGCCGAAGATTCACCAAGTTGATAGCCAACGGAAGATAGCATAGGATTGTTTTGATAATTTTGTGGGTCTGCCATAACATTTCCAAAGAAAATTGTAGAAGTCAAGAATTTTATTCTTCACTTCGGACAACGGGGCTCCACGATCAACCAAATTAAAGGCATTTTTGACGTACACCTTTAACAGCCCTCTCCCCAATTTTGGACAAAGAAAGTCAGGACAGAATGAACAGCAGCCTCACGTCCACTCAGAGAACCTAAATCAAGTTTGTTGGGACAGGGAGCTCGAAAGCTTTATACAACCCACCTTGGCAGCAAGGCCAGTATATGTGGTGCCAACAGCGATTGGCCTGATCCCAACATCTTTTTGGGGTAAGTATGTACGCACAAATTAGCACCGTATAAAACTTCGACAATGTCACTACTGACTCGACCAAATAACATGAGGTTGATTAAAACAATTAGATCTCTCAAAAGAACTCGCCTACTTTTTTAAGCTCCACTATACCTACTTACAAGAATTAAAACTTGCTTCATAACTATAGTTTTCATCAACACTATTAGTATTTTTATAAACACTAGTAATGACGTGGATTTGTGCTAGGCATCGATTGACATTAAATTAAAAAAATACGATTATAAAAATAGGGTTTAAAATAGAATAAAACAATCTACTTAAGCACATAAATAATTTGGTCTACGAGTATCTTCAAAAAAATCATAATCTATATTTTACCTTAACTTTAGGGAAAATAATTTCAGTTTAGTACAGGAACACTAAACAATTTTCGTTGAGGTGTTGTGTTTCTATTCATCAATCGAAATGAAATCGCCTAAAATATACAAAAAGCAGTAAAAATATTCAATCTTTCCTATGAAATGATATTCCTCTTTCCTTTTCTTATTTTTGGGAACAATGTTTGCAATGTTTAAAGGCACAAGACGGCATAATCTTGTACAAAACTTAAAATCACACGGGACTCCCGTACGAGACGGAAGTCCGTTTCGTACTGACTGGAGTTGGATTTGCTTTGGCGTTTGATATTTGCTTTCTGGACCTAATTATCTGTGTTCCGCACGTTCCATCTGCCTTTTGTTTTAGAAATCTGTGGATTTGATAAACAATCTGATATCTGGTCGACGGGAATTCAGTCGGATCCGGCCGGACTGGAAATTATGCCGGATTGCAATCACTAGTGCGATATTACGAGTCAGTTATCACCGGTTATCAGATTCAAATGACTTTCACAGGTTGAAATAGGGCTTTGTATTTGCAATATTTTATTTGAAATATCATCATAAGTCAATGGTCTGTAGGATTCATTATATAATCCCACTTGCAAAATGGACAAAGTGTTACGCCAACATTAAAAAAACACCTAGTAGTAGTTGTCAAAATAGTGGTGACAAATGAAAATAAAAAGTTTAGCATGTGACAAGGATAGCAGTTCGCAAAAAACCTGAGAATAAAAAGAGATAAACCCAACGAGTTAATTTCATCAACGTCAGTTCGATCTCTGTTTTGTTTGTATACGTCATTCATTTTATGTCTCTTTATCAAAAGAGGGCGAAAGTAAAATTGTACAAATCGGTGATGTGGATGTAGCGTTGTGCAGTCAGTTCAGTGTAGAATTGTGAATAAAGTTGAGTAATTTTATTGAAAAAAATGGTTTGGACCTGTAAAAATTTCCTCCTGGCCTTAAGTTTGGCCGTAGCACTTGTAACTGTATTAGGCCATACTCACAGCCATTCTCATGGCGAAGACCCGGCATTTAAATACTCGAAAAGTGCGAATGAACAACACAAAAAAGAAAAAGCCGTTGAACCAGATCAAAACTTGTACATTAGCGCACTTGGTTCCACGATCTTCATCAGCATAGTGCCATTTTTGATATTGTTCTTTATACCTGTCGATGGCAGTATAGAGAAACAACCTCTACTGAAGATTTTGTTGTCGTTCGCGTCTGGTGGGCTCCTCGGCGACGCATTTCTACATCTGATTCCACATGCTCTCATGTCAAGCGGCGGAGGCGACGGCGGGCACAGTCATAGTCATTCCCATGATGGAGACAAGCATGAACCTCATGACTCAACTGTAGGATTGGGAGTGCTTGGAGGCATCATCATATTCCTAGTTGTCGAGAAAACTGTACGTCTATTTAGTGGAGGGCACGGACATTCCCATACTACTGACAAAAAAACTGACAAGAAAAAAAATAAGGACAAGAAGGACGAAATCAAAATTGCTGGATATTTAAACTTGGCAGCTGATTTTCTACACAACTTCACTGATGGCTTGGCTATTGGAGCTTCCTTCATAGCTGGACAAAATATTGGATATATTACAACTGTAACCATTCTTCTGCATGAGATTCCTCATGAAATAGGAGATTTTGCTATACTTGTTCAGTCTGGATGCTCTAGAAGAAAGGCTATGTTATTGCAATTACTGACAGCATTCGGAGCCATCTCCGGAACTGTACTTTCCATATACTTGAGGGGTGCTAGCGAAGGACTTGTGTCATCCCTAATCCTCCCATTTACAGCTGGAGGCTTTATCTACATTGCTACTGTGTCTGTGATCCCTGAACTATTAGAAGGCTCTAATAAACTATCTCAATCTGTCAAAGAAATCCTAGCTCTATTGGCTGGTGTTTACATGATGGTACTTATCGCACAATATGAATAGTGTTATTCTAGTTATATCTAAATTAAAGTTTTAGTACTATTCCATTAATTTAGGTAACACATCACAAGCTAACATTTTTTTAATCATTGAGGCTTGATACCTATTTTGATCAATGTAAAATTGATTACATGCAGAGTTTTCAATAACCACTACTATACTGTACTAACTACCTACACTTTATTTTTCTTACCATACTTTGTCTTTGATGAATACTACATATGCATAGTTTATTATATCAGTCCAAATTAAAAAAGGATGTATTAAAATGACATTTACTAAACATTGTTTCAAAACTTCTATTTTATTTAGACATTATTTTAAAGGATCACTTTTTAGATTACTGTGAATAGAAAGTATAACAAACTATCAAATACTGGTAATGAAATTTGTATGTAAATTGTGAATTGTGTAAATAACAAGGATAAGGTTACTTCAATGTCTAAATTATTTGCTTTGTAAATTATTTCATTCGATGAGTCTGTAATGTACAACACTAGATCAAAACAGTTGAATTAGATCAGAAATAAATGAACAATCTATTTATCCTAAGTGTTAGCAAAATTCTTCCTACTTATTATTTTTAGAAAACTTTTGAGGTAAAAATAAAACATGTCATAAAACTTATGGTTTTTAATTTATCATTTTACTTCTTCTTGGATACACCCACGGTCCTTCCTCTCCTTCCGGTGGTCTTTGTGTGCTGTCCACGCACACGCAGGCCCCAGTAGTGACGCATACCCCTGTGGGCACGGATCTTCTTGAGCCTTTCCAAATCTTCACGAAGCTTCGAGTCCAAATTGGAGGAGGTCAGCTGGCTGTATTTACCATCCACAATATCTTTCTGTCTGTTGAGGAACCAGTCTGGGATTTTGTACTGCCTAGGGTTGGACATGATGGTCACAATCTTTTCTACCTGTAACAATAAAGAGGTTTGTCAAAACTTCATGTATGTGAAAATATAAACTGTAGGCACAGTATCCCTGCTGTGCGTCCACCTCAACTCCACTGCGTCGCCTGTGCCACAACTCTTGAGACATACAGCACACATAATACGTGATAAACTAGACAAATGGATAGCTGACAATATCATTTTGACAGACAATTACCTATAATCTTGTTATTTCAAGACTTGAGGTGTAGGCTGCTAATAATGCTGCTCTATTATTCAATAAATAATAATTGGTCGACATCTAGCCCCAAACAAAGCAAAGCTTTTTACTATGGGTACCAGATTACTGATATAAATACTTTTATAATTGTTCTGTTTTCTTCAGGAATAAATGGCAGTGCACTTAATAGAAATATTAGAATAAGCTTTAAAAGTAACTCAATTGTTTAAGATTCTTCCATCATTAGAATAGGTATAGTACACTACTTATGTAGTGTTGTTTGTAAAATGTTCACCCTCAACTGAGCAAAGTTTATATTACACCAACCAACCATTATCCACTTGAACGTCCAGGCAACGCCTGATGCCTTTTTCAAAGTAGCGTTGTACGTTCGAGCCACACTTGATGCCCAACTGACCGGCCGTCTTAAAATACGTTATAGTCTGTTCTAATATTGAAAAACTTCCAACTATTGACGCTAGATGACTCTATATTAAATTTTGCTTCTATTAGTATTTAATTTCCAACAAGGGCAACTCAAAAGATACAAAAAAAAATATTTAAAAAGTACGGTCGTGAAGTGTTTGTTTACTCGAAGTGCCTCAGTGTTTACGATGTAGTTATTATTTAATTATTATCCTTGTGTACTAGTGTTATATATCAAAATTATCCTTAGGATTAATGCTTCACGAATATATATACATATCTTACGTCTAAAACGCAAAATGAGGATAAATCGCCATGGAAAACATCGTAGTGTTTGGACGCCATATTTACTTCAGGGTTTTCGTGTAATTTCCTCTATATTTTGTTTAATAATTCATTGTAATAAGTTAAAAATATTAATATAATTCTATAAATATATTTCTACGACTTAAATGTAACGAAGCAAGTGAGTATTTTACAATTTACTATTTGTGCTCCGCCATTTTTTTGTGTGTACCGCGACTGTTGCCCGGAACGTTTACGACATGTACTTAAATTATGGTGCGTACAGACAAAAAGGTCGGAAAGAAAGAAAGGATGGTGGTCGAGTTGGGTTTACGTTGCTAAGTTATTTGATTTTATTTGTTTTTTTTATTTCATGGGCTTTTAGTGTTTGTATTAAATTAATTCACGAATAAAAAAGGGGTTTTCATTGCTAGTTATTTTATTTTGGTTTATTTTATTTATTGAGCTGACAAAAATAATAAATTAGAGATGTTTCAAGTACAGTTTTGTGTTGTTTAGGTCCGATAACGGAAATATTGACGGTACTGTAGGTACGACACTTAACATCATAAGAGGCTCTCGCTAGACGGTTGGATTAAGAGTTGGATACAGAAGGCAGTGGTCTTGGATACGCATTATACTTGTATATTTATAAATTAACTTTAAAAAAATAATTAGATAATAAAATACGAGAATAATAAAAATATATTTCTGTGTGTAATTTATTTAGTAGTGTAAAAAGTAAGAGCTTAATAAAAAATAATTTGGGTGTTTGTGTATTTTTTGTGAAATGTCTATTTGTGTAATGCTTTAGTAATGTTTTTTTTTTTATAAAAGCATAATTTTAACTGTTTACAGAAAAATATATCTTCTGAAGGTTTTTACGTAATTTTAGTTTACTTATTTATTAAAGTGTAAAAAAAGTTTGTTATTTCAATAATATATATAATCCGTAGCAGCTAGAATTTAATATATGATAATTAATTGGTATAAAAACGAGTTAGGTACCTACACATTTACATATGTCACAAAATTATATTTTCAATAACAACCAAAATAATAATTTTAATGATTACATTAAAAATACAATAAGCATCTAAACTGTTTCCACAAGTTCAAATATTATAGACAAATTAATAATTATTAATATTCAACTAAATTAACCACCACAAAACAAAACCAGCCCGGTATCGACCAAGGGCAAACAGATGTGTGTACGCGCCATAAACCGGCCATATTGCCGTCATTTCGCTACCTGAGAAGGCGTCGAAATTTGTAAGCGAGAAGATGGTTTGTTTTGGTTTATTGTGGTTACACGGATATTCGACGTAAATACATATCGGTATCAAAAAAAACCTTATATAATCTAGTTTTATTTAAAATAAGTTAATTTGGTGTCAATTGCGATCGTCTTGCACAAAAACTTGGTAGAAAGAAAAATTTGTTGAAAATCAATTCGATTGTCGAGTTAAAACTTTTTTTTCGTACATATATATAATATATTTACCATAAATTCTTTCTTATATTTATTCTATATAGTTTTAGCTGTTTTGTTGTATTTTTTTTTTGGTGTAGCTGTGGTACTTAGTTAGTTATATCTCTTTTTGTTTGCAACGGAAGAGGCGTTTTGTTTCCATAAATATCTGTCTAGCGGCCGGACAGTTGAGAGTGGTCGAGCGCGGCGACACGGACGTTCAAGTGGTTATATTATATTACACCAACTAACCATTTAGCTGATTTATAATCCTTTTACCAACTAATTGCAAATCCTATATTTATGACTTGCAGAAACACCCAGCAAACCAATGTATAATCATATTTATCACACACAATTACAATTATTTGTCCTGGGTGGGAAAGAATCCTGAAAACAACTGAACCAAAAGGTCAGTCAGGCTCTAATACTCAATATATACATGATGATGCTAGGTAACAAATGAGTTTGAATGTTTTGTTCACATAACAATATTACATTTTGAAACCACAACAAGGTTCTAATTATACCTATATAACAACAATAAAATATGAATGAAACAAAATGAGAAATCACTAACTCAATATTCAGTATTATTCTAAACGAAATATGTACCAACATGTGTGTTTCCATGCAACAGGGCCAGTGTTACTAAGTGTAACTTTGTATGAACTATTGCATTTTTTGTAGTTTTCCTTGTTACCTTTCGTCGTTGAAGTTCTAACACCACATATGTCAAAATTAGCAACTTTTCAGGAGAGAAAAAAAATAGGAATATCTAAAAAATCGAAAAATACAGCCTTTTTGTAATGATATTTTCTTACCTTTTTTCCATAAATTGTTAGGAGCAACCGGGTAGTCCGTTTCTCAGTATGGAATTAAATGATTTACGTGCTGTTTCCAAATATAATGCCAATTTGGTGGATGTAGTGTAGTTGCATTTTTTCTTAATTTCACGAGTTTTTATTGGTCGTTACGTGTTCCTGATCGGCTTAAACGATGTGTCTTCCGATTCTCTAGCTAATGGCATCAAAAAGTCAAAATAGCCAAAAAGTGACTTACGTGGTGTTAGAACTTCAACGACGCTTTGTATGTTCCTTACATGTATGTTAGTATATACAATATATGAACTTAGTTGATAAGTTGCTATTGTCCAGATAGTACCTAGGTACTTTGGCTAATGAAAATATAATTTAAAGAGTTCTAGTAGGAGTCAGAAAGAAGGATATCTTACCTCTTCCTCAGTGCATTCACCAGCACGTTTGTCGAGATCTATGTCTGCTTTCTTTAGCACGATATTGGAATACCGACGACCGACACCTTTGATGGCAGTCATGGCAAACATAACTTTACGTTTGCCATCGATGTTCGTGTTCATAATACGCAGGATATGTTGGAACTTCTCTGGGATAACGAGTGACTGCAACAAAACAAATTATAAGATACCGGCGCGAAAAATACACTGACGAATAAAAATTATCACAACCGCGCATCACTAATTTATTAAGGAATATATGTTTTATATACGGATTCACGATATTTCAGCGGATTAATTACCATTTTGGCAAATATTTTATGCCGAACAGTCACACACAACACCAATACAACACGAAAAAGAAAGATGGAAACTTTTGACAATGACAAATTGACAATGAAATGAACGAAACAAGATTGTAGATTGTAATGAACAAAATGTCAGTGTCATGTATAAAATAGACAATAAATCAATAAAAGTTACTTTTAAGGATACCTTCAGACGTTGCAGTTGCTTCGATGTGCACCGATTGCTAATTTTGTGATAAATATTTCGAAAAATCAAGGCCGTCACAGACGTATCTATAATATATGTTTTCATATTTTTTTGAACGTCAGCAAAATATACCGTACTATATCCATATTATGAATATTAATATAGCAAGACACATTTTGAATTGTACAGCATGTTTCAACATTATGCGTAGCGATTCACAATCCATTCGGTTCGGGCTGAGCCACGGAAACGGGCCGCTACCGACTGGGATGGGCAATTTGCGATTCACAACGGAGATTCCGATTACTTTTGACTTTTGCAACCGACTACCAGCTGTTTCTATTCGGTTGAGATTCGGACAGCTTTTTTATCGTGGATAGCTAAATCCGATTTTCAGATTATTGTATTTACTGAAATTTTCTCTGTTTTTCTCAATATGTTTATTAGATTATGGACACTAAACGAGTTTTTGTTTACTTTAGTGTATAATATGTGTATAGTTTTTGAAATGTTGGGTTTTGAAGTTAAGCTTGTGCTCTAAAAAGTTGCTAGAAATGGATTATTGCCATACTTGATTTGTTATTGTTTGGTTATTGTTTATTTTTTGAGATGAAATGATGAAACATGAGCAAAAAGGCAAAAAATCACTAAGAAACTTTGGAGATACGAGACATCATGTCATATACGATATACCTAACAGCAAGAGCGGATCCAGCTTTGACCCCAGGTGGTGGTCACATAGTCAGGCCAAGTAAGAACGATAAGTGCGTGCGTGTGTTTTAATTAGTGGTCTACTTAGGTTCTGGAACCAGCCTAAGAGTGGTGATGACCCCTTGACCCTCTCTGGATCCGTCCTTGTATAACAGAAAATATTTTCGTATCCTGTTCAACTTTATCTTTAGAATTAACAAAAAACGGCTACGTAGTTAATTTATACGCTGTAGAAGTGGGAGCGAGAGGTATATCAGCAAAATCTCTCTATAACCTGCTGCAAGACCTTGGCTTCTCCAGAAGTGCAGTAAGTTCTATACTAGAACGAGTATTTAAAGCTGCACTAGTAGACTCAAATCAGATTTGGCTGGGCAGGGAGAGAAACACGAGTAGTGAAGGTGAGTGTTGATGTACGTCAGAAAGGGGCCTCTTAACCCTACACCCGTGTCACAAGTCTCGGGATTTCTCTCTCTGCCACATGATGGACTCAGCACCCGCACGGTGAATCCATGGAATGCTAAGAAGATTGTCTCATTATACTTGATGAAGCTAAGGACTGCTACCAGAAGGTATAGGTACCAATGAGACGATCTTCTGAATGATAATGTGCCAATCCGAACCATGAATTCAAACATCTTTATGACATTGGCAATTATGACAATGCATGACTGGTACACATAATATATGTAAGTATAATCTTGCCGTTGTACCGCATGTTTGATTCAACAAACATTTACTTACCTACGTCCTCCATTACCATTATAGACTTAGATAGAGCTAGATATGTGTTGTAAATAAAAGTAACATGTATCACAAACTATGTATTATTTAATCCTACAGAATATGTCATGTTCCTGTTAGCTAATATTATATACCTCTTACATCTACATTCATGAAGCCGTCGCTTAGGTAAAGTATAAGTAAACTCTTTGGGCCATGGTCTCACAAGGGTATCTAATTTATTTAGGACTAATGTACAAGGTGATTATTATAACTAAAAGTTCAAATTAAACACCAGTAAATACAGTAAATATTTTAATAATTAATCTGAAGAATTTTTGATGCTTTATATTTAACATAATTTAGCAATAAAGTTTAAAAACAGAGATGGTGTATTAGCCGTGCTGTTATATTATCATTGAGAACAATCAATAATAAGAGACCAAACAGAAAATTGGAAAATGAATAAATCATAAAATGCTCTCCGCACAAAAAAGTATAATCCGGAGTCAATAAAACATTTAGATTTTGTACATACCACATGTTTCAATTTCCTAATTTATTATTATTAAAGTATTTGTTATAATTATAAACATAATACAATCTAGCTAATTCAGTTAACTTTTCAATACTAAACTCCATAATACCTAACTGGGATATTGTGATTTCTAAACTTATTCAAATGATAATGATCCCAACTCTTTAGTGCAATACAAGGATTTTTAACTAAGAATCAAGATAAATTAATTATTTATGTAATATGCATTAATACACTCTTATAAAAAAATACAATTTATAAAAAGTTACCATGTTTCTTCACCAAATTAACATTTATTGAATTTATTAAAATACCTAGGTACCTAAATAGAGAGAAAACTAATTTAACTTAAATCACAATTGGTGTTATGGACTGTATCTATTACATAATATCATATTCTTACAAAATGAAATTGGATAATAGGTTTGAAATCAGTAAGTGAATATTTTTACTGAAAATTTGCCTTCATCTTCAATGTGAGTTCAACGACAAAACGAAAACTCTCTGGCTTCTTGTATGGAGTATTATTATAACTTCTCTTCTAGACAATTTTATGAGTTTTCCCATATGCTTTGCATCCAATTTGCTTGAAAATGCGAGTTGAGGTTAGCGCGACATCACCAAGTCGTTTTACTCATATATATAATCACATTTGCTGGCTTCTTGTATGGAGTATTATATTATAAGTTCTCTTCTTCTTCTCTTGACAATTTTATGAGTCTTCCATATGATTTGCATCCAAGTTGCTTGACATTCGCATTTCAAGCAACATCACGGTTACCACGAATCACGGTCGTTTTGGGCATCACAGTCCTTTTAGACAATGAATAGGTAATGGATCACATTTGTAGGAACAGTAATATTGATCAGCTTGATACGGTTATTGGGTGATTTATGAGTTAAGACTATAAACTTTTTGTTGTTAAGCAACATGCGGTTACTACGACATCACGGTCGTTTTGGACATAAAAGTCCTTTTAGACAATGAATAGGTAATTGATCACATTTGTAGGAACAGTAATATTGATCTGCCTGCTACGGTTATTGAGTGTTTTATGAGTTAATAAACTTTTTTGTTAAGGTTTATGATTTCAAAACAAAACAAAGAATGATTCCGTTGACTTTGACAACATCAACAGGTTGACAAGTAAAAAGTATGTAGGTACGAAAAATGTATGATTTATTGTTTTTGAAATGCAAATTTCCTAAGGTTATTGTTTGATTTACTTGTTTATTATGCATTTTTAAATATAAGGTAGCAATTGAGCACCTCAAAATAAACTGAAATACAGTTATTTGACGATTTGTATATTTCTACCATGAGTTAACATTTCTACCATATTTGAAAACTAGATAGAGTAGCTTGTCTTTGGTTTGGCCAAAAAGACATTCCTACGCCAACCCGATTGGCCAACCCGATCCATTCGGGTGCGGGACCGCTACCGACTGAGTCGATTCGGGTGCAACCGAATGGATTGTGAATCGCTACCCTGAGCGCACGTCAAGAGTATATTTTATCTTTTTAAGCCCCGACACAAAAACAACGGGGTGTTATAAGTTTGACGTACCTGTGTGTCTCTGTGTGTGTCTGTCTGTGGCACCGTAGTGCTCAAACGGATGGACCAATCTGGATGCGGTTTTTGAAGTGAAAACTTCATTTGGCGCGCCTAGGCAGATTTTTCGTGTGCTGTGAATCGAATTCTAGCGTCACGCTCGGTAATGATAAGAAATCTTCGGGCAATCTCGGGACCATAGCAATTGGCCATGCTCATGGCCACGCTCTATGGTTTCACGCGTGTAGTTTCCAGAGTAAGCTATCGAATTCTAAGTTCTCACTTCTATCGGCGGTTCCTATGACTGCCAATATTTTTTCCTTTTTTTAATCATAATGCGAATGCACTTTTTGAAGTGAAAACTAGTTTTGGCAGACCACAAACGTTTTTTCGTGGGTTGTGAATCGAACTCAAGCGTCACACTCGTGAATGAAAGAAATCTTCGGGTAAACTCGGGACCATGATCATTGACCATCTAGAAATGCTAACGCATTTCTAACTCGTGTTATCTTGGTTACCATTACACATTTACACTATTATTAACCATGCCCATCTAGTCTAGATTACTATCCTTAGAAGACTTATTTAGACAGCAATGCTTTTTTTTTGCTTCAGCACCCTTCGGTCTCGGAACAAGGACAAGTAAAGGCTGTCATAGACGTAGCTATAATACATATTTTCATATTTCATAGCTGAACGTATTTCCGTATATTTTCTGTACAAATGCTCGAGTGTCCCCACACTCAGCTATATTAAATATTTTTGTGATATCACCAACTACTCCGTAATATTTATTAAGGCATATTCATATAAATTGTGGCATAGTAAGACATACTCGTATATTGAATGTACAGCATGCCTCAACATTGTTTGATCACACATCACGAGTTGTTTTACAAGCTTTTAATTTTTAGTTTAAACTATACCGATATTAACCATGGTCTGATGATGGATCCAGAAGACGAATAGGAACTCAGTAATGAAACGATTTATCCCGTCAAATCTGTGATCATTTTATTTGTCTTGATGAGTACTTTGATCCTAAATGGAAACCAGGGTCTGGTGATGAAACCGGCAGATGACCATAGGAACTTGGTAATTAAACAACATTACTCTCTGATGATGAAGCTGGAAGATAGCCATCGATCCCATCGAGTTCGGTCTCATTTTATTCGTCTCCTCGAGTACTTTGGTACTCAATCATAACCAGGGTCTGATGATGAAGCCGGAAGATGGATATAGGAACTTAGGACATAAATGACATAGCCCTATCGAATTTGAGCTCATTCTGTACCTCTTGCTCTTGACTAGTATTTTGGTGCTAGATGATAACCAGAGTTTGATAAAGACGCTGGAAAATGACCACAGGAATGCAGTAATTAAACGACACAATCCTATCGAGTTTGGGCTCGTTATCTCATCTTGCCGAGTTATTTGTTGCATCTAGGTAGCCAAGTTCTGATGATGAAGCTGGAATATGGCCATAAGTACTTCGTATTTAAGAAACATTACCCCATTGAATTTGGGCTCGATTTATTACGATGTTGAATGAATGAAATATTACACATCACATTACATATTATGATGTTTTAGACCCCTTGTCAGACCCTGGTTATCATTGAAAAGCTAATTACATTAATGTGTTAATAATAACATTTAAGGTCATATTAAACAATACTCTACTGGTAAGTCTGATAAAGCCCTTTTATATGATATCCATATTGAGGGAAGCTGCAAACTATTATGTTATCCGTCATATGGCCATCTTGAATAACTTTACATCAAACATAGACTTCCGACTAATTCACCCTTCAAATACAAAAAACAAAATCGGCTCATTCGTTTGGGAGCTGCGATGCCACAGTCAACAAAACAAACACATACACACACACACAGACAAACAGACAGAAATTGACGTCAAATTTATAACACCCCTTTTTTGGTTGGGGATTAAAAAGATTTTTAAAGTGTAATTGTAAAACCTCCTCCTGTGTTGCAGTCGATTAAATATAATTGCAATAAATAAGCAATATTTGATGATATATTATTAAAGTCGGTATGGAAACGATATGAGGTAAATTGATCCCACAAACGATAGCGTCGTGTCGGTTTGGCTTCCCGTCTAGGGGGTCACATTGAAAATTATTGTTAGTGATATTTTTTTGACTTGGTAGCACCATCGCTTTAAAATATCCATGCTTTAGAGATAAGTCATGGAAGTGAATCATGAATGAATCGATCAAGCCTTGAACCAAAAATCAACTGATCTCAAACATAACATAATACATTACTATTTGTGAACATAACTGCACTGAGTATCTGAGGATAGTGTTTTGGGGCCTGTATTTCTATTTTGCTCAATAATTATGCTATGCTATGATTAACATTACAAAAAACAAGCGTGAAAAACTTCCGAAGTACAACATTATTACTTAACAAAATAGAACATTAAAATTCTATGATTCAAACCGTATAGGTACTGATCAAACTCCAGAAGAATATCCTGCTGAAATACAAAACGTTGGCGTGATTATGCTCATACAATCGACTGTGTTCCTTTGACTGTTCTGCTTTGAAGGGCCATGTTTTCAAAAACATTACAGGGTATATAGATAAAGTATCTTATATCTCTGGGTGTCGAGCACAGTGTAGTGTCAGGTAATGATTTGGACTCTACATGATCATATAGCTCTCTACGTGCCAGTATGCTCTGTACTCATGTGCTGTTATGGACAATGGGCATGTTGCTTTTTTATATGAGTATACTTTTCGTAAACAGAATAGAGTGACGAGACGAGAAGGACATGTGCCTTACAGTAAGCAACATGCCTGCTAAAAAACAGTGCAGTGATGGGCAGCTATTGAAACGTAAAGAGTCCAAATCATTACCTAGCGCTGCGCTGCAGTCGTCACCCAGAGAATTACGATATTATATATTTAACCCCTGTAATTCCTCTGTAGACATTGCCCTTCAAATCGGAAAACGGTAATGTTTGCGCTTTACTGCTTGGTGGTAGAATAACTGGCAAAGGTGTGGTAGTTCCCTACCATTGCTTACAGTGCAGTGCCATCAGGCACATGACATTCTCGTTTTTCTGCGCATCTGCGTCTCGTCATTCTAAATTATATAAAAAAGCTAGATACGAAAAGAAGAAGTCAACTTACCTACTATCATTATTATTTTCTCAGTATACAAAGACAAAGAAATTGTGTTGCCACACATATTGCATATTGCATGCCACTCGAAGAGGCCAGTTTGCATGGGTCAACTTTTAACAAGTTTTGTATTATTTTGTTTTAACTGCAATTAGCAATAAAGTTTTGAAGCGAAAACCTATTTTGGCACGACACAGACAGATTTTTCGTGGCCTGTGGCGTGAATTCTCGCGTCACGCTCGAGAATGATGAGAAATCTTCGGGTAAATTCAGGACCATGGCTATTCGCTATCTAGAAATGCGTCAGCATTTCCCATGACCACGCCCTCCGGTTTCACCCACGTAGTTTCCAAAATTATTCTAAGTTTCTAATTCTTTTTAAGTTTTCACTTCTATTGGCAGTTCCTTGACTGCCAATTTTTTTGTTTATTTATTTGTTTAAGCTAAGCTACAAAAAAAATTAACTTCTCATGGAATGAATCGAATGTCCAATTGTCCATATTTTACATTTTATTATTATATTATATTGTGTCTCTCTGATTCCGAGTGTGATTCATGATTCATGCGTGTCACATCCCTAATTCATTTTACGAACATTCTTCCGTGGTGTGCCGGTTTTGTAATTTTCCGTTCACAGTTAAAACGTGTTTAAACAGTTGTTTAATTTATTTATAGTGATCACAATGCCTTCAGAAACTACACTAGCACTCATACATATATTGGAAAAAACAATATCTCCAGGTGAGTAACGTTTTACTTAAATTTTTGTGAACCTTGATGGCGTTTTTTTTTATCTCAACCGTCTCTCATTAACGCTGTTTTAGATGTTGGATCCTATTGCGTGTACTTTCTCTTAATTCATCGTTTCATACACATAACTTATTATATTAGTAATGAAATTAAACACTGAAATATGCCTTCCAAATGCTAAAACTAGCATAATGATGCTCTTTGTCATGTCCCGAAACTTCTAGTTACCTAGTGCTCCCCTTTTGAATATTGTTGAAACAGGACAAGCAACTGACATTTGGATTAAAAATATATGAAGCTTGTTGCATCTATATTTTAACCATTTTTAAAACTAATATGATTTTGGTGGTTGTTCAACATGTTGACATGTCAATTAGATTTTTTTTAAGGTTATAATTTATCATATCTCACCACTTTTTATTTATTGCAATACAATTATTCAGTAGTTTGTATAACATTTTCACTCTTGATTAGATTATCATTCAATATTGAAGTTAAGTGCAAACCAAGATTGTCTAATTTTGTCCTCTTTGGGGATTTAAGGTGGCCTAAGCAAATAAAGCTTCATACCCAATGTACATATATCATAATAATTTACACTCAAGAATATGACATTCTATAACTGAATCACCTCATATCTATTCAGAATAGAAATGGCTATAACTGATTAACATATGATGATTGATTGGTTGAAATATTTATTGCTGATGATTGCAAAGTTAGTTAACTTTTTTTTAAACATTGGAAGATAGGGGTATCACATTGACTGCCTATGTGATACCCCTATCTTCATCTAAAAAACAAGTAGCATTATTAGTGGATCTGTGATTTGATAGTTAATCTAAGGTGGGTCTATTTGTGGTAATCTCAGAAATAGTAGGTCTATTTACAAATATTTTTGTCCAAGGGATCTGCTACATTTTCTTTTTAAAAATTAGTGGCTATACAAACAATTTTGTTATGAAAATCAAGGCATGTGAAGTCAGTCCACTGATGATAGCATAGAACAAAGCAACTGATTTAACTCTTATGAACCTACCATAGGTCTAATCAAAACAAACAATAGTTCAAACAATAAAAAACTATTGTTATCCTTTTCTTTGTATCCATTGTACTATTATAAAGTTCACAGATTGGCAGACAGACAGAGCACTGTTTCTATTAGTAACTCAAAATTTTGTCAAGTTGTAGTTAATAAATACTCTTGCATAACACAAGGCTACTTTTAATCTTAGAAATTTGTCTGTGTTTTATATCTCCTGCCTAACTGTAGATCTACTGCCTTATACAGATACTGATACAGATCATTTACTGTATGTATATATGGTGATCATGAAGCAGGACTAGAAAAAAAAAATTCGCCTTCACACATTTGACACGAACTCGCGGAATGATGCATACATGCTGGCTAGATCATTATCACATATTTATATTATATATTCACAATTATATACCTACATTTATATATCGCAAGAAAGCCCTTGAAATGTTTATTACTATTGTGTTAACTTCTAGGTACTTACCATATTAATGAATCCTGTCTTAAAATGCAAAGTTTACACTTCGCACCCTTCGTAAAAAAGTTCTGGATTTCACAGCACTTCAATATTATCATGCTTTTTCACTAACAAAAGTACACAATACACAAATAATATTAACTTTAGCACATTCACCATAGTTTTTTAGTAGATTGCAATAAGATACAAACCATTTTCACATTTTCTGGTTTTAAAAAAAGAATGTTCTTCGTCGTGGGGCAAAATATCATTGGACGATCGAGAAATGGTGCGATGGCATCCTTTTTTTTAAATCATAAATTTAAATTTCAGCTTTATTTCTATTGTGGTAGCCGTAAATTTCGCGTAATTGAAATTCCGAACAGGCTAGTACCAACATTATAACGCGTTATGATGTATACATGTCACAATCCGTCTTCCAAGAGAGAGTTTTGCTTAAGCAACAATTGTTGATAAAAAGCAGGTGAAGGGTTAAATGCACTATCTTGCTGTCATCATCATCATCAGCCCGTGTTCGTCCACTGCTGGACATAGGCCTCTCCTATAATACGCCACTCAGCCCGATCCTTGGTCTTACGCTTCCAACTGCCACCAGCTGTCTTTCGTATATCGTCACTCCATCTAGTCTCAGGGCGTCCTACACTACGTTTACCGATTTGCGGTCTCCACTCCAGAATCCATCTACCCCAACAATTATCGGGTCTGCGACAGATGTGACAGGCCCAATGCCACTTCAGTTTGCTAATACGCTGAGCTATGTCAGTGACTTTAGTTCTGACGAATTACTTCATTGCGGATGCAATCCCTCAGAGAAACCCCAAGCATAGCTCCTTCCATAGCTCGCTGAGCGACTTTGAGCTTTCGGACCATTTTGACTGTTAGTGTTCACGTTTCAGCACCGTAGGTCATAACAGGTAGGATGCACTAGTTGTATACTTTTGTTTTGAGACTTTGTGGGATGGGTGACGAGAAGACTCGACGAAGTTTACCAAATGCTGCCCAGCCCAGCTGGATCCTTCTCATGGCCTCACTCTCAAAGCTACATCTACCTAGTTCGAGCGTCTGCCCTAGATAAACGTATCTCTGAACAATTTCGAGAGTGATTCCATTTACGGCAATCGGCCCCGGAGCAACGAACTCGTTGCACATTGGTTTTATCCAAATTCATCCGGAGGCCGATGCGTTGAGGCTGTCCAGCATACACTGCAAGTCCTCCAGCGACTCTGCCATAATGACGATGTCGTCTGCAAATCGTAGGTGAGAGATGTACTCGCCATTGATTTTTAGGCCATGTCCAACCAAATCCAGCGTCTTAAACATATCCTCTAGTGCGTTTGAGAACAATTTCGGGGAAATTACGTCCCCTTGTCTCACGCCTCGCTGCAGAGGAATATGTCTTGACTGCTGGTCTTGAATTTGGACTTTCATCGTAGCGGCGTCATATAAACACCTCATCACCTCGATGTATCGCCAATCGATTTGACATCGCTGTAAGGACTCCAGAACACCCCAGGTTTCGATTGAGTCGAACGCCTTCTCATGGTCCACAAACGCTAAGCAAAGAGGCCGATTGTACTCCTTTGTTTTCTGTACAATCTGCCGTACCGTGTGAATGTGGTCTATGGCGCTGTACCCTTTTCGAAACCGGGCCTGTTCCGGGGGCTGAAACTCGTCGAGTCTTCGGGCGAGACGATTCGTGATAACTCTCGAAAACAACTCAAAGACATGGCTCAGAAGTGATATTGGTCGATAATTCTTTAAAAGGGTTTTATCTCCTATTTGAAAAATAGGATAACCACAACCTTCTATGCCATGCCAATGTGGGATAACCACACTTCTCCCATGCCTGTGAAGAGTTCTCGTCATTAAACAGTTGTTGGAGCTCTATTATCAGTGGGGCCCCACCTGCCTTTAGGAGCTCTGTTGTAATTCTGTCCTCGCCCGCGGCTTTTCCATTTTTAAGTGGTCCAAGAGCCATCACGATTTCGTCGAGACTTATTTCAGGCAGTTCTTCGGTATAGAGGCGAGTCAGAGTGGCCCTTTTGTCTTCGTTTTGTGGGAGATGAGGAGCATGCGATGCGTACAGCTGGCTGTAAAAGTCTTCCACTTCCGAGATACATCAGCTTTAGATGTAATGACTCTCCCCATCGAGGTAGTTAACTTCGTCAGGTGGCTTCTACCAAATGTCTTGACGAACACCTTTGACCCCCGATTTTGCTCAATTGATTTTTCAATCAAGAGCGTATTAGCTGATCGGAGGTCACGTCGTACAAGCTTGGTAATTTTCTTGCTAAGAGCCCCTTGTTCTGACGAAGTTAACGTGGGATACCGTCGTTCCTCCATGAGATCTAAGGTCTCCCTGGATAGCTTTGACTGTCTGCCTTTGCACCGCATTTCGCAAAACTTTGTGCCCTCATCTCGCAAGACTTCCACTACACTCTCGAGCTTCTGGTCAGCGCTATTAGTGGTTTCCAAGGCAGCAAATCGGTTCTCCAGTTTTAGCTGGAATGCTTCAGACCCAACTATGGTTTGGAGAAGGTTCGGGCGGAGTGTTGACTTCATCAAACGGACCCGTTCAAGCTTGTAATTAATATTCAGGGTGCCTCGAACATCCCTGAATATTCGTCGTTTGTCCGATATGATGAAGTCAATCTCATTTTTCGTCCGTCCGTCGGAGCTTCGCCATGTCCACCTCCTCTGAGGCTGTTTCTTATAGAACGAATTCATCAGAAACAGCCTTTCCTTTTCGAGGAAGTCGATCAGCATTTGGCCCCTATCATTTCTTCTTCCCAAACCCTATGGTCCTACTACCGATTCACTGCAAGTCCGTACTCCCACTTTGGCGTTAAAATCCCCCATTACAACGTTGAAGTGGGCTTTGGAGGTGTTATGTAAGGCCTTCGCAATATCCTCATACAAAGCCTCCACCTCTGAATCAGGGTATGCCTCCCAGGGTGCGTACGCCATGACCACTTTGAGAGTATACTTCTCGGTCAACTTCAGCATAAGGTACGCAACCCTCGGAGACACACAACTTGCGATTTCCAAAACGTTGTTATGGAGAGTTTTGTGGACCAGAAACCCGACACCACCTTGCGACAGCTGGTGACCTTCACGGTAGTACATAAGATGGCCTGATTCCAAGGTTACGGTGTCCTCTCCCTCTCTTCGGACTTCACATAACCCAAGAATGTGCCATCTTATATGAGTGAGCTCTTCCTCCAGCTGCGCAAGCCTATCGTCATCGCGAATCGTTCGTCCATTATGTACAGCCAGGGTCAGTTTGGATTGGCGGCCTACCGTAGCCCGGGGATTCTTCGCACCCCCTGCCCTGCCGTTACCATGGCCGCCGCCTTGGCCAGGAATAGCAGGGCGGCCGGGAACTAGGGGCCTATCATTTGTTTGGCTTATCATTTGGAGGTTATTGCCCATAGTCGCCACGCTGGGCATGCGGGTTGGCGACCGCAGACCCGTGCTGTCTTCCGCATGTGACGCTGCTGCCCGTCACAGCTATATTTACAGCACGGCTATTTGGATGGATATCCCGCCATCGGTCGGTCGTCAGAGCCTCGTTTGTTGGTCGGCAGGGTGCACCACGGGCAGGTGAGGTTGGCACTTTTGGGGACACTTAGGTGTTGAGGTCCCGTTACACCCCATGTTAAAATGTGTGTATTCTAACATTACTAGCTGAAATAAACAGCGTCTTTTTGAATTGAGGAGGATATAATTATGACATATTTTTTATTTTCAGATCGAACTGAATTGGAATCAGCAGAACAATTCTTAGAAAATGCAGTCCAGAACAACTTCACTGCTTTCATCAAGATGCTGTCAGAGGTGCTGGCGCAGGGTGGCAACAGCCAGGTGGCACGGACAGCAGCCGGCCTGCAGCTCAAGAACCACCTCACCTCCAAAGACGCCACGGTTAAGCAACAACACCAGCAACGGTGGCTGGCCCTACAGGAAGATATAAGAGCATATATTAAAAAGAATGTACGTATTTTTACCACACTGTGTAACCTGTCCAATCTTAACAGCCCTGCCCAAGTCTTAAAATTACTCAAGGGATTTTGTAGTCAGTGCCTGTCACATGCATGTCATGTGGTATAAGAGAAATTAAGTGAAAGGGGTCATCCACTCTCACTCCACTTCCCTGCCATCATATCATAGTGAATGTGTGGAACAGCTAAACTCAATACTTGTTATGAAAGTAGTAATGATGAAACTTAATATAGCCATAAAGTATTTTTCACAAGACTGACTTGAGTGATATTAATTTAGCTATGACACAATTTTGTGCTTAAAACTTCAATTGATATGACTCAACCTATAAGCTGTATAGTTCCTATCTTGTTTAAAATTATATATATAAAGTGACTAATATTACAACACATATAGTAAGTATATACATATTTATATGTATTGTAACTTGTAACATTTAATTCTAACAATAAAATTAACTATTGTTTTAGATCTTAACTGCCATAGGAACTGAAAGTAGCAGACCAAGCTCAGCTGCCCAGTGCGTAGCTTACGTAGCTGTGGCTGAGCTACCAGTGGGACAATGGAATGATCTGATACCTTACCTCGTTGACAATGTTGTCAATGCTAACTCTACAGAACTCAAGAAGGAAGCTACATTAGAAGCTATTGGTAAATAATAATAATAAATAATAAGCCTTTTTATAAAATAAGTATGTATTTAGAACTATATAAGTATTATATCAGCTATCTGGCCGCCATATTACAAACTTTGGTTAGTTTGGGGTCAGATGGTGTTGTGTGTGAATTGTCCACCAATATTTATATTATATTTATTATTATTTTATTTTTTTATTCCATGATTCATTTTTACAATTCGAATGATTTAGATGATGTTAGTATTGTTAGTATGATTTAACTTATTTTATGTTAGTTGTGTCAAGTATCATGGATGAAGGCTTTGGGTGAAGGCCTCCTCCAATTTCAACCATTCCTCTCTGTCTTTTCCTAACTTTTCCCAATGTCTGCCTGCTACTTGTGTTATGACATCTACCTGATCTACCCATCGCTTGTAAGGTCTTCCAACATTTCTTTTGCCGTCTGGTCCTCGCCAAGTAGTAGTTCTTTTTGTCCATCTATTGTCTGACATCCGAGCAACATGGCCAGCCCATTTCCACTATTGTTTGAGTATGTGTGTGAGAGCATCAGTTATATTAGTCTTTTCCCTAATTTTTAAGTGTCTTATTTTATCTCGTTTTTTTTACTCTTAACATACTTCTCTCCATTGCTCGTTGAGTGGTTCTAATTTTGTTGGTGAATACCCATGTCTGTGCACCATATGACAGCAAGGCAGTATGCAAGTATCATGCACAACTTTTTTCGAGGTCAGGTTGAAATCTCCTTTAAAAGTCTCTTTCAAGGACCAGTATTTCTTCCAAGTAATGTTCTCCCTTCTTGTTACTTCTTCTTCATTATTATTTTTAGAGAATGATACCAGCTTTCCTAAATATATATAGTTGTCCACATACTCAAATGTTCAAAACACATTGGTAAATAGTAAAGTCTAATAAACTTAGGTGGCAAAAGGTTATTTAGTGGTGGGAATAGTAGTGCCTGGGAAAGTGCCACACCTTGACACAGCTCAGCAGGGATGTCTTAAAATAGTATTCAGTTTGAAGAACAATGTTTGCAGTGAGATTCTGTGAGATTATAGGATGAGATAATCCATCTTGTATTTCTGGGTGTCTAGCACATTGCATTGGTAGGTAGGTTTAACTTTTCAAAATACTGCATGGTGCAGTGCTGTTAAGAGTAGATGTGTTGCTTACCATTATATGCCCGTCAACAGCGCATCTCATCATACTATCTTTATAATGAAGACTAGCTGAACCCGCTACTTCGTTCGCGTAAGCAGATGTTACTGACTTATACATTAATTGGAAGTATCGTACGTCAAATATTTGGATAAGTAGTCATTGAAAAACCTTTGAGTTTGAGTGAATTTGTTTTCCACACAAAATTTATTTAATTTTATCATCTTTATTTTTCTTTTTTAAACAAAATCAAACATACTTAGTAAGGTTTCGTAGTATCGAACATAGCCGCAAGTGTTAAGTTTGTAGGATTTTATATAGGATACATTAAGAAAAGTCTGAAGCTAATGTGCATGATCTGATACCTACTTACCTATTTCTTTTTATCCGCAAGCTGTTTCCTAGCTGTTACCCGCGACTTCGCCGTAGTAAAATTTTGAACGAAGCCTGTGTGGAATCAAAATATTTAAAATTTTGAGTTTTAATGATATTCAAGCAAGTTGAACCCGTAAATCTAAGCCAAGTCCTAGTGAAATGTTAATGTATGAATTTAATTGTAGGTAACACAGAAAAAATCAAGAACGAAAGAATCCAAATTGGCATCATAATCCTTTTAACAGCAAAAACTTATTAGTACAATTTAGAATACCAGTAACGCCACCTAGTGATGAAAGAAAAATACATACCACAATAGCAAAACATCGATTTAAATGGCCTTTAGTGCTTTTAGATTTAAACTGGCATTAGTGCCGTCTAATGAGAATATTATGTTGCTTGTTATTTTGATTGTGAACGCATATCACCTATATTATCTACGTCAAAACAGGTGCATATATTTTCATTTTGGCTTTTACCTTACCATCACATCAATTTCCTTACGAAAATATATGCTTATATTAATATGGAGGTAAATGAAAATGTAGACTTATTAGCCCATGTGAAATTTTAGACTCTAAACTATATGTGTTTCGTATGTCAACCCATATCGTTGTGCCGTTTTGAAGTGATAGTTAATATTTGTTTCCTTAGGGCCCATGCTTCTTTTCAGGTTGATAGGTAATAAATACATAAATGTGGTATTTCAGACTATGAGTTATTTCTGTTTCAATTTTCTACCAAATTTGCTTAGTCTTTCCTACGTCACAGTACCTATAAGTAACCAATTTGTTATTTCTGAGTTTAAACTACGTGTGTTTTGAATTCCATCCAAATATGTTCAGCCGTTCCAACGTTGTCCTGTAAATATTACGAATGTCACTGTTTGGATGTTTGTTACGTAATACATAGAGTACTTATACATGGCAATGTTTAGTCTATGTGTAATCTAATTCTATTTCAAATTTCAACCCGATCACTTGATAAGTTCCGTCATGATTAAAGCGGCAATAGAAATACATCATCTGCGAAAATTTCAACTGTCTAGCTATCACCGTTCTTGAGATACAGCCTGGTGACAGACGGACGGACGGACGGACGGATAGCGAAGTCTCAGTAATAGGGTCCCGTTTTTACCCTTTGTGTACGGAACCCTAACAACGGTCTGCTTCGGTCACCAAAGCTTGTTGAACACTACCTTTAAATTTTAAACAGTATTTGGATTGAAATAATACGTTTTCTAATAAGTTACGGCTGGTCTAGTAAGTTACAGCTGACCTAGTCGGGAGAACGGCGACTGTCGATCCGGAGACCCAGGGTTCAAAACCACGCGCACCACTATCTTTTCAGAGTCATGTTTGCCGGTAATTAAAACGGTGAAGGAAAACACCGTGAAGAAACCGAAATCTACCTATTATCTAGGTTCTAAGTCATATGTCATCCACCAACCGACACTGGGCTAACGTGGTGGATTATAGCCTTGTCTCTCTCCTTGCGAGAGAAGGCCCCGACGCCCAGCAGTGGGAACATTTAATGGGTTGTTTATGCTGCTACTTATTATGTTTTCTCCAAAATACAAAAATCTACTTCAATGACAGGTAATTTAATTCTGTCATTCGACTAAATTTTATAAGAAGGTATAACTATGTCGTACAGATAAATCTAAGCTCAACATTTTAACAACATTTTATTAAAGCACATAACGGCACGCACAGAATAAATACACATCACAGAGCTAGCCTGCTACCTGCTGATTTTAGTTTTTGTTGATATTTGAAAAACTACCTCCTGTTTCATATCTATATCTATGATCACCTCTGAAGTATTTTCTACCAAACAAAAAGGAATTATCAAAATCAACTAACAATTAGCGAAGTTATCGCGTAAAATAATACCAAATAAAAATACATCTCCTTGTTTGAAGTCGATTATAACCGAATGATGTTTGTTTTTCCACACAAAAATATATTTTTGACAATTATTTTGTCATCCAAGATGACGCGACGCGATCACGTGGGCACTTTCTAGAATCTAGATATTCTGTGCATCGTCTGTGATACACAGAATACTTAGAAGTTAGTATGTACCGAACACGCCGCGCGTGTCGTTATTATTAATGTTTGTGTGATTTCCGAACCAACAGACCGATATTGTTCAAATTTTGACGGGACAATATAAAAAATGTGTTCTTTCTAACAAAAAAAGAATTAATGAAATTAAACAACGCAAACATGAGTTACAACCAAATACACATTCTGACTTTCACCCCCTCCCGCAAGAAAACCAATCAGAATTTGGGGATCAAAAGTAGCCTACAGCAATGTCCTTAGTATAAACTAAAATCATGCCAAGTTTCAGCTGAATTGAATCAGTAGTTTCGGCGTGATGCGTGATCCCTATACAGAAAGACAGACAGACAGACAGACAGACAGACAGACAGACAGACATGAAAGAAAAAAATGCAGTTTCGCCATCAGTATCGACTATGGAGTGCCCCAAAAAAAAAATTTTCAAAATATCTTCAATGTACAGAATTCGACCCGTTACAGTTTTATTATAAGTATAGATATAGATTGGACTGAGTAGCAGATCTTGTATACAGAAAGTATAGTAGGCAGTAGTCTGTTTATGTTAATCATGCTGAATTATTTTACATTAATTAAATTATCAACAAGCCTAAATATTACAAAAGCTTTTTGTTTCTCTGATGTCAAACTTTCAAGGTCATTTTAAGTAAAACAGAAAAATTGAGTGTATTGTAATTATTGATTGATTTCAGGCTACATATGTCAGGAAATAGATGCTGAAGTATTAACAGAGCAGAGCAATCCGATACTCACTGCTATCATCCATGGCATGAGGTCCACAGAACCCAGTAATAATGTGCGTCTCGCAGCCACCCAGGCCCTGCTGAACTCTCTCGAGTTTACCAAAGCCAACTTTGACAAAGACTATGAGAGAAATTTCATCATGGAGGTAGTGTGTGAAGCAACTCAATCCAGCGACATGAGGATCAGTGTAGCTGCTCTCCAGTGCTTGGTAATTATTTTTGAGTTTCAGAACTCTAATATTTTACATGTTACAGACTTAATTGTGTTACAGATTCTCTTTTAAATGGCACATTATCAATATTTTTGTAATGTAGTCCATCATTCCTACTACTATTATAAATGCAAAAATTTGAGTGTTTGTTGCTCAATCCTGGTGGGGTTCCTGAACAGATCAGGGTTAAAATTTGGAACTTCAAATAGATTTTAGTCTAGATTAACACAGGTTACTTCATCATTCATCGTGAGAAAATAAAATAACGAGATTGGGAACTATGCAGGTGAAACCGTGGGGCTCTACTAGGGGCACAAACTAGTGTCATCTTTGTAAAAAGTATGCCACATCTTAGGCTGCTTCATCATTTAACATTAAGCAAGTTGTGGTCAAACAATCAACCATCTAATTACTTAGTTTTTTAATTAATCTTTTAAGAGATTATTGTCATATTTAATTGGATAACGGGACACTCACGTATATACGGTCGGTCAATCCGACTCGAGTTTCGGCCGCGTCCGGCGGCCTTTTTTCAAGGAGAGCGCGCCATGGCTGCCCGTTTGGCACGGCGCGCACGCAAGCTCAACGGCTGTTGCGGAGGTGCAGGTGAGGGGTGCGAGAGGGTTGCGCAGGTATACACTCGAACTCTTCGTCACTGATCAGCTGCGAGTCTGGAACATCGCAGCACACTGAGCTCACTGTGTCTTCACTCATATCGCGAACACCATGCCGAGTACTATAGAGGCACGGCTTCCAAGCGGGCGGTACATGCCATCCTCCATCTCTATTAAAGGTCGAACGCCTACCGATTTCGATGGCCTCCCTGACCTTACGGGTACAAAGAACTTCTCCCGTGCCAGGACCTCCGCCTTATCGAAACGAATAAAATGTTGGGCGTCCGACCTAAGAACATGCTCTGCCAGCGCAGAGCCTTTAACATCTACATTTTTCATGGCGCGTATGTGCTCCGCGAGTCTTGTGAACACATTTCTCCGCGTTTCCCCTGCGTAACTTATGTCACAATCGCAAGAAATCATGTACACTCCTGGAGCACCAAAAGGGTCTTTGTCTTTTGGAGAGTGTACCATTTGTCTTAGCTGTCTGAGTGGACGAAACATTGTCTTGATGCAATACCTACGCCTTAACAAGTTTCCAATTTTGTCCGTCACTCCTTTGATATATGGCATGACTTCTGACGCGTATTCGCCATACGCCACCCTTGTTTCCAGTTAAACCCGTATACCTTTTAAATCGTCTAATTTGGTGTTTAGATATTGTTGATCGCATAGTCTCAACGCCCTGTTGATCAGCGTGCGCCTGTTATCCAATTAAATATGTGTAACAACCACGTTAATTTTAATACTAAGATTATTGTCAGTAACAAGACTTGTATGAAATGATTAAAATTATGACTTTAAATTGTTATTGTGTTTGTAGGTGAAAATTCTTTCACTGTACTACCAGTACATGGAACCGTATATGGCAGCGGCACTGTTTCCTATAACGTTAGAGGCTATGAAATCCGACATGGATGAAATTTCACTGCAAGGCATTGAATTCTGGTCCAATGTTAGTGAAGAAGAAATAGACCTTGCTATTGAAGAAGCGGAAGCCACCGAGTCAGGTAAACACTAAAATGATATTATAAGACAGTGCAAAATAACACAAAATTGGCTTTGTGGCATAAGAGGTTGTAAGTCTGCCTGTGGAACTGGAGGTTGTATGTTCAATTTCCAACCAAAACAAATAGTAATGTGTCTGGATGATTCTTTGTATCAGAAGTATGTATTTATAATAATCTCTATATATAAAAATGTTATGTTGGTTTGTGTACGCTTCAATAACTCAAAAAGTTCTGCACTGAATGAGGTGAAATTTTAGAATGATATATAATCCGCATCAAGGATTGTTTTTATCTAATTTTTGCATCACAATGTGCCACAGCGAAGCGTGGCAGGGTACAGCTAGTTGTAAATATAAGTATTACTAACGGCCCATTCTGGTTTCGCTTCGATGTTGTGATTAAAGACTAAAGAAAAACTAATTAATGGAAATAGAAACTATACATAATACATTTCTCTGCTTAGTTTGGGACTGGTTATTGTTGTGTGAGGAATATACAACAATATTTATTTCTTTTACAAAAAACGAACTAAAAGAATAAAGAGAAAAATAAAAATAAAAATTTTTGGACACATAAAAGGTGATCTTATCGCTAAATCTTCCAGAAACCTTTTATGATTTCAAATCTTTATGAATTCAAATGATATTTCTTATCTATACTGTTAATATTGCGCAGATTACCGATAATGACAATTATCATCTTCTAGTTCTTATCAATGTAAACCCTTCGTCATCAGGTCGAGTTCCAGTTCGAACATCAAAGTTTTATGCAAAAGGGGCACTCCAGTACCTGGCGCCTGTTCTCATGCAGAAGCTGACCAAGCAAGATGATTCCGATGATGAACTGGAATGGAACCCGTCTAAAGCCGCGTCAGTCTGTTTGATGCTTCTATCAAATTGTTGCGAGGACGAAATAGTTCCTCACGTATTACCTTTCATCAATAGTAACATCAAAAATGAAAACTGGAGGTACAGGGAAGCCGCATTGATGGCTTTCGGATCTATTTTAGGTGGTTTGGAGTCAACCACCCTGAAACCTTTAGTAGAGGAAGCAATGTTGACTTTAATCGAAGCCATGTACGACTCCAGCGTTGCCGTCAGGGACACGGCAGCGTGGACCTTCGGCAGAATATGTGAGATCGTGCCCGAGGCTGCAATCAACGAGACGTACTTGAAACCGCTACTGGAGAGTCTCGTGAATGGGCTCAAGGCGGAACCCCGTGTGGCTGCGAATGTTTGCTGGGCCTTCACCGGTCTAGCCGAGGCGGCCTATGAGGCGGCAGACTGCGGAGAAACCGGTCAACCTCGAACATATTGCATGTCCAACTACTTCGACTTTATCATCCAAAGATTACTAGAAACCACGGACCGACAAGATGCGGCGCAACACAACCTACGCTCCGCCGCGTACGAAGCCCTCATGGAGATGGTTAAGAATTCTCCGACCGACTGTTACGTCACCGTTCAGAAGACAACAATGGTGATATTGGAGAGACTGCAGCAGGTGTTGCAGATGGAGAATCACATTTCGAACCAGGCTGATCGGTCGCAGTTCAACGACCTGCAGAGTCTCCTGTGCGCCACGCTGCAGTCCGTGCTGCGGAAGGTGACTCCGGAAGACGCGCCTCAGATCTCTGACGCGATCATGGCTGCTCTGCTCACTATGTTCGCCGGTAACGCGGGCAAGGCGGGCGGCGTGCAAGAAGATGCGCTCATGGCCGTATCCACCCTTGTTGAGGTTTTAGGCGAAGGCTTCTTAAAGTACATGGAAGCCTTCAAGAGGTATCTTTATGTTGGCCTCAAAAACCATCAGGAATATCAAGTCTGCATTGCGGCTGTTGGGCTGACTGGTGATATTTGTCGGGCATTGAAAAAATAAGGTAAATAACTACTATTTTGCTGTAATTTGTCTATGTAACTTTTTGGTCTATTGGTATAGTTTTAACAGACATTACTTTCCAGGTGTTGCCCTATTGCGATGAGATCATAGTTCTGCTGTTGGAGAACCTTACAGATCCATCAATTCATCGCTCGGTGAAACCTCAGATCTTGTCTGTCTTTGGTGATATTGCCCTAAGTATTGGTCCTGACTTCGCTAAATACTTCGTAGTGGTTATGCAAATGTTACTGCAGGTAAATGCTAGTTCATTTCTTTAACTTTACTGCTAAATTAATAACTATGATTTGGCTGCCAATATTTAAAAAAACAAAGACTACTGTTATAAATTAAATTAAAACCTTATTTCACTAATTCCATGACAAGTTATCATATTAATAATTTCAAAGTTGGTGGTTTGTACCAAGATACACAATAATTCTTAGGCTCATGTAGACATCAGGCCAATATGAATGCTATCAAATCAACTAAATCTTCTGCAGAGCTGTAGTTTTGTTTCCCACTTAGGACAAACAATTGTGTGAATATTAGGAATGTTTATTCTGTGTCTGGTTGTTTCTACGTATCAAATATATGCATTTAAAAGTAGCATCTCAATGTGGTCATTGTTTTTAAGCAACGAAAAGCCGACATTAATAAAATTTCTAATTTTATTTATTTTATTTATTTATTGTCACCACTAATACAGTCTGCATACTAAATTTCATGAAACTCTACAGCCATTCTATTATTTTTCTTCTATTTCTACAGCGATTCTTGTATATATGACTAGAATTGCTTGTTTAAAGATATGTATTAGATTATATAATTATGCAATCTGACTTCTATAATACAAGCTTTGCTGAAGGTTAGGTTAGGCCGAGTTGTGTGATTCAAATTTTAACCAATGTTAACAGTAAACTGTTAAGCAACATTAACATTGCACTTTAGTGCAATTGTTTCAATCACATAATTATTTTCGTACTTCCTCCCCAGGCCAGCAATGTGACCGTAGACCGCAGCGACTATGACATGGTGGAGTATGTAGGAGAACTCCACGAAAGTGTCTTGGAGGCCTACACTGGTATCATTCAGGGCCTCAAGGGGTCTACTGGAGAGGCAAGTTATTCAAGTTATTTACTACTACAGTTGTTAGTCGAAAAATATAAACTACATATAAAGAAAAATTCATCACTTTTATTTTGGTTAAAATAAGATAAGTACAGAAATACTAATAGCACAGATCAGTAAATAGTTACTTCGTAACAGATGCATCACTGCCATACAAAAGCACAAATACCTACACGATAATAACCTAAACTTTCGTAAACTACTTACCTACTGTTACTTGCAAGCAAAAATACACCTTTGCACAAGCACGCAAAGTTGAGAATACCGTGCGCCCCGTGTGACTTGTCGTCTGCTTACGTCACTGACCAAACGTGCTAGGGTTGTACAAAATATGATAAGATGATAAAAAAACTAAACTGCAAATTGTAATTTTCTTTATTGTTTATTTAAATGGAATGAAAATGAAAAAAAAAAGTTTATTATCTCAATAACGAAAACCAAATCACAAGAAAAGCTAGAAAACCTAGCGTCTACCGCCTTAAAGTTATTAAAAACAGTTTCACGCGCTCCCGGATGTTAAATACAAAGCGACAATATATACAAAGAATTCATATATTTATGTGACAATAAATAGGTACAAAGAATGAATACTTAACATGTTTTGCTAGTGTGAACTAGATCCCACACTATGGTGACCTGTTTTGTGGGATCCAGGCTAATTTTATGCAATTAAAAAAACTGAAACGACTAAAAAAATAGATATTTTTATTTTATTTTCAAACAATTAAATTTTCTCCGAAAAAACAAACTTTCAGATACTTACTCGAATTTTATAATTTTAGCTAACTTTATGATCACGTCATACAGATAGAATAGATATATTAAATGTATGTATATACTTATGCTTTATATACCATTGCAATTTTTCCAACATACTGTATTGTACTGTACTGTACTGTATTGCTATTGCAGCCATCCACAATACAATAACGCCGCGACATTATTTATGCGCGCACTCGGCGTTCGTACGCACGTCAGCTCGGGCAAGCGGCCGGCGCCCCTGTGATTTTAGTACACCCGGGTGGACCCGAACGAGTAGGTTAATATCGCGCGCCGTATAGCGAGTGGTGAGGGTGTGCTAATAGGCACAATTAACTGCCCACCTTGTATTTCTTCCTGTTGGCATAAAAAATTAAATGGAAATATCATGGAAGATAATAATTATGTTGAATGTATCTTGTAAGTACTGTAGGTAAGTGTTGACATATTATGAGGCAGCTCTCAAGTAGTGGATGCGGATGATGGCAATAATAAATAAGACCCGCTGTTTTTGTCTATGAGAGTACCACAGGGTTCGTCAGTTTCAAATATCATGTTCTCTCTCCTACTAAACGATTTGCCCGATGCCGTAAAAAGTGCAGACATATTCATGTATGCCATAGTAACAGCTCTTTCAATAGAGGAACTAGAAGAGAAATTAAATATTGTAATGAGCGGCTTAAACTAGTGGTTTCGAGGTGACGTCACTCGAAACTTCATAGCACTAGGTATATCTTCGTAAGTTTTTGTTTGTGAAACAAAAAAAAAAATGATGTTTACAATATTTTTTAATAATCGACTGACGGAGTAATTCGTTTATTAAAGGCTTGAAACTGCGCAAAGCGCGGTTTAATACAAAGTGCTTCGTCGCGTGAACCCGCGCGGGCGCACGTCGCGGAGCGCGTCGCCGTCGCATTGACACCGTCCTGACTATTTAGAAACTGCGACTGAAATTGTTGATCCTCGTGATGGTAATATTTTGTAGTGGTGGGCACTCTTTGCAAACTCTGGGAAATTAGACGCGACGAGTTACCCGTCGCGGGCGCCCACTTGACGCAGTTTCAAGCCGCAGTCACCACGCCTATTTATAAACGAAATATGACGGGATAAATTCGCCGGGTCAGCTAGTTGATTAAACGTAATTCCGATTTTCAGCCTGTGGGTGACGTGGCCCTGGTGGAACCGCACGTGCCAGCGATCGTGTCGTTCATGGTGCGGGTGGCGTGCGAGCCGGAGCGCACGGACGGCCAGATGTCGGTGGTGGCGGGGCTGGCGGGCGACCTGTGCTCCGTGTTCGGCGTGCGCGTGCTGCCCCTGCTCGAGACGAAGCCGCTGCTCGACCTGCTAGCGGCGGCGCGCCGCTCCCGCACCGCGAGGACCAAGACGCTTGCCAACTGGGCCACCAAGGAGATCCGCAAGCTTAAACATCAACCACAGCCCAATGCCAGCTGGTCAGAATTAAATTATTATTTTTTATATAAAGAATGACGAGACGAGCATTACATGTGCCTGATGGTAAGCAACATGCCTGCCATATAACAGCACAGTGATACGCAGCTATTGAAACATGAAGAGTCCAAACCGTTACCTAGCACTGCGCTGTGCTCATCTCCCAGATATTTAACATGTTATATCTCTAAGCCCTGTAATTTCTGTGGAAACATTACCCTTCAAACCGGAACACAGCAGCAGAATAGCTATACTAGCAGTGCCCCGCGTAATTCCCGTTGGTTTTTTTTTGTGAAGTGAAAACTGCTTTTGGCGCACCACATACAGATTTTCCGTGGGCTGTGAATTGAACGCAAGCGTCACGTTTGTAAATGAAAGAAATATTCGGCAAAACTCGGATGATCTAGATGGCTATGTCATGGCCACGCCATCCGGTTACACTAGCTTAGTTTCCAATCAAATTACTTTTCACTTCTATCGGCAGAACCTATTTATGACTGCCAATTTTTTTTCGGGGTATAAAGTGGCTATCTTCCAGACTATAATCCCTCTAAATCCATTTATAATATTAGTAGAAAATAGCACATGTGTTGCGCGCCCCGTCGCTCTAAACCATATAAAAAAACTGGTATTGAGATACTCATTAACTTTGACCTTCGATCTGAAACACAGACATAAACATAATAACTGGTGGAAAGTCTGATACTTCCAGAGGTACACAAAAATATAGTTAACTTATTTTTTACAACATTAACTGTTTTGTGCAAAGTTTATATTTTTCTTTAAATCCCTGTTTGCTGATGCATAATCATGATGCTTATAAGCTATTATTGAGTCTTCATGTAAATTAACAATTGACACTCTTATCATATTGCAAAAACTATTTTATTAATTAATATACAAGATATAGAGTTAAATAAGAATTATTTGTTTCAGATTTGAATCGCCTCACTGCAACAGTGATGTCACCCGGTTTCAAAGAACTTGTTGCTGGTAATATTAGTTACTGTACTGATTGGCAGGCATATTTTGTCCACTCAGTTGTTAGGTGCATTAGTTTAAAGCTCTCATTGTGTTCTCCATATTATTCAAAGGTATGTAACACAAAAAAATTCATGGAACATGATGGTAACCAAAAAACAAAAGAAAAATGCCTGATCTTTTTAAAATTATGCCATTACAGCTGTAGTAGCAAGAATTAAAATTATTAAGTGTCTAATAAAATAAATCAAACACTTTATTATGTAAGTCTATGTGGAGAGAATGTCTACGAATATGGCATAGGTTAGATTCCTATTGACTTGCTAATAACTACCACTGGGCTACATTCTTCATGATAGAAGGCAATAATTAATTTGTAAGGCTATTCTACGATTCACTGAGTGGTCTGAGCTGCAAACTGTGCACTTAGCACAGCATGTTGATCTTTGTGTGTTATGCCTGACCATGATCTTTCCATGAAATTTAATATTAGCATTTTTCCTATTTGGTATTATAAATACAGACGGTGGCTGTGGTATCTTTACTTATATGAGGTAAGTGATATTATGGATGGGAGATAGGATGAAAGATGACGAATGTTACTTTAGGCATGCACATATGCAAGGGATTGTGAATTTTATAAATTATTATTGTTTTGTAAGATATATGAGAGGTATTATGAACGGTAGCGAATGGTTGTGAATGTCGGTGTGTAAGGAGACGTAATTTATAGAGTTAGATGTGTGTCTCAAACCAAACGAGTGTTATGGTGTAATGTATGTTAAGATGCTCGTTTTCAACGTTATTATAGATCGTAGGCTGCCATATTGGTGAAAACTACTTGTAATTCATCACAAGCGCATTATAGTATTGCTCAAAGGACATACATACATTTAAATTGTTCATATTTTGTTTTCAATACTATTTAGTTGTTATTGTGTTTAAAATTCTCTTGTAAAGTTCCATATTAATTAAAAAATACTATTTTTATAATGATATACACATGTTTTTGTTATTTATAATTAATTTGGTGGTTGCGATAAGTGATGAATATAAGAAGTTGACTGCCTTTAGATCTCACTGTTACAATTTTGTACATATGTAATGATTATTGTAAAACTTCTTTTTCGCCTTCTCTAAAGGACTGCAGGTAGTCTGAGAATGGGCTGGATAAACTACATTGCTGGATCAATCGATTTACTTCTTGTTTATAGTCTTTCAATTGTAAAATTTTGTCAATCTGAATAGTAAACTCAAAATATTGAGACAGAATCTCTAACGAAAATTAAAATTTAGCTTTTACTAAATTTTTGTATCAATACTGGTTAGAAATGTCTGATAACTAAACAAATTATATTGACGCCTACATTTCCTCAATGGCAATTGCACATGTAAGATATTTCATAACCATAGGTTTCGATTGCGCAGTTATATTCGCAACGAGGGAATCGGACTTTTGCAATTGAGAGTAATTGTGTTAGGTACTTAATATACTCACACAATTGCATTGTCGAACTATTGTTTTTACCTTATATTTTGGTTTTTCATAAATCAACTTATGTATTGTATGTATTTGTATTTTGTTTCTGAAACAAGTATAGAAGCTATGGCGAAGTAGCCAGCTTGTGATAACTCGAGCTCTCCATATTAAACTGGTTAACCTGAAAGTTAAAACCTAAGTTGTTTGTTGTATATTTAATTTATGAGCGCATGTCTACAATGTTTTAGATAGATACGTTCTAAGTAGTCGTAAGTTATTCGTAAGACAGACGGACTGACAATATGAATTCTAAGCTGCATTTTATTGAAGAATGTTAGGATTTTAAACATTCAGGTTTTATGGAGAGCGAAATAAAGTAAATGGTGATAATTTCATTTGAATATTTAAACATAGTAGAAATGAATAATGTATTTATAGTAAACATTATTCGGTCACGCTAACTCTGCATCTCACTCGCACTCATAATCATGATATTGATCATACGTGAGATAGAAATAGTCGACACGCGCAGAGTTCACGTGACCGTTTCGTAATTGGTTCTGGTTATACTCGTAGAAGGCTTCCTAAAATTAGACCTACTCTGTACCAACTCCTTAAAACCAAACATATCTTCCATTTTATCAGGTTGGTACTATAAACACATCTTATTTATTGTAAAACATACCTAAGTACCTACTTTCTTAAATATGGTTGTTAGACACTATAAAATAGGAATACACTTAATTTTGAGTGGGTCTAATTTGTGTTGACCCTTATGTTAACTGAATTCCAGTCAAGCTCAAACCAAAACGTATTCGGAGGATATTTTATATAAATGACTTTCTAAACTTAACTTCAGCTCATCCAATTCTAGTTACATTTTTTAAAGAGCAATCAAATATAAAGTTAGTCGTTAATCAGTGCCTTTTACGTATAACTAAATTTAAACATTTTGCGTTATCGGTGGTGAAACCAGCAGTTGTGAAAAATCGTTTCGCGACGGATATTACGCGAAAACATAAACCGTGATCCACAATCGAGTGTTGATAAAGGAGCTTCGTAAGGAGACGTATGCTGTGTCGTTATAGTATCATGAGTGTCTGCTAGTCTGAGCATCACTGACAGGGATGATGTTTGCGCGAATTATGCAAGATTTTATATGAAGTGTGCCCTTTGTCTTGTGACTTTTAAGTTCACATAGACGTTTTATAGAAAATTTTGTTTGAACTTTGGTCGTTTACTGTATTTCAGATACTGTACTTAGTAAGTATGATAGGAGGATGTGTGAGGACTAGTGCCATGCCATGAAAGGTTCTGATTAGAATCAAAGGCATCGAGTCAATGAATACCACCCACTTTTCCTGCGCAAAAAAATATTTTCAGTTATTTTGTTACGCCTTGTATCTATTTCCATATGTCATGTTCTATCCTGTAAACTGATTTATGGTCAATAAAACATTTAGAGGTAATTACTGGGGTTTTATTAAATAACCTATTAGTCTAGGTATTACAATAAGTGCTAGATTGACCTAATAGTTTCACTTAAATAGCATATAATTAAGGTTGCCATCCGTCCGGGTTTCCCCGGATTTGTCCTAGTTTAGACGGCGCCCGGGCAGCGTCCGGGCCGGATTTCATTTTCATCTCAATGTAAGAAGAGATAATAACATTTTTTTACACATAACTGTGTGTAAAAAATGTTGACATGTGTCCGGGTTTTGGGCTCTATAATCTGGAAAATCCGGGGTTTTCACGAATCTTGTCCTGGTTCCCAAACATTACAGATGGCAACCCTATAATACAGTTTACCTCATAAAATGAGTTATCAGATGCAATTCAAATTTTTTAAGTCAGAATTTAGTTCCAGAGTTTGGTGTGTCAAATAACACATTTTTTTCACCATATTTTCTTCGTTTGGTATGGGACCAACACTACTGAGGTCACAATACAATATTCGTTATGATGTATAATTGGCGTAACTATCCTATCCTATACGAACATTTATAGGACCTAGTACCTACATAAACATAATTAGTGCCTTATCTCGTGTAAATGTGCCCGAAATTTTGAATTTGTGCCTCCAACTTCAGAGTTATTTAACTCATTCAGTGCCAGCATTATTTTCTAATAGTTCCCAGCGATGCCGCCTAATACAAACCGGAGAGCACGCCAGGCGTGCTCTCGGCATTGCACAATGACATTACATGGACATGCCAGGCGTGTTCACCGGCACTGGTTATAGGTGTAATCATAAAAATACAAATTTCGGCTTAAATTGTGCTTATTCGTTAGTATTACTCGCGCTACCGAAGAGAACGCTGTATTTCAAATATAGTAGTGTTAACTGATTCGTTGCGGATGGCACGTATCAGTGTCATCATTTTCTTTCGCGTGTGGCGTTAGGCACGGATATGTGTCATTTTAAAATCGACAATAACTCCTTCAATTCAGTTTAAGAAAAAATTAGCCAGAACCAAACTATTTCAATTTTTCACGTATTTTAAGCTCGTAGACTTCGTTTCTGGATTTAGTAAGATTTTTATAAAAAGGAGTCACCAACCTTTTATTAAATTTGCAGATTTGATAATATAAATAATATATTTATTACAGCGTAAACGACCAACTCCTAAAGCGGGAAAATCACACTGCTTCTGTTGGTTTTCTTGTCTCCTATGAAATGCTACATTTTAAAACGCACGATAACATTTTCTTTTCCCATTGTAACGACAACTTTATCTATAACGTTGAAATAACACAGTCCCTGAAGTGTTGATAAAAATGTAAAATGTCTCGAAATATTGCAGGTCACTGTCATACAATTTTGGCGGTATACAAAATATAGTCCTCATATTTATAATCGTCTATGTTAAGAATAATAAGAAAATACAAATACTAAATCAAAAAAATGTAGTAAGACATCATACCTAAATATTTCTGGCGTCTAGAATCTATTTACATTCTTCGTTATTTTAAAACACAAAAAGGATTTAGAATTAAACTTTATATAAAGCTAAATTATAGATATACAAATAAATCAGACATTTATGCATCATATGTATGTACCTACTTGATATAGATAAAATACCACGCTGCTTCAAACTGCGCGGGTCAACATGGTTAATATGAGTCATAACGCTAGGACAGAGAGTTGCATTTGCTAAAAGTGCTGTCACTCCTTAGAAAAGAGCTGTTTTGTTGATATTGTTTACCGTTGGCCCGCAAGGACTGTAATCACTCTGCGATAAGGTTCATTTTGCATGAAATTTTAAGTTCTTGCAAAAAAAGGGTTTGAAAAATACCACGAGTTGTTGTAAACAATGGACGGCCCCGGCCGGAGGGATGCAAGTTGCGTGACCCTACGAAGTACAATTTACAATATTCGGTCTTATGCCTTGCGTGTATGTTTTATTTTTGCACGGAAGGATACAACTTATCTTGTAAGCGCATCTTGTTTTTGAATTACTTTTACTTCTGGTTTGCTATCCTTAGTAACCAGACGTGCGTGCTCTACTTGTTCCTATTTACCTTACCGACTTTCGCTAAGTGTTTTTGTGACGACCGTGGCTTGTGTTACTGGACTCTACTGATTTTGCCTTGCGACGATTTCGGCTTTGAACAGGACTCCGTAATTTGCAATTGTGACGATTTTGGCTTGTGTTACTGGATCGTGATTTTGCCTTGCGACGATTTTGGCTTTGAACTGGACTCCGTGATCTACCATCGTGACGACTTCAGCCTGTGCACGCGAATCTCTGTTTGCCGTGAAATTCAAGTAAGTAAGATTATTTTCATACTTGGGGAAATTTTCCCTGTTCGCGTCCATTTAGTGCAGGCAAAGAGCAGTCAACTTCACTTGTCGCTATAAATAAAAAAAATAGAATCGGGAAAGATGCGCTCTCGTTTCATACTCACTGGCTTGCTCTTTAATCCGCGCTCTCGTGGGAGAACCTTACTCACTCAAGAGTGTATCCGCTGCTAAATATTATGTAAAAAAAATACATTATCTTCAAAATAGAGTAGCTAAATCCCAAATATGATATCTACTTACTTACTAGCTCTTTTTTTAATACACCTAATTTACATCACTACCTACATAGTACATATTTTTAGACCAATTAGGATTTATAGACTAATAAAAATGCCCCTTTAAAGCGTCTCGCCTTTTTACTGTCGAAATAAAACTATATACGGGAGTTTCATTCGAATATTTCTTTTTGTAGGTATGGAATACCCTTCTTCGAGTTCTTCGGAACCTGGACCATCGTGTGACATAGATCCTTTGGATTGGCCAATTCCTGGACCATCATCTGGCATAGATCCATATATGGCTCTTCTCCCAAGTTCACCCATACCTAGACCATCATCCACCATAGATCCCATAAGCGTGGAATTGGAACAAATTATGTCTCCACAAGAAAGTGATCCGTTATACGACATACCAGGCTTAGATTTATATGGAGACGAAGAATTGTATGGGATTTTAAGCGGCAATAACGAAGAAGTATTAAATGAATTAAGCAGTGCAAGTCCTAACGTGGAAGCAAATGCTGAAGATTATCACGCCGATAACAATGATGAAGAGGAAGATTCTGTAGAAGAAACGACTGGTTGGGTTCCAGGTAACCCCAGTGATATGCCAAAAATATCATTTACGGGAACAAGTGGTATATTGGAGCCACATAACGCAGACATCAATAGTTATTTAGACTATTTTTTTTTTTTTAAATTCCCATTTTTAACATTAATAATGGAATGTACAAATAAGTACGGAAACAAATTAAAAGCTGAAGCGACTACTGCACGTGCTCGCTTTAGTAACTGGACCGATTTAAGTGTCCCCGAATCAAAACTTTTCTCGGCATACTATTGCTAATGGGTACTATAAAACTTAATAGAATGGTAGATTATTGGTCAACGCATTATTTTTCCGCTTAAGTCCACGCCTATTTATGACCAGGGATAGGTTTTTTAATTTTAAGAGCTTTGAATGTGCAAACCATCGAAAGGGCAGAGAGTATTTATAAAATAAAATCTTTAATTGATTTATTCAACGACACCGTTAATGCAGTGTATTACCCAGTGAAAGAGTTGACAATTGACGAATCTCTTATACTGTGGAAAGGAGACTATTTTTCGCCAATACATCAAAAGTAAAGCTCATAGATACGGCATTAAATTGTACATTTTAGCCGACGCCAACGGCATAATTTTAAAAATCCATGTATACGCAGGGTCACAAGACGTACTAGTAGGAGGTAGAAATCACACAAAAAAAGTAGTACATTTGCTAATGCAAAAATATTTAGAAAAAGGGCATGCTTTATATTTGGATAATTTTATACCAGCGTGGGATTAGCTGAGGAGCTAATAGGAAAAAAGACGTACGTGACTGGTACCTTAAGAGCAAACCGCATCGGAAATCCATCGGAATTAAAACTACCAAATTAAAAACTGGCGAATCGTATATAGTACATAATAATAAAAAAATTATAATCACCAAATGGCAAGATAAAAGGGAGGTGATATTTATAAGTACTGAACATAAAAGTCTCTATCGAGGGACTACTAGTCGCCGTGTACGCACAATAAAATATAAACCGGCAGTACAAATAAAATATAATCAATATATGCGGGCAATAGACCGTCACGATCAGATGCTAAGTTATTATTGCTGTGAGCACAAGACCCTGCGCTGGTATAAAAAGTCATCGTACATATTATACAAATATGTTTGGTGAATGGGTATTTACTTTATAATGCTAACAATGCAACTAATAAAACCACATTATATCAATTTAGAAGAAGTGTCATGGAGGAATTGTTACCAATGCCCAACACCTTTGAACTTTCTCGGCCTCTATCAGAGGAAAAATACATTTACCGACCAACTTGCCAAAGAGAGGTAATAATACCTTAAGAAAAAGATGCAAGGTCTGTTACGCCAAAACTAAAAAAGGGTTGCTGTAATAACTGGCTGTCCCGATTGCCCTGGATTCCCAGGCCTATGCCTTAAAGATTGTTTCAGAGAATTTCATAAATATTGAAATTCTCTGTAACCTATGATCATGCATGCGTCTGTTGTAAATTAGCACCGTTTGTGTCTTCGACCGTACGAATATTTACATATAAATCACTAAATCATCTACACAGTTATATCCCTTCATTTTGTATCGTCTGATTGTACTATGTATAGGTACAACGTGTTAATGAAAAAGCGCTAAACCTGAAATTTGTTTGTTCAGTTTCATATTTAAATTAAGCAGTGTCCGTCCATTTCATATTATCAGAGCCTTTAACCTATCAGCGGCGGCCATTTTAGATAACAATAGAATTTAATTGTGTCTAGGGGCTTCCGCTTGGGGTCGAACTGTTAATATTAATGAACCTACTCAAACACAAGAAAAAAAAAGGCAAACTTTTGAAATAGTCCGCGAAATTATTTTAATAATTAAGTATAATATGCATGTACTTCTTTTTATATTAAAAATAAGTTGAGATGTCTGAGGTTCAGCATTTTTGATTAACTCGTTTGGTTTTTTTTGCATAATCGAGCTAATTTGTATGTTGTCAATAATGAGAAATGTAGGTACTACGTAAGGATAAAATGTTCACTGTTAAAAAGGAAGTACTACTTTTATTATACAGGATAACCCTACCTACTAATAAAATACTTCCTTTTATTATGTTTATTTATGTAAGTTACGAGCTAATGGTCTACAAATAAATTGTTTGTAAATTTAAATATTTTTATTAGAATCAGGTACATATTTATTGTTTGATCAAAGCGTCATTCACCAAAGACTATTATTGCCAATTTCAACAAGATTAATTAACCTCTTAACATAATCATAAAAATCTAGCTTATACATTATTTAAAAATCAGTCCTAACTTACATAAATATAAAACAAGTCATACAAAATTATAAAACGCATCCTTATTTACCTACATACTGATATCAATGTCATTAGAATAGACCTTAGCTTCGCAGTGAGCGAGATTAACAAATTATTAAAACCCTCGGAAGAGTCATTGTCTTATGTTTTATGTTACTGCTGCGAAAATGTAAATGCTGTAAAATGTATATTTAGGTTGATTGGATCCACTTATGTCATGTTTTTCAATAAATATTAATATCTAAATTCAAACTCTGGTTTCATTTAACTCTTGGTATTCATTTGATTATTTTAATAAATCTAATATTTGCTGCATCTTCATAATTCGCTCGTATGGTTTGAATCGCAATAATTCGTTGGAAACCAACTGGCCAAAATATTTACAGCTATGTATGTCCAGTACGGTAGGGACATCACATTCCTTAGTTTCTACGCTATTTACACTGTCCATTACTAAAGTTTCTGTGCATGGTTCACTTTCAACCATTTTTTTTCTGTGGTAGTCGCACTGTCCATCATATTTTCTTCTTTATTTGTTGCAGTATCCCTAGTTGTTTTTTTGTCCGGTATTAAATCCGTTCCCAGCTTGGTGGTAGGTCCCAGTCTTGTGAATTTGGTATTGTCTCTTCGTCACTGTCACATTGTGTCTCGATTTCTGTTTCGGGAATGTACTTCCTTTTTCGCCTTAGTTCTTAAACAATAAATCCACTATTAATAACAAATATATGGCAGTATGTACTTTTCAAAATGCTTTTTTTACTGACAGTTACAAAAAATTCGGAAAAAAGTAATGTGATTGTTGATCGATCACCAACAGTTTTCATAGCATAGTTTCTTAGAGTAGTAATTCTAATTTCTGTTAACGCCATAAATTCAAATTTAATTTATAATTAAATAAAACTACCTATTAAATGTTGTGCTCACTTGTAAGTGACATACATATCAGAATTAATATGTTTTTGTAATTTATCTAGCGTATTCATATGTATTGCTGTTAGTGAGACTTTATAAGTAAAACAATATTTTAGGCCTAATTTAATATTGTATATTCAATAATATCATTAGGAAATGCGAAATAAGCTGAAAAGGTTTAGCACAACTGTATTAAAAAGTCACTTACCTTCCATTTCCAAAATTACACTTATTTTGCCACTTCTAATCACTTAAAACAACGCGCCTGTCCGTTCACGTCAAATTTCGAATGTAAACTAACAGTATTCAAGCTTTGAACGTGTAAAAAAATGGTCAAAATACTGTTTTCTTTTCCGCATGGCGGAAAACACAGATGCGTGTCATCTAATCGTATGGCGCTAGGCACTGATCAGTGTCACGTTATTTTTGCTCGACGCCACAGTTAAAAGTTAGCGAAATTAGCCATCGCAACGAATCAGTTAATGAAAGTAGAAATATGGCAGGCTACAGGTTTCACGGTAAGAAATTTTCGTAATTAGATCAGAGATTATCAAATTGTTTGATTTCATTTATCTAGGTTCTCGACTTTTTACCGATGGACACATGGATCCAGTCCTGGAAGGTCTCTTGGACTCCATTCGAATAGTAGAACTCTATTGCTCATCTACCTAATACCTGTAAACGAGCAATTCTTGTACTTATAATTATGTCAGATTTTCTGTCGACGCTATATTGTAAACTAACCTAGGTACGTTAGTTCATAATATAGCGTGTCGTAAGAGGATAATCTCAGGCGTTATATTGCAAACGGTTTGATTTGACCGTGATTGCAATTTTACGTTGACATATAGGTATATTTAATCTGAATCTCGATAATAGCTCCAACGATATTCATGAAATTTAAAAAGAAGGTGATTTCGAAGGCGATAAATCGATCTAACTAGGTTTTATGTTGTGAAAAAAATCGTTTTATCCAAGCAAATCTCCAGGTATCTCCAACTCCTACCTTCTTAGAAATGATATGGTTGGCTCACGAATTGATTCCTATAAAAACTTGAGAAGCAGTTTACAGTAGAAGCATATACAAGTAATTCGATCGTTCCGTAATAACTTGTAAAAAAGTTACGATTAATAACAGTCTCAATAACACAGTTTTGATGGATATCAAAACAAGAACGTAGATAATAGTCAGGATAAAAAAAACGCTTTTACGAAAAAGCAAACTGAATAATAAACAAAAAATATAAATGAAGGCGTGATTAAGGGAGTTCTGTAAAAAAGAAATGTATTTCGCCATTTTGTGGTAGCGGCCATCTTGAATTTGAAATTTGTCATGGTCACACCCCGGACACTCCACTAAAATTCCATACAAACGCCGCTGTGGGCTACCTACTCTTCACACAACTACGCAGATGTCGTTCGTACACACGCGTGAATGTGTGCGTTAGCGCTAGGGCTACTGAATTGTTTTATTGAATAGTTGTGCCCCTTGAGTTCACCTGGTGACGTAAAGTAGTCTATAAACTTGCTATAATGTTGAGTTGCATAAATAGAATGGAGCCAAATTATACTATTCCAATTAAAAGGGTGTTTGCACAGGTTTCTAAATTGTTTCAGAAATCTGTGGTGTTTGTATTGCCGCGTAAAATGAAACGAAACTGATGATAGATTAGATCAGGTACCTAGATATCTATTTCTGTTAGTAGGTACACATTCGCATTTAATTTTACACTTACCCATGAAGTAAACTTTATTCTGTCACTATAATTATTCCTCCAGGCATTATCAATCCGTGCTTGGGCACGTAAGTTACTCGATGTGTAAGTTACGAACTTTGAGTTAAAATGACTTCGTTATTATAAATAAATAAATATTGGTAGACAATTCACACACAACACCATCTGACCCCAAACTAAGCTTGTAATATTACAAAGCAACGTTATTGAAAAGTTTCTAATCTTACGTTATTTTATCATTAGGAAATTAAATAAAGCTTTTAATCTTGTCCCGTTTAGTTGACGGACAGCCGTAAACAGCACAACAACCCACCATGATGATATTTCGTTAGGAATTAGATGTTCGATACCAGCCCTTCGTTGAGTGCTCCTAGCGTATCCGAAACGGCCTGAGGGGTGAGGAAGCTTGAAATTGGCGGGGGGTGGAGAGTGTCCGTTCTATCTATATTATCTATTCTATGTCATGGTGCAAAGTATTCTACTAGTCAAGCCCTTTTGTTTGATACCCATATTGAGGTAGTAGCACACCCCGGACACTCCACTAAAATTCCATACAAACGCCGCTGTGGACCTGCCTACTCTTCACACAACTACGCAGATGTCGTTCGTACACACGCGTGAATGTGTGCGTTAGAGCTAGGGCTACTGAATTGCTTTATTGAATAGTAGTGCCCCTTGAGTTCACCTGGTGACGTAAAGTAGTCTATAAACTTGCTATAATGTTGAGTTACATAAATAGAATGGAGCCAAATTATACTATTCTAATTAAAAGGGTGTTTGCACAGATATCTATGTAAATTGTTTCACAAATCTGTGGGTGTTTGTATTGTCGCGTAAAATGAAACGAAACCGATGATACATTAGATCCCTACCTAGAGGTACACTCCGCGAGGTATAAGCTGAGCTTTGCATTAGTGTGAGTGATCACCAATCAGACAGGAGCTTGAAATTTTGTCCGCGAGGTATAGGCTGAGCTTTGCATTAGTGTGAGTGATCACCAATCAGGCAGGAGCGCGGCGAGACAGAATGGCGCCGCGCCTAAGGCCGGTTGTCACACCTACACTATCCATGTACACTCACACAAATGCAAAGCTCAGCTTATGCCTCGCGGAGTGTACCTAGATATTTATTACTGTTAGTAGGTACACATTCGCATTTTATTTTACACTTACCCATGAAGGAAACTTTATTCTGTCGCTATAATTATTCCTCCAGGCATTATCAATCCGTGCTTGGGCACATAAGTTACTGGCTGTGTAAGTTACGAACTTTGAGTTAAAAATGACTTCGTTATTATAAATAAATAAATATTGGTAGACAATTCACACACAACACCATCTGACCCCAAACTAAGCAAAGCTTGTAATATTATAAAGCAACGTTATTGAAAAGTTTCTAATCTTACATTATTTTATCATTAGGAAATTAAATAAAGCTTTTAATCTTGTCCCGTTTAGTTGACGGACAGCCGTAAACAGCACAACAACCCACCATGATGATATTTCGTTAGGAATTAGATGTTCGATACCAGCCCTTCGTTGAGTGCTCCTAGCGTATCCGAAACGGCCTGAGGGGTGAGGAAGCTTGAAATTGGCGGGGGGTGGGGAGTGTCCGTTCCATCTATATTATCTATTCTATGGTAGTAGTGAAAAAAATAACATAATTCGCCATGTTGTGCTCACGGTCATTTTTAACCCCCGACCAAAAATTGGGGTGTTATAAGTTTGACGTCGATGTCTGTCTGTCTGTCTGTGTGTCTGTCTGTGGCACTGTAGAGCTCAAACGGATGGACCGATTTCAATGCGGTTTTTTTTATTTGAAGGTTAATATCTGTGCGGATGTTCTTAGCTATGTTTGGTTAATATCGATTCAAAATGGCCGCCTCCACAAAATGGCGGACAAAATATTTCTTCACAACCTACCTCAATATGGATATCAAATGAAAGGGCTTGACTAGTAGAATACTATACACTATAACAAATTTCAAATCCAAGATGGCCGCCACTACAAAATGGCGAATTATTTTATTTTTTTCACTACTACCACAATATGGGTATCAAATGAAAGGGCTTGACTAGTAGAATGTTGTTTTTTTTTTTTTTTTAAATAATGAGTGACGAGACGATCAGGACATGTGCCTGATGGTAAGCAACATGCCTGACACATAACAGCACAGTGACATGCAGCTATTGGAACACGAAGAGTCCAAATCATTACCTAGCACTGCACTGCGCTCGTCACCCAGAGATCTAAGATCTTATATCTCTAAGCCCTGTAATTTCTCTGGAAACATTGCCCTTCAAACCGGAACACAGTAATGTTTGCACATTACTGCTTGGCGGTAGAATAACTGGCAAAGATGTGGTACTTCCCCAGGCGGAGTCTGGCAAGAGTCCTACCACTACAGAATGTTGTACATATAACAAATCCGAGGTAGTCGGGGGTTAATCAAAATTTTTAATTTTGTATTTTTTTTTTTTAACTTTTATAGGTTTACACTTGACCGCCATCTCGCCTGATGTTAAACGATGATGCGGTCTACGATGAAGCGTGTTTACCTAGAAGAAACCGATTCACTCTCGATTTGAAGACACAAAGATTGTAACTATTAACTTGTTCTTGTGGATTTGAAATTTGTCAAGCCCTTTCAGTTGATATCCATATTGAGGTAGGTAGGTGGTGAAGAAATAGGACTTATATTTTACTCTATGCTAGTATGGTTCAGGAGTTATTATTTTATTGCGTAGAAAATGGAAAAAGGATCTGGCTCTCGAAAGAAAAAGACCAAGAATTTCGCGTTAGTGCCGACTGGTACCTAATGGGCCTGTTCACACCAGACAGTATTTTCTGTCGTGGGTAGGTAAAAATGGAGTTGCGCTAGAGATGGATAAGACTTAAAAAACTATCGAAATTTCGATATTTTCTACTCGTCATCATCATCATATTTATTGTCATTTTAACTATATTTTCAGCTTATATTTAATGTAAGTAATATAAGTAAGTATATGTAATATACTTAGGTATATCCGATATGTCGTTACAGAACTGATATTGAATAGTGGAAATCATAACAAATACTACTTTTTGAAGTGAAAACTTTTTTGACGCACAACACACATATGTTTCATGGGCTGTGAATGAAGCTCATCATCACGCTCGTAAATGAAAGAAATATTCGGATGAACTCGGATTATAAATCGGATATTAAATCTATATACATAAAAGCGAAAGGTCACTCATCAAGGAATCTCAGAAACTACAAATGCTAGGAATCTGAAATTTTGCATGGAGGTCCCTTTTAGCACGTAGGCACTCGCTAAGACGGGGTTTTGCGAAATTCATCCCCTAAGGGGGTGAACGGTTGTATGAAAATTGGTCCTATTTGACGCATGAAATTTTGTCTTCACGTTTTTGGTTAATGAGAAATAAAATTGTGTATCATGATATTTGGAAATCCACCCTCTCTGAGGGTAAAATAAGGGTTGAAGTTTTATGTGAAGTCCGTCCGTCCGTTCATAGAAGCTTGAAAAGTTCAATTCATGATCTTAGTCAACAGATAAAAAATATCATGGTTTCTGGAAGTCTACTGAGGAGCACCTACGTCTCTGAAATGGCTGAATTGATTTGAATGAGACTTTCACAACAGAAATGGTATTAGAATTAATTCACGTACGTACGTGAATACGTAGGTAGTAGGTACGTTTTTGAAACGGTTGATCCAAATGTATTGCTATTTACAAACAAAATGCGAAGAAACCATTTCATTCACAGACTTATTGTTTCAATAGAACGACGGCCGTTATGGCGCTATGCCGCAATAATATCTGAAGTCAGCTGCACTCGAAGCGCGGGGTGAGAGGGATGGCACATGGTTAGGTATAGAATTGCTTCGTTGAATAGAGTACAAAATATGTAAAATGTTGTTTTCTACGATAATGCTTTCTATGACTTTCGCCTTAAAACGTATAGTTTCCGAGATATCGCCAAAATCGTTTTTTCAAGATAGCGCTTGAGGCGAATTCTGGATCTTGGAAACTAGCACTACATTGCCAATCCAATATTTTTTGTCAGGTTTAGGATCATTTGCTGAGCATAAAATCACAAAATACTGACAGATCTAGGTGGAGCCACAGGCGCCATCTTGCAAAAAACGTTTTGGCTGATATATCAAAACCTATGTAATTTAGAGCAAAAATCATTGGAATTATTAAAGTGGAAAATATAATTTTACATCTTTTAATTTCTAACAATTTATTTGTTCTATTTACCGTTTACGATTTATTGCTTATTTCCTGAACCAGTTTTTCTATTGCGGCCGATACTCTTAAAATATCAGCTTAATTGGTTCGATAAATAGAAAACAAAAGATGCGAAATGTTATTTTCTACAATAATAGTTTCCATAACTTTTGCCCGAAAGTGCATAGTTTTCAAGATACCGAGGGATAGAGATATTTTTCTATATTGATATTTACTCGTTTCTTCAAGATGGTGCTTATCCATGCAGTTTAGGGTAAATTCACAGACACCATGATTGTAGAAAATAAAATTTTGGATCTATTGTTTCTAGCCGCTTGATACACTGGCCGCTTTTCGCGTTTTACAAATTTGGCGGGAAAACGGGTGTCAGGTTACAAAAGTGCGGTGTTTATGTTTCGGCATATGAAGTGGCGCCTTACTTTTACCCGTTGGAGCCATTTACTCTCAAGAGCGTTTCATTTATTTATAATTAATGTACTTAAAATGTAAACTAACATTTTTGACACTTGAGTAAAAAAATTTGCGATTTCTCAAGTAGTCTAACAACTATAACTTTAATAATTTATAAGGGAGACAGTGGTTTTATGGGTTAAATGTGTTGTATACAAAATAACAAACTCGAAACACCAAAAAAAAACTGTATTCGATTGCACAAATTATAATTATTATTTTTTCAATACTTCGGGACCATTTTCCTGCCAAAAATTTTGATTTAGTTTTTTTTTTTAATTTTACGATTTTTCTATGTAAATGAACTTTAATTTTTATGTGGGTTATATCAAAATAAAGACCGGTTCAAGTAGACGCCATTAAACACAAATTTATCGGTATACCTACCCAAATAAAAACACGAAAAAATTTTTCCCGCCAAAAACCCAAAACGCATCTATAAGTTTGTTTGTTGTCGTCGTCAACCAAGTTTTTGGGTACTATATTACACGCTGGTGTATCAAGCGGCTAGTAAACTTTTGTGTAAAACTTACCCTTTACGATTTATGACTCATGTAATAGTTCCGAGTTCACCCGAAGATTTCTTTCATTTACGAGCGTGATGATGAGCTTCATTCATGGGCGAAACATATGTGTGTTGTGCGTCAAAAGAAGTTATCACTTCAAAACGTAGTATTTGTTATGATTTCCACTATTCAATATCATTTCTGTAATGACAAATCGGATGTACTTAAATATCAACTGAAAATATAGTTAAAACAACAATATGATGATGATGACAACTGGAAAATATCGAGATGTCGATAGTTTTGTACCAGTCTTATCCATCACTAGCGCAACTCCATTTTTACCTCCACACGATAGAAAATACTGTCTGATGTGTCACCGCAATTGTGTGACTCCGCACATTTTGACACTAATCAGCTGTTAAGAGTCGGCCATATTTGCCTTAAAACACCGCTAAAGGGCGGGTTCACACCTGACAGTATTTTCTGTCGTGGGTAGGTAAAAATGGAGTAGCGCTGGAGATGGATAAGACTGTTGCAAAAGTATCGACATCACTATATTTTCCAGTCGACATCATCATATCGTCATTTTAATTATATTTTCAGCTGATATTTAAGTATAAATATACGATATGTCGTTACAGAACTGATATTGAATAGTGCAAATCATAACAAATACTACGTTTTGAAGTGATAACTTCTTTTGACGCACAACACACATAATATGTTTCATGAGCTGTGAATGTGAATGAAGCTCGTCGTCACGCTCGTAAATGAAAGAAATCCTCGGGTGAACTCGGAACTATTAAATAACTCATATATCATAAACGGTAAGTTTGACAAAAGAGTTTACGGGAAACGAAAGATGCAATATTATATGTTCTACAATAATGACCTCCATGATTTTCGGCTTCAAAGGTCCGTGTTCAATGTTCCGTGATCAAGAATTCGCCTCAGGCGCCATCATGAAATAACGTTTTGGCTGATATCTCGAAAACTATGCACTTTAGGGTAAAAAAATATTGAAATCATTATTGTAGAAAATATAATTTTACATCTTATGTTTTCTACAATTTTTTGTCTACAACTCACCGTTTACGATTTATTGCTTATTTAATAAACCGATCTTTCGCAGCCGAAATCTCTTAAAATATCAGTTGAATTGCTTCGTTGAATAGAGAACAAAAGATGTAAAATGTTTGTCCAATGCAAATAGTAAGTCGTTACAAAATGTATCAACAGATGGCGCCACCGAAAACATTAACTCGCGGTAACGTTTCGTTTATGTGTAATGAGATTATTTCACATGATTTTTTTAATTAATTTGATATGCTTTAAAAACACAACGGTTGTTTGTATTTGTTCTTACCTGGACCCTTATTATCTTTGGAAAAATTTCCATGGTCCTATTCGAGTCAGATACAGTGTCTTAACGGTAAAGTGATTTTCAAGTGTGCCAGCGAACATTAGGGTGTCCCAGACTATAAGGGGATATTTTTTTTGCAAATTGAGACACGCATACCCTCTTATTTTGTGACATTTGCCCTTAATTACTGAAATAATAAATGTTATTGAAATCGGATAGCGCTAACCCGCCGAGTTGACGTCAAACTTTGAATACCTATAAAAGTTTGTAGGGAAACCATTGGGAAATATTTTTATTCAATATTTATATTGGAAATAAAACACTGGTACTTTGATTATTGTATTATATTTATTATATACATATTATGCAAATTAATCATTTAAAGGACACTATTAATAAAACAATTTTTTAAGGCTTTTTTTTTACAGTCAGGATATACTTTTCTGTGTTCTTGTACGCAACGTAATAAATATTGTTTTTGTTCCTCGTCAACTGTGATTAAGCCATGAAAATCTTGCATCAACTTAACAGCTCTTTCAGCCGTATCATTAACTGCTTTCAGGGACTGCACCTTCATTTTAGCGTGTTGAAACGAAGCATTAGCAGGCCACAAAGTAGGATACTCCATGAGAAAACTGTCATCAATTTTGAGTCGTTTGAAAAAGGAAACAAAGTCATCGATGTTTTTTTCGAAAAGAGGCCCGCTAATTTCTTCTTTCGATGGAATGTAGCGTTTATTCTGAATCGATGGATTTTCTTTGGCCAATTTAGCAACTATTTTTACCTTAATTTCTTGGTTAACATCGTCGTCAAATAGAGACAAGACAGACACTTCGTCTGCCAAATACCACAAATGCTGGCAAAACTTCTGTAACGCCGCTTTTGATATAGTTTTGTCGACCATTTCGTATGCCTTTATAGCCTTCAAAAAGCACAAGTCCTGGTAGGGCGCTTTTACCGCTAAAGTGCATTGGAACCAAGGCTTGACATAGGATGTAGTGATAAACAGGCAGACGTCAAATAGAGCTATTTTATCTTTATTTGACATTTTGAGTTGCGAGCTAAATAACGATATTTTTAAAGAATAAATAGCTCTTGCCATCCATCTAGCTTGGAGCATGGCGCCTGGAGGCAGGAATTTTAAACTTATTAGCTGTATTTCCGCCAAAAATATTATGCAGAGCTCTTTTAACTCGCGATAGTCATCTCTTAAAATTTCTTTGGTCAATTCAGTTCTGTAATACTCTAAAAGTTCATCAATTTCAGAATAGCGTTTTTTTGTGGCTTTGTATATTCTCTACATTGATATTTTTCCAGTTTGATCGAAAATTTTTCAATAATGGGATATCGGGACTTGTAGTGACTTGCGTAGATTTGCGTAGTACGTCTAAAGCCGGCAACAGTTTTCCATCCCAGTGGACAGTTACTGAATCTGGTACAACGTTTTTAAAATTAAGTTTTATAGCTTCAGCGTGCTGTTTTCGCTTTTCTATACGAATTCTTTGGATGGAAGACTTGCTTATAGGAAATTCATCAGTGATATGGCCAAGTGCTTCAATAGTTGCTTCAATAATAAAGACAGAATCTCTCATACTTAACTGACACCTGCTCCGGAGTAACGAAATTTTTCTTCACAGAAGTTTTAATAGTATCGGGCTGTTTACTCCCAATTGGGATGGACAAATCTTCTTGTAAATCTGTTACTTCCGAATCAGAAGATGAAGTTTCTTGTAATTGCTCATCAAAAGATGTAGGGGGCGTTATGGATGCCAAATAAGTAGCCAGCCGCTTTTGCTTCTGGATATTTCTAAGACTCACCTTTTCCTCCATTTCTGTAAATTTTTTGTCCACTCCAGCTAAGTGACCGGGTCGTCCTGGCTCTCTCTGCTTTTGTAAGAATATCTTATCTTCGTTTATTTTTATTAATTGAAGCGCATCGGCGTGTGCAATATCAAACAAATTATTTATATTTGTAACAAACTTCTGTCGACGCTGCTCAAACACATCTTGAGTTTTTGCAAATTTCTCCAAACTTGGTATAAATAAGCCTCATAACGAAGCTCAAAGTCACACAGCGAGCTATGGAGAGAGCTATGCTCGGAGTCTCTTTGCGCGACAGAATCCGTAATGAGGATATTCCAAAATAACGAAAGTGGCCGACATAGCTCAAAGAGTAATCAAGCTGAAGTGGCAATGGGCAGGCCACATCGCTCGCAGAACTGACAACCGATGGGGAAGAAAGGTTCTCGAGTGGCGACCACGAACCCGAAGACGCCGTGTTGGACGGCCTCCCACTAGATGGACAGATGACCTCACAAAGGTCACTGGAAACCGCTGGTTGCAGGTTGCGCAGGACCGATCGTTGTGGAAATCTAGGGGGGAGGCCTATGTTCAGCAGTGGACGTCTTGCGGCTGATGATGATGATGATGAAAGATTTAGTTGGTATACGTGCCTTTTCCCAATAAATAATGCACTCACGAATAGTAAGATTTGCACTTTCATTGACACTTAAATTGACTTTACGAATATTATAAAAAAAAACCGCCAGCACTTGATCATTAGAAGGAAGTTTAGAACCTGTAATTTGATGTTTTACATCCTCGATCAAAAAAATATCTTTTTAGAACTGCGTAACTCCACAGACATGTTAATTCAACGAAAACAATGCGTTAACTAGTAAAAACAAATACGATAAAACAAGCACATTAACACTTAGTTTGCGCGCGCCGTACTATGCAAGATCTGACAAGTTTCGATGCAAGTCGGCACGGGTTGCTGTGATTCAATTAACGTGAAATTTTATTTATAAGTGTTTTGACATCATTGGCACAAAATAAGAGGGTATGCATTAAAAAAAAGAACTTTAATTTTTCTGGGACACCCTAGCGAACATACTTGCCGGCTTTTTGCCTAAAGCACTAGAAACCAGCGGCGGCTTGCCACTGAACATTGTGCTCATTGTATTTGGCCCACTGAAGAGGGTTGATACGACTGGTTGGACCGAGGTGCGCCCGCACTACCCAACCGAGGAGGTGAAAAGGAACCGGAAGGAAGGAGCCAGATGAATTAATACAACTAGGAAATCAGTATCGGTGACTTAGCAGCAGCCGTCAGTGACGTCACAGCCGTGACGTAAACAGCAGCATCATTCAGTGAGGTTTGCCAGTGATGAATTGTGAGTATATTTGGTGATTGTTACAAAGTTCTTCAAAATTCAGTTTGACAAAGTTCCATCACCTTAGAATATTTTCCGCAACATTTTGGACTTTAAGTTTGGCATGTTATTTCATTAACTTAGAACACGGAGGCTAATGGGCATTTTCACAAAAATGTATACCCCCTGTTTTACGCCTGTCCCTCGAATTCAATTGTAATTTCTTACGAAATAGTTTTCACTATATTTAATTTTTATTCATGAGTGCATAAACAAAATATCATATAATTGTGTCACAACAAATTTTTAAGAAAAAAAACAACATTTGACCCTAATATAGTAAAAAAACTATTCAGAAATGGTTAATTTTTTGCTGTCCCCAACTGGTTCTTACTCACAATAATCTCTGTTTATAAGTTTTTTTTCAAGGAGCACACTATATTTGTGGTTTATATAATAAAAGTACATGATTTCCGTAATATTATAAGCCAAAGATTTACAAATTTAAAATAAACTAGTTGTTAAAACAAAATAAAGTAAAATTCAAAAATATTGATAATTCCGGAACATTCCATTTTGTGACCGAATTTTAAACTATATTTGTATTACAGTAATAACATTTTCTTTCGTTGTTGGCAGCATATTTGTATATGCTTTTGAACGAAACTAAATGTAACCGTCAGTGTTTTTAGAACTGCTTGAGAAGGAGACATGTGTCTCACAAGCCGGTGCGTGACGAATTTTCACTCAGGAATGTGACCATAATTTGTCCTGTTCCAATCTATTTTATTGTGTTCTTTTAATAAATTAGTTTGAAAATATTATTGTTTCTAAGTTATTCAAAAGTTCGTATGAATAAACATTTACATTATTTTTAAACGATTTTTATGTGTCAGAGGGAAGTCAGACAACGGAAGTCACATTTGAATGTAAATGTGACTTCCGTTGTGTGACTATTTGAGCGGTCACATATAAGTGGAACAGAAAGTCACTACATTTCTGAACATCTAAAGCTCAGTTTACATTGCAGAATTCTTAAAATTTTGTGACCTTTTTGAAGAATTAGATTTTTTTTATAGTAAACAGTGACGAGAGAAACAGGACACGTGCCTGATGGCAAGCAACATGACTGCCCATAACAACATGGTAACACCCAGCTTTTGGAAACATATAGAGTCCAAATCTTTACCTAGCACTGCACTGCGCTCGTCACCCAAATATGAAAGATTATCTTTATACCCGGTAATTTAATTAAACACATTGCTCTTCAAACCGGAACACATGTTTTCAAAATACTGTTTGGCGGTAGAATGACTGGTAGACTTCCCCAGGCGAACTCAACTAAAGAGTCCTACCAATACTATTATAATATAAAGCCCAATTGAAATTAAATTTACAAAGGTAAATATTTACAAAAGCAAAAATAAGTATTAATAATAACAAATTAATAAATACAAAAAAAAATTAAGTGTGAATTTTACGGTGACAAATCAATTTTCTTGCGTTAGGTATGTGTACTGTACTATTAACGCGTCATGTAAATGCGCCCTTACTGTTTTCTGGTGTTCGGTTTTGTGACTGTCCCTTAATTTCAAATAACTAAAATATATTTTAAAGAAGCCAATTTCATATTTTAAGTCTGTTAGAGTACTCTCTGGAACGAAAATGATTTATTGGTATATTATTTTGTACCTCATCCTCTAAAATATATGTTGTAATTTCAAAGGCAATGATAATTAAGGGCAAGAAAGTACCAAGAGTCACACAACTGAAGAGTTTATTGAATTATTGATGAAAGTACAATAAAAATGCAAATATTTACAGTTTTAATGTTAAATGTCCAATTTATAAGTGGTAGACGCCAAAATTATCCAATAAATAAAGTGGTTTTTAACATTTTTTAGCTCGAGAATATAGTCACACAACTGATATTAAATTGTGTGACTTTCCATTATGTTTTAGTAGATCTAACACTATTTACTTCTAATCTCATAACATTCCAGTGTTTCCAAAAATATATAAATTTTCTATCATAATGAGACTAAACACAACCTCAGAGACGATCTTCTTAGCATTCCATGGATTCACCGTGCGGGTGCCGGGTCCATCGTGTGCAGAGAGAGAAAAAACTCGAGTAGTTCCCGAGACTTGTGACTCAGGCGTAGGTTTAAGGGGCCCTTTCGACGTACATCAACACTCACCTTCACCACTCGTTTTCTCTCCCTGCCAGCCAAATCTGATATGAGCCTACTAGTGCAGCTTTAGATACACGTTCTAGTATAGAACTTACAGCACTTCTGGATAAGCCAAGGTCTTTCAGTAGGTTATAGAGAGATTTTGCTGGTATACCTCTCGCTCCCTCTTCTACAGCGTATAAACTAACTACATAGCCGTTTTTGTTAATTCGTTTAGGAGGTCGTAATACTTATTTTTGTTTCATCGCGTGGTCTTTAGGTATATTAGTTTCCCACGGTACGGTAAGTTCTACAAGGACTATGCGTTTCGTAGCTCTAGAAAAAGGAAAATGTCCGGTCTGGATGACGAAACACCCACATCCTCTGGGATTTTGTAGTGCTTTTCATACGTGTCCATTAAAATAGGCACATATTGGTGGGATGCAAGGTGCTCCTTAATGGGGGTCATTACTCACGGCGTCATGACAGAGTACTTGAAATCATACGTGAAGCCATGAGCCTTTCGGTAGCTAGAGCCCAAAAGGGATTGACGACAAACAACAGACAAATTAACTTTGTAAAAGAAGGCTCAACTTCAAACTCCAGGAACAAGCCTTACTCAATCCTGGGTACAGCACCTGATTGGACTATTTTAATGGACACGTATGAAAAGCACTACAAAATCCCAGAGGATGTGGGTGTTTCGTCATCCAGACCGGACATTTTCCTTTTTCTAGAGCTACGAAACGCATAGTCCTTGTAGAACTTACCGTACCGTGGGAAACTAATATACCTAAAGACCACGCGATGAAACAAAATAAGTATTACGACCTCCTAAACGAATTAACAAAAACGGCTATGTAGTTAGTTTATACGCTGTAGAAGTGGGAGCGAGAGGTATACCAGCAAAATCTCTATAACCTACTGAAAGACCTTGGCTTATCCAGAAGTGCTGTAAGTTCTATACTAGAACGTGTATCTAAAGCTGCACTAGTAGGCTCATATCAGATTTGGCTGGGCAGGGAGAGAAAAACGAGTGGTGAAGGTGAGTGTTGATGTACGTCAGAAAGGGGCCCCTTGAAACCTACGCCCGAGTCACAAGTCTCGGGAACTACTCGAGTTTTTCTCTGCCACACGATGGACCCGGCACCCGCACGGTGAATCCATGGAATGCTAAGAAGATCGTCTCAAACAAAAATGACAGCCCGGAGAGACGGGATGACGCTGGAAAGACAGATGGCTGGTGGAAAAGACATCTGACGGATGGAAAGACATCTGACTGTTGGAAAGACAGCCGAGGGTGAAGGCCTAGCAAGCCAAGCCCGGGAATTAAATCGCTAAAAGTCCAAATAAGAATAATACCCTGGGACAGTCCGAGAGGCGGGGCGGAAGATCTGTCCACCGTGTGATAGTAATGACGACCCTGGCGCGAATACGGACTTGAGATGCCCTGTGTGCGGGAAAATTTACAAGAGACGAGCCTGGTACCAAAAGCATTTAAAGACACATGATGGTGTTGAAGCACGACAGCCGTCGGTCAGTACTTCGACAAACACTATGGATAGAGTTGACCCTCATATATCCCAAGGTGAACCATCGAGTGAAAAGTACCAGGAGTCCATTGTCATCAGGACACGTCTTGGCATTCCCAGTTTAAAAACTCTACCTGGAAAGTTCATGACGAAAACTTGGCGATCTTATTAGAACATCCTGGGCCAAAACAAGACCTAAACAGCCAAGTAGAAACTTTCCAGGACACCATATATACATACTTCTCGGAACATTACCCACCATCAACTTGTTATGCTCAAAATAGCAAGGAAAATATGTTCAAAATGAAATTGCGGAGGAAGAAAAGAGAGTTAATAAAACGTCTTCGTGTAGCTAAAACCATGGGCGATAACCATCTAAGTCACCAACTGTCCAGGGCTCTAAGATCAATCCTTAAATTAATACAAGGAATATCGCTTCAAATTAGTAAAAATCGTGATAATTTTAACAGAGCTAAACACGAAGTAGACTTTGATAAAACCCTTTTCAATACTCCAAAAATATTTTCAGGGAGCAAAATGGAAAGCTTATCTTGACTAACGCGCAAATTTACGATCACTTTAAAAGCACATACGAAGTGCCTAAACGCGGGAGCTCGTACGTAGAACCAAACATCCAAAGACCTAATGATCCTCTGACAGGCTTTCAAGGCACCCCACCTAGTGAAGAGGAAGTAAACTATCAAATTAAAAAGAAAACTACTAAATCAGCTCCTGGCCCAGATGGCATTCCTTACATAGTGTATAAAAAGTGTCCATCAGTTCGTAAACATATCTTGAATATATTCATTAAGATCTGGTCAAGAAAGCAAGTCCCAGTAGCATTTGGAAGAGCAATTTTGTCCTCATCCCTAAAAAGCAGGAAGTAACTCATCCCAAAGACACCAGACCGATAGCCCTAACCAATACAATTTCTAAAATCTTTTCAGTATTTTGCAAACAAAATGACCACATTTATGACTAGCAATAGGTATTTCAGGCCCAATCACCAGAAAGGGTTCTTGCCTGGTATTTCTGGATGCCTGGAACACAATACATTACTAGCAGAAAGTTTGAAAGATGCCAGAACACATGAGAGGCAAATTACAGTCTGCTGGATAGACCTAGAGAACGCGTTTGGTTCTGTCCAGCATGAACTTATGATATTTGCCCTAAAATGGTATAACTTTCCTGCTGAAATTATTGACATAATTAATTCTTATTATTGCCACTTAAAATTCGTCATAGCAGTAAACAAGGAATACACAAAACCACTTGAATACAATGTAGGACTATTCCAAGGGTGCTGCTTATCACCAATAGCATTTAATATAGTTATAAATATTTTAGTAGACAAATTAATATCCCGTGAAAAGAAATGGGGCTACCGGTTTAAAATCAACAATAAGTACACTGAGTCAATCTTGGCCTTTGCGGACGACCTTGCAATACTTACACGTAATCCCAAACAGTGTCAAGAATTGTTGAACGAAGTCGATGAGTTCTGTACATGGACGGAGGGAATGAGGACAAAACCATCTAAATGTCATTGTCTTTGTCTGGGTAGAAGAAATACCAAATATACGTCTTACGATCCGGGACTCTCCATAAGTGGCCAAGGAGTTGCCACAATTGCAGAGGCAGTGCCTTTCAAATTTCTTGGTAGAAAGATAGATCACAAAGGACGTACACCATCATTAGAGGTGGTTGTTGAAAATTTCATGAACAACCTCAATAAGGTAGACCAGCAGCCTATCAGCAATATCAAAAAAGCATGGATATATGACAACTACCTCACATCACGTCTCACTTGGCCTTTCCTAGTATATGACATCGGTAAAACTCTCCTGGCAAAGCTAGATGCCAATGTCATAAAGATATTGAAGTCATGGTTCGGATTGGCACATCCGGCTGATCCTCTACTCTTTTTAGGGATCACAATAGTTTTGGGCTGAAACTAAAGAAACCGTCTGAACTTTACAAACACCTAAGAGTTACAAAACGCATGTTTTGGGAAAGTCGCAAGACGAATTAATTACATCTCCCAAAAAGACAAAACTGCTTCAGACCTGGAATCTAGACTTCAATTCCATAAACAATTTATGGCAGGTGCACAAGTAAATACTGCTGGGTTGGGTGCGAGAAAAAAAGGAAGACCGAGACATGGTAAAAACCTTCTACAACAAGACGAAAATGACGGTTACAAAGTGCACGCTATGAATTTAGAAATGCAAAGTGAGTGGTTAACCATAGGTGAGTTCTGTATCCCATTAGCTCTAAAATGGCGCACCTTGATCTATGACTGGTCCCCTGCCTTATTAAAATTTTATCTAAATGCATTCCAAATGACCCTCCTGACCAGAGTAACTTGGTAAGGTGGGAAAAGCCTCTGAAAATGTTGCTATACTTGTGGAGAGGCGATATGTACAGCAAGGCACATATTGGTGGGATGCAAGGTGCTCCTTAATGGGGTCATTACTCACGGCGTCATGACAGAGTACTTGAAATCATACGTGAAGCCATGAGCCTTTCGGTAGCTAGAGCCCAAAAGGGATTGACGACAAACAACAGACAAATTAACTTTGTAAAGAAGGCTCAACTTCAAACTCCAGGAACAAGCCTTACTCAATCCTGGGTACAGCACCTGATTGGACTATTTTAATGGACACGTATGAAAAGCACTACAAAATCCCAGAGGATGTGGGTGTTTCGTCATCCAGACCGGACATTTTCCTTTTTCTAGAGCTACGAAACGCATAGTCCTTGTAGAACTTACCGTACCGTGGGAAACTAATATACCTAAAGACCACGCGATGAAACAAAATAAGTATTACGACCTCCTAAACGAATTAACAAAAAACGGCTATGTAGTTAGTTTATACGCTGTAGAAGTGGGAGCGAGAGGTATACCAGCAAAATCTCTCTAACCTACTGAAAGACCTTGGCTTATCCAGAAGTGCTGTAAGTTCTATACTAGAACGTGTATCTAAAGCTGCACTAGTAGGCTCATATCAGATTTGGCTGGGCAGGGAGAAAAAACGAGTGGTGAAGGTGAGTGTTGATGTACGTCAGAAAGGGGCCCTTAAACCTACGCCCGAGTCACAAGTCTCGGGAACTACTCGAGTTTTTCTCTCTCTGCCACACGATGGACCCGGCACCCGCACGGTGAATCCATGGAATGCTAAGAAGATCGTCTCTATTTTTGTGAAAACGCCCTAATACAAAGAGGAGGTGGGGTAATTAAATTTCCATATGAAACGACGCGTGATAGCTTGCGGGATGAGGGGGCACTGAGGGCGTGTTAAGCTCCGCCCACTTCTCAATTTTCCATCTATCGGCTAATAGCAAAACTACTAGCTTAGGTTGATGTTGATGTTACTACATAGTTCAGCTACCTTACACTAGACGTCAAAAGATTTAATGAGATGGGACGTACTAAGAAATTTAATCTTCAAAAAAAATTATAGGTAAATAAATAAAATTAAGATATTAAAAACATGCTTTTATTACTTGTAAATAAAATGAACTAAAAATTTGAAAATAATTTAAACATGATAATAAATGAATAGGCACTTACATTGCAACCTTTAACGATAAATTAAGCTTCTTCGTCTACGTCACTATAATCACAAATATATCGTAGAAACCTAGATGTATATATTTATTATCAAACTCCAACGGTCTTATTCATAAAAAGTTATAGCATGTCTAAAGTCTTGCTATAGTACGTCTTAAGAAAAATGGTATTTATAACAGCATTTTAGCGCTAAAACGTGCTATAAGCCTTCTATAAAGTTATTAGTTCTGAAAGGAACATATAAAATTGGTTGGTAAAATAATTTAATTCTGAATACGGCCCTGGATATTTCTCACGTTTAAATAGTTAATGCTACATGACGATTGACGGCAGCCCGTTCATAAAATAATAATAAAAGCTGTAAAAGTACTGTTTTAGCTACTAAAATGTATTTAGGACTAAGTGTATAACAGTTTTTAGTATTTACGTATTATTATTACAATATAATACTGCAAAATCATACGTAAACTTATGTATTTTCTTCCCAAAAATGTCGCCATCTAGTGTCAAGTAGCAGAAATTTAACACGGAAAGCTGAGAATGTTCTAGGACTTTTATATTTAATTACTTACAAATGAAATGTGATGCCATCCATATTATCAGAACGTCTGTCTTTAACTTTAACTTTGACAAAGTTAAACACAACACTTCATTATTTTCTTGTTAAAAACTCAAAAAAAAACAGACCTAAAATGCGAGTCTCGTCACATTTGCACCTGACGAACGCTGATAGCATACTAACTTAGACCCCGCCCACCGTGATGACGTCAGGACCTAGTTGAATATCACAGTGCACAGTTGCTTAGGGTAGCTCCTCTTTGTGTTAGCTCCGTGGCTTAGAATAATTTCGTAAAAAGTGTACCGACGGGGAATCCACGCCGGTTTTCAACCAGAAATGAATTACATTTCAAACACTTAGAATTTTTTTATGTTTTATCATCAACTTGTAAAATTTCCAGAAGCTTTATTTTTATAACTAAATTCATTTCTCATCATCAAATAACTTGTAACTTAAAAATTAACATTAAAAATTAAAATATGGCAGCAATTATTAAAGGTTTAATGCGTTTAAAAAATAATTTAGAAAAGGCTTACGAAAGTTATAAAAAATCTCCAAAGGATCGTCTTGCTAAAGAGTCTTATTTACAAACTAGGTTGGGGGCTTTAGAAAGTCAGTGGAAATTAATATTGGACAATCATGCTGAATTAATTAATTGTATAACGGACGTCATGTTGCAACATGAATACTTTTCTGAAAATGTGTTTTCAGACATTGAAGTTTATGTAAATTATGAGTCTGATATTAAAGAAGCATTGTATGATTGTACACCAAAAGCTTCTTCAAGCAGTAATGTGCTAACAGTGTATAAAAATGAGAGCAATGTTCGTTTGCCTAAAATTAATATTCCCATCTTTTCGGGTCAGTATTCTAAGTGGTCTAGTTTTAGAGACTTGTACGTATCATTGATTCATAACAATGCCTCCATAGATAACGTACAAAAGATGCACTACTTAAAGGGACATCTCTCAGGTGAAGCAGAGCAACTTCTGAGACATGTGCCCATTACGGGAGATAATTATGAAGAGTCCTGGAGAATTTTGAACGGAAGATACAACAATAAAAATATCTTGCCAATGGTCTATTGAGGCGTTTTATGGATCAACCCAGCATTGGAATCGAATCTTGCAGTGCTATCAAAGAGATGTTGAACACAACTAACGACACTCTTAATGGATTAAGAAACTTAGGGGTTGAGGTAAATTCGTGGGATATAATAATTATTCATATAATTTGCATGAAGTTAGATTCCGAAACTCGTAAACAGTGGGAGACGAAGATAAACGTGTCTAATGAATTGCCTAATTTACCTCAAATGAGGGAGTTTTTGGAAGCACGATTTCGTTCTCTCGAATTTCTTGCTCCAAAATCTAAAACTAGTTTTGCAACCCAAAGGACCAAAGCACTGCATGCAATTGCAAGCGATTCCAATGCTGCGAAATATACTTGTTCATTTTGTAAGAATAGGTACTGATCACAAAATATGGCAATGTAAGGAATTTGGTAAGTTAGATTATGACGCTCGACATAATTTTGTCCAAACAAATGGATTATGTTTCAACTGCTTAGGCAGAAACCACTCTGCGAATAGTTGCAATAGTTGTATGCAATCACCATTCACTACTTCATCCTAAACCGACGTCAGAATCACGGTCTTCCGACTCTTTTATTAGAGAGGGGGCGTTGGAAACACAGAATATTTCACCAAATGAACAAACCACTTCTGAAAATGCAGTAATGGCATCCAATATCACCACGCACTTTTCGAAGGCAATCACACCCAGCCAAATTATTTTACCTACAGCTATTATCAAGGCACAAAAACGGAACGGCGACACACAGCTACTTCGAACGTTACTAGATCAGGGTTCGCAGGCGTCGTTCGTGACAGGAACAGTTGTGCAACAGCTTGGTCTCAAGACATTACCATGTAAAGGCGTGATATCAGGTTTGGGTGGTGATAATGCGAACTTAGCTTCAAGGTGCATGGTGCTGCTTACGGTGCAATCAAACCACGATCCCAATTTTAAGATGGAAGTACATGCATACGTGCTGAACTCTATTACACACTTGCTTCCATCACAAAAAATAGAACACGTCGATTGGCCGGAACTAGCACAGATCAGTTTAGCTGATCCTGATTTCAAAATACCAAACAAAATTGATATTTTGCTTGGCTCTGATACATATGGTAAGGTGTTGAAAGGAGGATTACTGAAGGGTCCCAACGGCAGATTAATCGCTCAGCAGACAACGTTGGGATGGGTTATATCTGGCCCCACACATCGTAATGGCGATGATCAGTCACCCTCTACACAATCTTACCATAATGTTGTAACGAGCATACATGCTCATGTAGACAAAAATGAGATGCTAAAGAAATTTCGTGACATTGAATCTGATATTTTCGAAAAAAAAACTCACAGTCGAAGAGCAACATTGTGAAGATTTTTACAAGAAAGCTACCCTAAAGGATATCTCAGGAAAATACAGAGTACAACGTCAGTTTGAGGAAGAAGATCCTCAATACAACTACGGAATTTCAAGAGATTTTACCCTGAAGCTATTACACCAACATAGATTCAATAAGGTTCCCGATATCAAGAAAAATTATACCGAGGTGATGCATCAATACATAGATCTCGGCGGTAGGCAGCATAGAATGAACACAAATAATAAAACTAAGTATGTATGTATGTCACGTCGTTATTCGAAACTCAAACACGACGCTCAAGCTTCGTGTTGCATTTGTTGCATCACGCAACCTACGGAATATCTCTCAAGAATGCGTTTATGGTAGGACCAATTTTACAACAGGATCTACGCCAAATTGCAATGAGATGGCGAAGTCACATTATTTGTTTGAGCGTAGAAATTATTAAAATTTATCACCAGGCGCTTGCAACCCATAAGGATGCAGGCTTCCAGCTTTGGATAGAAGACTCAGAATCAGAACTTAAAGAGTTAAAGGTATTATCAGTGCAAGACAGACCCCAACATTCTTCATTTTATCAATTTTGTCCCAAATTAAAGGGTTTCTAAATTTCAGACTGCTGTCGATCTTTAACAACCAACATACGTCTCTTTTCACCCAGGATACTTAATGAATAATATTTATTGTGATCTCAGAACGCAAATATGAACTGAGCAACATCGGCATACTGAAACGTGGCAACTGACCCAGCAAATGTTACAAGAATTCTAGCAGTTCAACTTCTTCTAGTGTCGAATTAATGTCTTGTGAATTGTTTGCAGAAATATACTCGTAAATGGTCAAGGCTTAACCCTGAACCAAATATTGGGATGTGGTTCTTGTTAAGGAGGACAACCTCCCTCCATTGCACTGGCTATTATTAGGCAGGGTGGTTACAAAACATCCAGGTTTGGACTAAATTACCAGAGTGGTGACATTGAGATCCAATGGTACTCTCCTTGAGAGATCACATCAAAGCTATGCGTAATGTGCCATTTGCCAAATCAGCATTTTTACGACCTGATGTCAATAATGAAATGTTGAGATTTATACTAGTGTAAGCCACGTTCAAATTTGTAAACATTGTTTTTTGCTCAAGCCTTGTTCAAGTTCATAAGAATTTAAATGTATGCTTTGTATGTAATGTAATTTAAACTTGCAAACCCGCAATTTCGCTATGGTGGGCGGCATCTATGTATTTATATATCGAAGAACGTCTAATGATGTTCTTAGTGGGCGGTATGTCCAATGCAAATAGTAAGTCGTTACAAAATGTATCAACAGATGGCGCCACCGAAAACATTAACTCGCGGTAACGTTCGTTTGTGTGTAATGAGATTATTTCACATGAATAAATATTTGATATGCTTTAAAAACACAACGGTTGTTTGTATTTGTTCTTACCTGGACCCTTATTATCTTTGGAAAAGTTTCCAATGTTGTTTTCTACAATAATGCTTTCCATTACTTTCGCCTTAAAAGGTATAGTTTCCGAAATATCGGCCAAAATCATTTTTTCAAAACTGCGTTTGAGGCGAATTCTTGAAACTAGCACTAAATTGGCGATCCAATATTTTTTGTCAGGTTAAGAATCAGTTGTTGAGCATGAAATTACAAAATACTGACAGATCTAGGTGGAGCCTCAAGCGCCATCTTGAAAAAACGTTTTGGCTGATATCTCGAAAACTATGCACTTTAAGGCAAAAATTATTAGAATTATTATTGTAGAAAATGTAATTTTACATCTTTTAATAGCTTGCAATTTTTTTGTAGAATTTACCGTTTACGATTTATTGCTTATTTCCTGAACCAGTTTTTCTATTGCGGCCGATAAGTCTTAAAATATCAGTTTGATTGGTTCGTTAGTAAGAGAACAAAAGATGCAAAATGTTATTTTCTACAATAATGCTCTTAATGACTTTCGCCTTAAAAGGTATAGTTTCCGAGATATCTATCAAAACTTACCGTTTACGATATCTCATCACTTATTTAATAGTTCCGCGTACATCAGAAGTTTTCTTGCATTTACGAGCGTAACGATGAGCTTCGTTCATAGCTCACGAAAAATCTGTGTGTGGTGCATCAAAAGATGTTATATCTTCAAAAAGTAGTAAGTATGTATAAATCATAAGATTTATGATTTCCACTATTCTGGCATAAGCTGAGCTTTGCATTTGTGTGAGTGTACATGGATAGTGTAGGTGTGACAACCGGCCTTAGGCGCGGCGCCATTCTGTCTCGCCGCGCTCCTCCCTGATTGGTGATCACTCACACTAATGCAAAGCTCAGCCTATACCTCGCGGACAAAATTTCAAGCTCCTGCCTGATTGATGATCACTCACACTAATGCAAAGCTCAGCTTATACCTCGCGGAGTGTATTCCGTGCCGGAATTCTTTAAGAGCAATATTCTGTTTGAACATTTTGTATTTATGGTCCTTGGATCGGTTTTGTATTGAATTTGGAAGTATATTTTAGCGAAATCAAAAATACCATAGGAAAAGTTTTATAAAATGATGAAAGATTTCTAGTAAACTTATCCTATGCTTATACAGTCCGCGAGGTATAAGCTGAGCTTTGCATTAGTGTGAGTGATCACCAAAAGTACAGTCAGACAACAAACTCTTAAAAATTAATATCATTATATTTTAGGTAGGTACTTAAGGTATAACATAATCTCGTCTGATGTGTCGTTTGTTTTAATGATGAATCTTTCCGTTATATTGTCAATAACGGCGTCGTATCCATGAAACTTTTTTTCTTTTTTATTGCATGGTCACAAACATTTTCCATTCCTGTACAGTGATACTTTCAATTTTTCATTTGCTAACCTCATTATTGTATCAATATTCATTGACACGTATTTTTCGCGACGTATCTTTTATCATTGCCCATATATTTTCAATCGGATTGAAATCTGGGTGATAGGGTGGTAGACGAAGGACGCTGTGACCATGTTCTCTTAATAAGGTGTCAATTTTATATTCAATAAATCGTTGTTTATTATGCAGTATCAATTGATAAAGTTGTGGTTTAAGCATGGATATTGAGTGATCGATATTGCGTAACTTGAGCCAGTCAATCATATCTTGTTTGCGACTATTTGAGTTGGGAGCGGGATTTTTTAACGAATTGTGGTAAGATGCGTTGTCAACTACAATAACGCTATTGGGCTTCAAATTGGGAATTAATTGCGTTTGTAACCATTTTGTATAGTTTTCTGTATTCATATTGTTATGATAATCACCACTTTTTGATTAGCTTTAAACATCAGCAGCGCATTTGGTATGAAACCGTCCTCGCCGCCGGCATGAACGATTATCAATCGATTTCCTTTAGAAATAGGTTTCTTCAAACCAGAAGTGCTGCCATCTGAATATGATTTTGATGAAGTGTGAGTGGTGTCAATATATGTTTCATCGGTATAAACGATAGGCCTGCCCTGAATACGGTATTCGGAAATTTTAAGTAAATAAGTTATACGTAGGTGATGGATCTCATGCTTTTCCATTAATTTTTTTTTTTGTTATTCTCTGTCCTTGACCATTTGAATCCTAAAAGAGATACTTCTTTTCGCAATGACCATATTGATCCTGGATAGTTAATGTCAGCCTTTAATTTTTCATGAATTCTTTTCATTGTTGGCACCTCTTTGTCAGTAATGTGAAAATTATGAATTGTTCTACGGATTACTGCTTTATCAAAATCATCAATGATTATTATATTTTTCCTGCATCAGGGTAGCGATTCACAATCCATTCGGTTGCACCCGAATGGACTCAGTCGGTAGCGTTCCCGCACCCGATTGGATCGGAATTTGCGATTCTCGACGCCAATCGGGTTGGCGTAGGAATGTCTTTTTGGCCAAACCAAAGACAAGCTACTCTATCTAGTTTTCAAATATGGTAGAAATGTTAACTCATGGTAGAAATATACAAATCGTCAAATAACTGTATTTCGGTTCATTTTGAGGTGCTCAATTGCTACCTTATATTTAAAAATGCATAATAAACAAGTAAATCAAACAATAACTTTAGGAAATTTGCATTTGAAAAACAATAAAATCTTACATTTTTCTTACCTACATACTTTTTACTTGTCAATCTGTTGATGTTGTCAAAGTCAACGGAATCATTCTGTTTTGTTTTGAAATCATAAACCTTAACAACAAAAAAGTTTATAGTTTTAACTCATAAAACACTCAATAACCGTAGCAGGCAGATCAATATTACTGTTCCTACAAATCGCACCTTTGGTAGAACAAGGGCATAATTGTCATAAATTGCCAAAATGACTTAAATATGCAGAAATGCTTTAAAAAGGCCCTTTGAACTGTAGGGACAAAGACATTCGTTTAATTCCTTCAAAAAACCGCCAGATGGAAATAGTGGCGTTGTCTTTTTGGCGCCATTTTGTTACTCTCTTGGCGCGACAAAGTCTCATTGGTCAGTTGTGCCATCGGCGGGGACCAAGGTAGCCGTCACTTGGAGTGCTAACGCCGTATAGGTAAATATGCCCTTTAATGTTTTTGATTCCTGGAACGACAAGGCCATATTTGTTACACTTATGCTTAGTTTATGATTTTAAAATTGGAAGGACAAAGTCGTTCAGACAATTGTGCCCTTGTCTGTCCAAGATTTGTTTTACTCCATGGTCTTAAAAGTAAATGTGTTTTTGTTGTTCCAATTGCAATCAAATCTGGATGGACTTAATAACAATTACTTCTTTGTCATTCCAAAGTATAGTCTTATTAGTGTGGATTAGACTATGATTTAACGTTTGTTAATACAAATAACTGAAATATTATCATTATGGTAAGTAAATTCAATTATGTACCTTTTCAATTTTTTATTCGCAAGTTTATAACTATAGTGACCTAATACAAAAAATGCGATTTGATTTTTTACTTTAAGAGTGACATAAATTGATTTATAAAATGTTTTTGATTTGAAAAATATCTTTTAATTTTCAGAGAATAAAGATGGATTTTTTTTTAATGATGCTTGCTAAAAGTAATTCTCTTACTAAAGAAACTGACGCCAAGTCTGATTGTACTTTTTGTGAAGGAAGGATGAGTGCCATAAGACTGTGACAATTTCAAACGGAAATTCGTCAACGGGTAAGGATCTCATAGACTTATTATATTAGTTAATTACCTATATATTTATATACTAAAATTAATTTAAGATTTCTATGTATAATAAGTAAGTATGTATTTGGTCGAAGTCTAGCCTAGTGGTTTGGACGCTCGCCTTGCAAACACGAGGTCTTGGATTCGATCCCGGGCAAGTACCAATGTGATTTTCCAATCATACGTACTTTTCTTAGTTTATCTTAGATTTATCACAGACTTCTGTGCATCGGAAGAGCACGTAAATGTCGGTCCCGGCTGTCATATAAAATCTTTGACAGTCGTTACGGGTAGTTGTACACGAAGATTCAATAGCCAGTCTTTCAAAGGATGCCGTGTTACCCTTGGGTTGTGGAGGTCAGACGGCAGTCGCTCCATGTGAAACACAGACATTCAGCCACATCTGGTTAGACTGGGAGTCGACCCCAAACACGTAGTTGGAATAAAGGGCTAAGATGATGAATAAGTATGTATTTACAAAAAATAATTACTAAGTATGTTTATCCGCATTCTAGATTCCATAACACAAGCTAGTTAAGCAATGCTTAACCCAAACTAAGCATAGCTTAACTAGCTTGTGTCATGGAATCTAGAATGCGGATAAGGGCTAAGCATAGCTTAACTGTCTTGTGTTATGGAATCTAGAATGCGGATAAACATACTCAGATACATTTTTTTTCTAGATAGCGCTGTGTAAAAATGTTGTTGTGGAATATTTATTTATTTTACAGCTAAAAAATGGTTGAGACATGGATTGATAAAATATCCAAAGTCAGAATCCCATTAAGGAAAGCAACATTTTAAAAAATGACGTCATAATAGATTTAGGTAAAATATTATTTTAGTTTTAAAATCTAATGTATAACCATTATATTTGCTCATTTAATTAATCTATAACTAAAATTCATTTAGATGTGGAGAATCAGGATCCAAAATTGTTTCAATACGAAATATTGGAACCAGTGAATAGACCAACTTTTGTCGCCATGGGTAAATATATCAAATTTTAGATCATTTTTCTTTTTACTTATTGATTACTTGAATTATATTATGCTTAAAACTATTTTAGATTTAGAGAAGAAGAATGAAATTATAATAATAGAAAATAACAATTTGAAATGGAAAATACTCCAATGGTTAATACAACAGGTAAGATATTAAAATTGCTGTACAAATATATCAATTATTTTATGTTTAAGTGAGATATTATTATTGTTTTGTCATCTTTTAGGTGTTGCAAGAGAGCTTGATTCTTCAAATAATGGTGATTTTTCACCATATTCTGATGGGTCTGATTATAAACCGTCAGAAACTTACAAACATAAGCGATTATTTAAAACAAAATTTTGTTATCTTTGTATTACTTTTATTTTGATACTATTATTTATAATAATAATTATTACAATTTTAAAAGCCATTCCAAAGATTTTTGCTAGGAAAAAGTGAGTTTTGATCTCTATTTTGTGATAAAGTACTGCGGATTTCAATTGTTTAAGAAAATAAAACATTTGTACAAAAACACGTTATTTTCATTCCAAAATTATCCAAACTTAAAGGTTAAGATATGGTCATATTTACAAATTAATTTTCTTGTTGGTGGAACAAGGGCACAAATGTACACCTACTTTCGAAAAATAATTATAAAAAAAAAACTAGCAGTTTTTAATATTTGGAAATGATACACCTAAAAAGAATATAGTATATAGTTTATGTCATACAAAGCAGAACAACCTTAGAACATTATTAACATAGCTAGACCACATTAAGTACAAAAAATATCTTAAAATGGCTCTCCTGTAAAATTGCAAGAACTGCAATTGTGCCCTTGTTCTACCAAAGGTGCGAAATGTGATCCATTACCTATTCATTGTCTAAAAGGACTGTGATGTCCAAAACGACCGTAATGTCGTGGAACCGTGATGTTGCTTGAAATGCGAATGTCAAGCAACTTGGATGCAAATCATAATTATGAAAGACTCATAAAATTGTCAAGAGAAGAAGAAAACTTATAATATAATACTCCATACAAGAAGCCAGCAAATGTGATTAAACGACTTGGTGATGTCGCGCTAACCTCAACTCGCATTTTCAAGCAAATTGGATGCAAAGCATATGGGAAAAATCATAAAATTGTCTAGAAGAGAAGTTATAATAATACAATACTCCATACAAGAAGCCAGAAAGTTTTCGTTTTCATTGAACTCACATTGAAGATGAAGGCAAATTTTCAGTAAAAATATTCAGTTACCTACTGATTTCAAACCTATTATCCAATTACATTTTGTAAGAATATGATATTATATAATAGATACAGTGCATAACATCAATTGTGATATAACTTAAATTAGTTTTCTCTCTATTTAGGTAGGTATTTTAATAAAATCAATAAATGTTAATTTGGTGAAGAAACATGGTACAACATGGTTGTAACTATTTATAAAGTGTAACAATGCATATTACATAAATAATTAATTTGTCTTGAATCTTAGTATCTCTTATTAATTAAAAATCCTTGTATTGCATTAAAGAGTTGGGATCATCATAATTTGAATAAGTTTAGAAATTACAATATCCCAGTTAGGTATTATGCAGTTTAGTATTGAAAAGTTAACTGAATTAGCTGTATTGTACTATGTCTACAATTATTACAAATACTTTAATTATGATAAATTAGGAAAATAAAACATGTGGTATGTACAAAAGTCTAAATGTTTTATTGACTCCGGATTATACTTTAGTACGGAGAGCATTTTATGATTAATTCATTTTTACAATTTTCTGTTTGGTCTCTTATTAATAGTTGTTCTCAATGGTAAAAACAGCACGGCTAATACACTCAATACTCAAATCTTTATTGCGTCATATGTAGGTACAGTACAATCATGTGTTGTTATTATAGTTATTGTATTCATTACATTATGGCCCTATAAGGGCATGGCAAAAGTGGCATCGAACGTCTCATTTCTAGGTCATCAAAATTGTCTTGAAAAATCTTGTAGTTTGTAATAGCATTTATTCTCTAATATATTCTTTAGACATTCAATAAAATGGATATTTTTTCCAAGTCTTTTATGTCATTTGGTAGCTTATTGTATATTTTTGCAGCCATTGAGTGTGGGCCAGCGCTATGCATTACTAACCGGGATTTAGGTTCAACAAGTTTGTGCCTATATTAAGATCTAATGTTTCGTGTCTTCCGTGTCAGTCTTCCGAGGTTGGTCCGCAAATTTATTGAAGAATTCATTATATTTTCTGACAAATTTACAACATTCTAAAATATATAAAGAAGTGCGAGAGAGTATTTTAAATTTTATAATATACACCACCTCTGTTTTTAAACTTTATTGCTAAATTATGTTGAATATGTATAAAGCATCAAAAATTCTTCAAATTAATTATTAAAATATTTACTGTAATAAATGATGTTTCATTTAAACTTTTAGTTATAATAATCACCTTGTACATTAGTACCGAATAAATTAGATTTACCTTTTATGAAATACCAGGAAACTTTAATGAGGCCACGGCCCAAAGAGTTTAGTAGGATTAAATAATACATAGTTTGTGATACATGTTACTTTTATTTACAAAACATATCTTGCTCTATCTAAGTCTATAATGGTAATGGAGGACATAGGAAAGTAAATGTTTGTTGAATCAAACGTGCGGTACAATGGCAAGATTCTACTTACATAATATGTGTACCAGTTCTGCATTGTCATAATTGCCAATGTCATAAAGATGTTGAAGTCATGGTTCAGATTGGCACATTGTCATTCAGAAGATCGTCTCATTGGTACCTATACCTTCTGGTAGCAGTCCTTTGCTTCATCAAGTATAATGAGATGATCTTAGCATTCCATGGATTCACCGTGCAAGTGCTGAGTCCATCATGTGGCAGAGAGAGAAATCCCGAGTAGATCCTGAGACTTGTGACACGGGTGTAGGTTTAAGGGGCCCCTTTCTGACGTGCATCAACACTCACCTTCACTACTCGAGTTTCTCTCCCTGCCCAGCCAAAACTGATATGAGCCTACTAGTGTAGCTTCATATATTCGCATCGATATATTTAAGGAAAGGAAGATGAGGTAAGTTCTAATATGAAATCAACATAATGTGGCGAAAATTTCACACAAATACACAACGTGCACACAGCTACACTTCCATCGTGAGATACATTGTAATGAATGACAAAGACATCATAGCAAATTAGCAGTAGATGGAAATGAGATAGCTATACATACCACAGTTACACGTTTGTTTAAATATTTTTTCGAGAAGAATAGAAAGACATACGAAGACACTGGCGTGTAAGAGAAGGAGTAGCCGTTGCCCGTGACGTAAACATTGGGCGTTATCGCTGCAGTCAACATATTGCTGGTCGTGTTCCACTCTTTCACGTCATGTATATCTGTCCCTTTTTACAAATGCCGAATTGTTTACAACAGACAATATTATTTTAAATGAAATAATTAAAGATTTTGTGTAATTGCGTATGAAAAGTGATGCCACGAAACTTTTTCTTGAACTTGGTACTATTTGTGCACCTTGTACACACACAAAATGGCATTGTAACAGCTCAAATCGAATTTCGTGGAATTATTAGCACACATGCGCTCCATTTATCGCTCACGTTGCGACTGATCTCAATCAGGAGACGTCACCTGATTTTACATCGCCATCGTTGAGGAGAGTGTGCCGCTTCTTCCGTTTTTTAAAAGTTCAATGTATATTCGTTCTAGTATAGAACTTACTGCACTTCTGGAGAAGCCAAGGCCTTTCAGCAGGTTATAGAGAGATTTTGCTGGTATACCTCTCGCTCCCACTTCTACAGCGTATAAATTAACTACACAGCCGTGTTTTGTTAAATCTAAAGCTAAAGTTGAACAGGATACGAAAATACTGTCTGTTATACAAGGACGGATCCAGAGAGGGTCAAGGGGTCATCACCACTCTTAGGCTGATTCCAGAACCTAGGTAGACCACTAATTAAAACACACGCACGCACTTATCGTTCTTACTTGGCCCGACTATGTGACCACCACCTGGGTTCAAAGCTGGATCCGCTCTTGCTGTTAGGTATATCGTATTTGACATGACGTCTCGTATCTCCAAAGTTTCTTGGTGGTTTCTTGCCTTTTTGCTCAATCATCACATGTTTCATCATTTCATCTCAAAAAATAAACAATAACAAATCAAGTATGGCAATAATCCATTTCTAGCAATTTTTTAGAGCACAAGCTTAACTTCAAAACCCAAAATTTCAAAAACTGTACACATATTATACACTAAAGTAAACAAAAACTCGTTTAGTGTCCATAATCTTACAAACATATTGAGAAAATCAGAGAAAAATTCAGTAAATACAATAATCTGAAAATCGGATTTAGCTATCCACGATAAAAAAGCTGTCCGATTCTCAACCGAATAAAAACAGCTGGTAGTCGGTTGCAAACGTCAAAAGTAATCGGAATCTCCGTTGTGAATCGCAAATTGCCCATCCCAGTCGGTAGCGGCCCGTTTCCGTGGCTCAGCCCGAACCGAATGGATTGTGAATCGCTACGCTGGTCTTTTTTCGGAGATTTGAATTTGGTTCCATCTTTCAAAACACGTTTACCTTCCAATAAGACTCTTTTAACAGTTGACAGTGGAATTCCTGTCGATGTCGATACCAATTGGGCTGATGTAGTCACACTTGACATGTCTTTATCGTTCATGTCTTTAAAATAGCTATTTAAATTACACAAAATTTCTTTTACTTGGCTATTTAATGGTTTCCGTATTTTGCGCTTATTTGTGTTGGCATCCATTTTACTAACACTTATATCAAACAAAAACAAAATAATATTAAACACGTCACGCTGCAGTCTGTACAAGAGGTGAAGTGCGGCAGGAGCGCGGCGAGACAGAATGGCGCCGCGCCTCAGGCCGGTTACCCAAAATCAGTTTAAACCGGTTTTTACCGGGCAAAATGGCGCCGCGCCTAATGTCGGTTGTCACACCTACCTACACTATCCATGTACACTCACACAAATGCAAAGCTCAGCTTATACCTCGCGGACTGTACACTAGTATGTAGTGATGGTAGTGATTGGTGATGATCACAACACACTTCCTTTATCCTGTTTTTCAGGTTTTTCTTAACCCCATCGGCTTAGTAAAGCGCTCTGCGTTACTCTTAAAACGTTTTACATTATTTTACACGTGAGCGCAACTACGGTTTTCGTAACCGTAAAATAACAAAAAAAGAGCTAACCTCGTAACCTCGGTATATGAAAAAATGTACCTAGTGATCTGTGATCCCTACATCCCTAAATCCATATAGGTATGAGAAAAAGATAGGAAAATCGTGTGATCATTGATATGCCAAACACGCGAGATGACGAAACGCCAATGACAATAAAAAAAGTAGCCTGACATTATGACATACTGCGAGATGAAATCAAAATCAAATCAATCTTTCTCGCCATTGCCGCTGAGCGGAGTGGTTGTTTTCCTATTTATATTAATTCTTTTAGATTTTTGGGAAATAACGCCACAATTAATTTTAATTACATTGACTTGTAGGTTTAGCACAGTCTGTCTATAGATTAATACGATTTGTGCAGTTTTATTGTGCTAAAACATATTATTAAACATGAAGCCGCCGTTCAAAATTGGTATGTAATTCTCATCGTTTTTTCATGAAATATTGTTTTTTTGTAATTTTAAATTGCTTGATGTTTAATGCGTTACTTGTTTTTATAATTTAAAGTTTTTTTTACAATACTTTTGATGTGTGTGTTTGGTTCGTTTAGGTTATTTCTACCATGCCGCTTGGTATTTGTGTGGTTATTAAATCCTAAAAATAACTTATCGGTTAACTCAGTTCTTGTAATGCGGCGGATTTCATTGTCTTAATGCAGATGCTGTCACACCATCTATATGTGGTGTTTTTGCGTTACCCACTTCCTAGAGTTTTGTATTTTTCTTACTAAGATTAACATTCTACAATTGTATGCAGAACCCAGTTGATTATTCGTAAAAATATTAAAAAAGTATCATCAATCGATAACTAAAGATTTTTATTTTGATTTATAAAGCAATCAAAATTATCAATACCTACCTAATCCATACATCCATACAATTAATAAAACTTGGGAGTGTCTATCTGTTATGTAAATAAATAAAAAAGTGACTATCTTAAACGTTTTTAAAGTATTTGGCTGCCTGTTTGCAATGACATAATCTTCATAAAAGCTGGACCGTATGGGTTGAAGGTAGGTAGATTTATAGCACACACAAAATATTTGAAATATTATTGTTTCCTTAGGAAAAAATAATCCACATCCCAAATGAGGGTCGTATGTAAATGTATGGAACAAACAACTGGGCAGAAATAAATAATTCATTTTATAACTGTGTGATATCAACCCAATCAATCTTTCATCGCAGTATTAAAGAACTTATGAATTTTATGCCTAAAAATACTAAGCTGTTGTTACATAAATATTTAATTCTAGCCGATGAGAAGCTTGCTGAGCTGGGCCGGAATGAGATCATGCTGGCAGAGAAAGAAATGCCAGGTCTGATGGCATGCCGCCACAAGTATGCTCCTGCCAAGATCCTGAAAGGTGCCAGAATAGCTGGGAGTCTGCATATGACAGTGCAAACAGCTGTACTCATAGAAACACTAATTGAATTAGGAGCTGAAGTAAGTTTTTTTTTTTTTTTTTTAGTTAAAGAGTGATGAGACAATCAGGACATGTGCCTGATGGTAAGCAACATGCCTGACACATAACAGCACAGTGACACGCAGCTATTGGAACATGAAGAGTCCAAATCATTACCTAGCACTGCACTGCGCTCGTCACCCAGAGATCTAAGATCTTATATCTCTAAGCCCTGTAATTTCTCTGGAAACATTGCCCTTCAAACCGGAACACAGTAATGTTTGCACATTACTGCTTGGCGGTAGAATAACTGGCAAAGGTGTGGTACTTCCCCAGGCGGACTCTGCCAAGAGTCCTACCACTACTAAAAAAAAAGTAAATCTACTCAAAAGTACTTAATTGTTGCTAACATCAGGTGAAATAGTGTTCAAACTTGTCAAATGTAGTTAGAACAACTGCTCCAGAAGTCTTTATTATCAACTACCAACACTACACTGGTTCAGTGACTGTATGTAGGCAAGACTGGCCATCACCTTTGCCAGTTATTCTACCGCCAAGCAGTAATGTGCCAACATTACTGTGTTCCAGTGTGAAGGGCAATGTTTCCAGAGAAATTACAGGGCTTAGAGATATAAGATCTTAGATCTCTGGGTGACAAGCGCAGTGCAGTGCTAGGTAATGATTTGGACTCTTCATGTTCCAATAGCTGCGTGTCACTGTGCTGTTATGTGTCAGGCATGTTGCTTACCATCAGGCACATGTCCGGATCGTCTCGTCACCATTTATTAAAAAAAAAAAATGTAAAGTGTTTGACACATATTCTACCGCCAAGCAATAGTTTACAAACATTACTGTTCTGTTTTAAGTGGCAATATTTCCAGACAAATTACAAGGCATAGAGATGAATCATCTTACCCAGTTATACAACTGGGTGACGAGCACAGTGCAGTGTTTGGGAATGATTTGGACTTGTTCATGTTCTACTAGCTGTTTGACACTTATGGGCAGGCATGTTATTTACCGGCGCGGTCCCAGTCTCGAATTTTGGAGGGGGTCACCAGTACACAGCCTCAGATTGGGGGGGGGGTGCCAGTAGTGACCAGCTAAGGTTAGTGTAGTGTGTTACGTAAATAAATTATTATCTTATCTATCTTTTATCTTGTTGCCTAGGGGCACCAAAGAACAAGCTCTGCCTAGTTTTGGGGCCCACAAGTAACTACTATTATTGATAATACATACCTACTGTGAAAATTTAGAATATTCCCTAGTTGATTTATTAATTTATTTAGTTTTAATATTAAATTATCTCTGATTAGACTTCCTGTGGTATACAGAAATCAGGAGAAAATCCAGAGGCCTAAAAACTGTGCATACTACACATTTTTTTAATACAATGTTGATCCTTATCCAAATTTATCATATTGAATACATTTGAGCATGTTATCATATATTTGAAGTGTCTGTGATAAGATTGCTTGTCAGGTTGTAGTTGAATCATCAAACATCGAAAGCTAGGTTTTAGGATTCATTGCCTTAATTTGGATTGGTTAAGTGATTTTACTCTTATAGGAATATTACTTTGAAAACAAACTTCAAGTATCCAACAGCTTTCAAAAAAGCAAGAGGTTCTTAATTTGTATTTTATGTAGGTACTTGATCGCAATCTTACTGAATATTTGACTTCAAGTCATGTTAATATAAAATTTGTAGTTATATCAATTTAAAGCATCAAAGATAATATCCAAAAAATATAATTATATCATACTAGCAGCCCGCCCCGGCTTCGCACGGGTATTATGGAAAATAAGTATAAAACAAAATTATTAGACTTACAAATTTTAACACACTCTTGGGAGAATTGCCATGCTTAGGACATATGACCACGACAAAACAAACAATCCCAATCATCTGTTTATCATTTAAAACGCATGTTTTTTTGCCTATTTTAATGTATAAAAAAAATGCGGGAGCCAGAAGCTCAAGGGAGGTCCTGAGAGGAGCGAGCCAAGCGAGACCGAGCGAGATCGTCGCCGTAGCGAGAGGTTACACTCAAGGACATAGAGCTTCTGGCTCCAGGAGCTCACCTGGAGTCGAACCTCAGTGATAGATCATAATAGGACCAATTGTTATGTTTAGGTATGGTTATGCTTCTCTCAATATGTGCCTTTAAACATTATGCTAAGTTATGTTTATGCTATATACGGTAGCAAAAATTATGCGAAAACTGTTATGCGTTAGTTGTTATGGTATATTATCATTAGACCTAAAAACGTTAGGCGTGTCTGACGTCGTTGTTATTCCCAATTTACTTTTACGCATCAAATCAAAAATTAAATCAGTAAATATTTAATGGTTGTAATGTAGTGTTAAAAATCTGCTAATGCCACCTACGACGTAGTTTATGGTTGTGCAATGTTTTATGTAGGTATTAAAGTCTATTAGTTCTAAATACGTACTAAATAGTTACGGCTGGTCTAGTCGGGAGAACGGAGGCGGCCGATCTGGAGCCCCGGTTTTAAATCCCACGTGCACCAGGCACCACTGTCTTTTCGGAGTAATATGCGTAATACCGCTAACTTAAAACGGTGAAGGAAAACATCGTGAAGAAATCGCCATGTACTTTTGAGGTCATGTGTCATCCACCAACCCGCACTGGGCCAGCGTGGTGGATTATGGACTTGACTCTCTCCTTGCGAGAGAGGGCCCCGAGTCCCAGTAGTAGGAAATATTTAGTGGGCTGCTTATTGAATCTATTGACACAGCTAGATTTCTGATCGTCTCATCATCGTAGTCCTTAATACTCCGTTTTATTCTACTTTAGTAGGTAGGATAAAGGGGACTTTTGGGGATGACCTATATCGTATCCTATCCCCAGCTCAAATTACACGCGCATCACTGTTTTTTCGAAGGCATGTCCGTAATGCCTCTAATTTAAAACGGTGTAAGAAAAAATCGTGAGGAAACAAATGGAATAAATTTAATGTAATACTGTGTAGAAAGTGCGAGAAAACTTGAACAATAACAGTAAAGGTAGAATAAACTTATGCAAAAGTAGTTCCGAAAAGAACATTTTGATAGGAACATAAAAAAGTGTTACGAAAAAATGTTTAATATTTAATATCATTTGCGTCCACTACCTACGTAGCGAGGCGACTACGCGAATTAGTAGACGCGCGCGCGGCTCGTCGTAGTACTTACCTTTTCATAGCTGCGAACACCTCTCCCTAGTGCCTCGGTGTCCCTCTATCGGTGTTGCACCGCGCGGCGCCGCATTTTGATAGGATTGATATTTTTAATTTCGTTAAGTATTTTGAATGGAATGTCCGACTTCAATAATTCAAAAGTAATCAATAGGTATTAAAAGAGTCTTGAATAAGACATAATTTATTTGGATAAGAATTAATACAAATGTGTTGATAACATGGTCTGAATTTGATAGGCATTTTACTTACTTTTAAAATGTAAAAAGTAGTTGTTGCGAGGTAATTACTGTAGTTAGACATATGGTCTCGCGAGGTTTTTGTAGATTTTAATACGCTCTATAATACTGTAGAACATTGTTTTGGTCTATCATTAGTACTTTCCGCAGCGTATGCGATGAAAGCCATTTATGACTGTTTTTTTTATACCTTGCGTTGGTTTTAGTAAAATTTCCGTAGATATCTCATTTTTCGTGATAAACATAGCCTATGTTACTCAGTGATGATGTAGCTTTCTATTGGCAAAAGAATTTTTGAAATCAGTCCAGTAGTTTTTGACTTTATTCGTAACATACAAAAATACAAATCTTTCCTCTTAATAATATTAGTATAGATTTAAGTAGTTTATGTGTACTATCTACAAATCTACAGTATGTTAAATACAAATTTATTTTATTAAATAAAATTTTTTTTTTAAAGTCTAGTAAGTTACGGCTGGTCTAATCGGGCGAACGGCGACTGCCGATGATGAGGGCTGCTGAGGGCTCCGCCTCAGGTTCAAATCCCACCATGCTCGCCGCTGTCTTTTTGAAATCATGTGTGTAATGCCTCTAACTTAAAAACGGTGAAGGAAAGCATCGTGAGGAAACCGACATGTACCTAGAATCTTTCGAGGTCATGTGTCATCCACCAACCCGCACTTGGCCAGCGTGGTGGATTATGGCCTTAACACTCTCCTTGCGAAAGAAGGCCCCGAGTCTGAGAATGCAAATCATTTAAAAAAGGTTTTACTGTAGCACCAAATCTTAAATATCAATCAGCAGTTTTATACATTTTGTTGTGTGGAACAGAGATTTATTTTTTGCAGTAACAAGTTGGATCCTGTAAATAATAAAGATTGTTTATAGTGATCAATAGAACATGAGCCATTAGCTTTAGTACAGTCCCAGTTTATTATGAAAACTTCTTTGTCATTCAAATCCATGCCTATTGTGTAACTGATTCCTGCTATTTCACCATCATATACTAAACACTTTTATCATGTTTTGTAAACATAACAACCAAAACGATCCATATCCAAGAGGATTTAACCTCTTTATCTCTAACCTCTGACTCCTAGTAGTCAACATGAGATATAATCAGCTTATGCAATATGTTGCTTTTAAAAGGTGTTGAATTACATTATTCAAATGTAAAAAATGTGTTTTAAATTTGTAGCAGCTGGTATTTTGATCTCAGTTTTGTTGAATAAGTTGTTTTCTGTATCTCATTACTACCAATAATGAGGGTGAGAAGAAAAATTTAGTTACATAAAGTAAACGAAGAAGACGAAATTAGACTTACTGATGACGTTATTAGAATGGCAATTTTGAAATTACACAAACAATATGATACACGCTCGCGAACACAAGCACGTACTAACACGTACTGTCATTCATATAAACACGAACGCACAGTACTGTTACGCCAAGACTTAAGCCTCCTACTCTCCTAGCTAGAACAACGCTTCTCGAATGAATTACCAATTAAGAATCAGTCATTTGGTAATTTGCATTATATCATCATCATCAGCCGCAAGACGTCCACTGCTGAACATAGGCCTCCCCCCCCTTGATTTCCACAACGAACGGTCCTGCGCAACTTGCAACCAGCGGTTTCCAGCGACCTTTGTGAGGTCATCTGTCCATCTAGTGGGAGGCCGTCCAACACTGCGTCTTCCGGTTCGTGGTCGCCACTCGAGAACCTTTCTTCCCCATCGGTTGTCATATAAAAAAAAAACTAAAAGCATATTCATTCTAAAAATAATCCAAGAACCTCAATTCTTCAATATTACAGATACGTTTTATCTTTCCTATTGTCTGGGCTTACATATCTCATTCTGTAGTCAAATGCTTATCAGTGTGGGCATGTTACCATACAGAAACACAATCCTATCTGAGATTAGAAATTCATTGAACCACTTGTAAAGAGTGTTAGTTATTTTTTGCTCTAGATACCATGTGGCATTTTATGGATAGAACTCTTAGTTTTTTATAGATATTAGCTACATCAAATATTTTGTTGTTGCAACAAACAACTTTTCCATAATTCTTCATAAGTACTGCTAGTACTTTTGTTTTGAGGCCATAACAAAGCTCAAATCAAGCTGAAGTGGCAAAGGGCAGGTCACATCGCTCGCAGAACTGACAACCGATGGGAAAAAAGTTCTCGAGTGGCGATCACGAATCGGAAGACGCAGTGCTGGACGGCCTCCCACTAGATGGATAGATGACCTCACAAAAGTTGCAGGTTGCACAGGACCGTTCGTTCTAGAAATCTAGGGGGGAGGCCTATGTACAGCAGTGGACGCCTTGCGGCTGATGATGATGATGATGACGACTAGTTCTGTTAGTTAATAAAGCAGCACTGTCGCAGTTTTATAGAACTTGACTACCAAGTTTCGAATCATTAACCATCAAGACTTTGTACATATGCATTTGAATTCACAGTATAAGGTATAATTGGATAATGAAGATATCGATAATTTTAACGTATAGTTCATCTTACATAATACCATTTTAAAAATCATAGACGTCGAAGGGCGAGGAGTTCAGGTTCAAAGATAACTTAGACTGCGCCGCACCGCACCGATCCGAATAAAGACTGATAAGTGCACAAGCCACAATTACCCGTTATTTTCATGCCACATCGGACTGTAAAAAATCGGACTGCCGGTTAGTAAAATTCCTTGTATCTAGTACACAAACGCCTAGTGCACAAATGTACTACGAAGAAACCAATTCATTATTTATCGATTTGAAGACACAAAGTTTGTAACCACCTGGAAAACCTACTCAGGCAACGCATTCCTCAGCCTAGACGTTCTTATCACAAAAGTAGACTGAAACATCATCGTTCGAGCCTTTGGAACGCCAACCACGAAACGATGTCGCTTTTTTCGAGGTACAAGCAGTCTGATAAAAAAATGAGGAAGGTGATATAAGATCATGCAGATCAGTTGCACCACTCCGAAGTATATTAGATAAACAACCGATTAAGCTAACAATTTTACGGCGATGTTCCAGACTTTGAAACTTTTTTTTGAACAAGGGTTTCATTGCCTATGAACCTCCTTGGCACGTCCCTCGATCGTTTCCAGCTGGTACTTAGTCGACACCTTAACCCCAGTGCGGTAAATAGCCTTTTCTGCACACTGCGAGCTTCCTGCGCCCTTGTTTAGATATTTTTTTTTAAACAAAGAATGACGAAACGTGCAGTACATGTGCCTGATGGTAAGCAACATGCCTGCCACATAACAGCACAGTGACACGCAGCTATCGGAACATGAAGAGTCCAAATCATTACCTAGCACTGCACTGCGCTCGTCACCCAGAGGTCTAAGATGTTATATCTCTAAGCCCTGTAATTTCTCTAGAAACATTGCCCCTCAAACCGGAACACAGTAATGTTTGCACATTATGCTTGGCGGTAGAATAAGCGGACTCTGCTAATAGTCCTACCACTATAGAATGAGCGCAATGTTTTATCTAATACAACAGACGTTTTTGATGATACTGGCGTGTAGGCGCGTATGTGTTGAAATCGAATTCGAAAGTTGAAATCGGGCGCAGCGGGCATTTATCAGAGAAAACGAATAAAATGTCAGTTCTGGTTGGTCAGGCCATTCTTGCATTTAACTTATACGATTTTGAACGCCTGATGTCGTTGCCATAGTCTTTAGCACGTCTCTCGTTCGATTGCTGGTATTTAGCCAACACATCCTTAACCCTTTCGTGTTTCTTGAATTACAGGTACAGTGGTCCAGCAGTAACATCTACAGTACACAGGATGAAGCTGCAGCAGCTCTCGTGGCGAGGGCATCCCCATTTACGCATGGAAGGGTGAAACTGAAGAAGAATACATCTGGTGCATTGAACAGACACTCATTTTGCCGATGGAAAGGTAATCATACTGCCCATAGATTTTTCATCTTAAGTAATCCTTAAAAGTCTCATTACAATTGGCAAAAACTTAGTGACTGAATTCAGAAGCCAGTTTAGGAGCAAGCAGACCTCGATTCTGAATTTAGTAGGCTAGATTAATGAATGATATTACACTTCATTGAGTTCAGTAATGCCTAAATTCAGTCGACACATCAATTTAACAAAGTGTAATAACTAATAAGGCTTTAAAACATCACTAGTACAACCACAGTCACCCGTTTGGTAGTTTTTGCTTGGTGGCAACCAACATAATATCAAACCTTATTATGAGATACTGTTTTGATTGGTTTTTGATGAGACATGTTGACTAATTTTGTGGAAGTAATCACAAATCGTAATTAATATTCGTGACTCACCACAACCCACCTCTTTACAGAGTCTGTCTGGAGAAGTACCACACCTTTGACAGTTATACTACCGCCAAGCAGTAAAGTCCAAACATTACTGTGTTCTGGTTTGAAGGGCAATGTTTCCAGAGAAATTACAGGGCTTAGAGATATAACATCTTAGATCTCTGGGTGACGAGCGCAATGCAGTGCTAGGTAATGATTTGGACTCTTTATGTTCCAATAGCTGCGTGTCACTGTGCTGTTGTGTGGCAGGCATGTTGCTTACCATCAGGCACATGTCCTGCAAGTCTCGCCACTCTTTATTAAAAAAAATCCGTTATTTTATTTTTTTAACCCACACTTGGCCAGTATAGTGGTTTATGTCCTTGACGCTTTCTTTGTGTAAGAAGGCACTGAGTCCCAGCAGTAGACATTTATTAGGCTGCTGTGGTAGTCTGTTATTGATTTATTTTTTTGTTTCAGCCTTTGAACATGATTCTTGACGATGGAGGTGACTTGACAAATCTCGTGCACACCAAATTCCCGCAACTATTGGACAATGTCAAAGGCATTTCTGAAGAAACAACCACTGGTGTACACAACTTGTACAAAATGTTCCGTGAAGGAACTCTGAAGGTGCCAGCTATTAATGTTAATGATTCAGTAACCAAAAGCAAGTTTGACAATCTCTATGGGTGCAGAGAGTCCTTGCTGGATGGTATCAAAAGGGCAACTGACATTATGGTCGCTGGAAAAGTATGTGTAGTTGCTGGTTATGGAGATGTTGGTAAGGGCTGTGCTCAAGCTTTTAAGGGCTTGGTGGCAGAGTTATTGTTACTGAAATTGACCCAATAAATGCCCTTCAGGCAGCCATGGAAGGTTTCCAGGTGACAACCATGGAAGAAGCTGCTGAAATAGGACAGATATTTGTTACAACAACTGGCAATATTGACATCATTACTAGGGACCATTTCCTTAGGATGAAGGATGATGCTATAGTATGCAACATTGGTCATTTTGACTGTGAAGTTGATGTTGCTTGGCTGGATAACAATGCTAAGAAAGTCAATATTAAGCCTCAAGTGGATCGTTATGAACTAGACAATGGGAACCACATCATCGTGTTGGCCGCTGGACGACTTGTAAACTTAGGGTGTGCTACTGGTCATTCTTCATTCGTCATGTCGAACTCATTCACAAACCAAGTGCTTGCCCAGATTGAACTTTGGACAAAAGCTAACCAATATCCTGTAGGGGTACACACCTTGCCAAAGAAACTGGATGAGGAGGTGGCTGCTCTCCACTTGGACCACCTGGGTGTTAAGCTCACCAAGCTAACTGGCAAGCAGGCCAAATACATTGGAGTGGCTGTTGAAGGACCTTACAAGCCTGATCACTATAGATACTAAGCAAACAAAAATAAAAAAATAAAAGCAAAAATAGATAAAAATCAAATCAATTTTTTTTATTTTATTTTGTAATACTGTCAATGTCATTTTGTGATAACTTTATGAAGTACTTAATATGATTTTGATGAGTTTAAAAAATGAAATAAAACTGAAATATTAAATTATGTTATTTTGTTATTGTTTAACCTGTTTCATATACATCTCCAAATCACATTATAACGTTTAAGTTATTAACATTTAAGTTTAGCACTAAACGAGCTGCGAACCCGCGCGCGCACTCTCCTTGAAAAAGATCGCCGGACGCGATCGAAACTTGAGTCGGACTGGACTGACTATCTTAAACGTGAGTTACCCGTGTATTTATGTAAAATGTGTAATAACCACGTTAGTTTTCATAGTTTAAGTTATTGTTAAACACTACTGTACCTTTCAAAATTAGGTAACCTTAAATATTTCTCGCCATGTCAAAAGATACTGTTTTATGAAAGACATTAACATTGTCCTCACCTTTCCAACATTAAAATGTATCATGTATGTTCAAGACCTGGGCTTAGTGTAAGTCTGTGTCAAAGGTCATGGTGTACATATCATGTGATACAAAGTAAAATCCCAGCGGTGGCTGCTGCTATAAAATATAGAACATAATTATGAAACTGCTAGATTGTATAGGTGAGTATAGATTCTTCATGCAATAAAAAAAATCTTAAGATAATGATCTTAAGATGGTTTTTGAAAACTTATGCATTTGTTGAATACAGAAAGATTTCTTGTCACATTTCTCCAGAACAGAGCAGTCTGACAAAATCAACAGAAAATCCTGTTTTGATTTAGCCTATGAAACACTAAACAAAATTACAACTTTGTTAATATTGAGAATGCTTATTTCAGTTTAAATTTATGAATAGGTAAAAGGAAGTTTTGGGAAAAAGCAAGTCTAACGTCTAACCTTTATATGGCTATGGCGCGTTGTATATTATTCCCTCGACGCGTTTACCAGGTTACCACACGTCCTAATATTCTCAATATTGATTGAGCAACAAACATCCAAACATTGACATTTATAGTATTACTAGCGGCCCGTTTCGGCTTCGCTCGGATATTGTCACAAATAATGACTAATTTTCAAAATAAAAACTATCCTATCTTCTTTAAGTTTGATGAAACTGCACGGTGTGTAAATTTGATTAAATGAGTTAGGTTAATTAGTTTAGGAGCCGCTGACAAACAAATAAATAACGTGACGCTTAATTTATACCATGTAAAAGTATTAAGATAATACGAGTAGGATATACTTACATATAAATATATTTAAACTTTGGCCGATTAGTTGGTTGTAAGAAGGCTCGGGAAGCTCCTTGAGCATCAGACAACAACATTCCTTGCTGGCATCTTGTTGTGTGGTAGCTAATTCGGGCCGGAGAAAGTTACTCGCGCTCGTCTCCTTTTTGAGCACTGTGTGTAGAGGCTGGGCTGGGGAAAGGGGCTGGAAGACTTGGAAAGGGTAAGGTTACTCGACTGACACTCTTATCAGCAAGGCAAAATTAGTCTTAGATGAGGCCTAGGCCTAAGTCTTCCAGATGTGGATTCACCACGATCCACGAGCACTATGATGAGCAGAGGGCTCAGTGCAAGGACGTATTTACGGCTAGTCTAGTCGGGAGAACGGTAACTGCGTCTGGGCTCTCTGCGTCCGGGGCTCTGGATCGAACCCCGGTTCAAATTCCACGCGCACCTTTCGAAGTCATACCTATGCGTAATGGCGCTAACTTAAAACGGCGAAGGAAAACATCGTGAGGAAATCGAGATCTATCCAGAGGTTTAATAATTAGTTGACCAATTTCCTGAAGAAGAGAACTTAATAGCTATGTTTGACGATCTCAACAGGAAATACAATTCTACTTTGAATGTGTCTAAAACAAATCATTACAATAGCATAATACATGGAAGCACGAATCCATCTAAAGCTATGTGGGGAATCGTGAACACGGAGAGGGGGAAAAACAATTCGCCTAGGTTGAACTTTTCCGAGACCGTAAAAGATTGTAACGGCAGTAAGTTTAGTTCGCCGAAAAATGCCGTAAATGCTATGAACGTTCGGTTTTTAAATGCAGCTGCTGCCTGTGGGGCGCCTAAAGCTAATGCTGCTACTGTATGTAAAATTTTAGTATCTGCGCGTCAGGCGTCTGACCGTTCCCTCAGACTAACAAGTTTTTCGGCTGATGAGGTATTTCGCATAGTCTCCTCCAGAATACCTCCAAAAAAGTCAAAAGACATATACGGTGTGTCGATGGAGCTAATTAAACTAGCAATTTTGCCTCTAGGTCCGGTTCTCGCCACACTGTTTAATAAGTGTCTTAGGGAGGGGTCGTACCCGTCGCCGCTGAAGATATCGAAAGTGTCCCCGATATTTAAAGGCAAAGGCAAACGGGACGATATTGATGGATATAGACCAGTATCGATTATACCAGCAATAGCCAAAGTATTCGAAAATGGCTTGAGTTCGCGATTAGTGGCCTACCTATCGGAAACCGAGGCGCTGTGTGAACAACAATACGCATACCGCGAAGGAGGTCTACGACTTCTCTAACGCGTGAAGTGATTCGTAGCGTGTTGGCTGCCCGTGAACGTAAAGAGCAAGTAGCCGTCTTATGCTGTGACTTATCGAAGGCCTTCGATGTTGCAGACCATGAGACCTTAGCTTTAAAGCTGAAACACTATGGCATAGCTGGGAAATCATACGAGGTATTGACTGACATGTTACGAGGCCGCTCTCAAGTAGTGGATGCTGGCGATGGCGACAATAAATCAGACCCGTTGCCTTCGTCTGTGGAGTACCGCAGGGTTCGTCAGTCTCTAATATTATGTTTTCTCTCCTACTAAACGATCTACCCGAAGCCGTGAAGGGTGCAGCCATATTCATGTATGCGGATGATGTGGCTGCCGTAGTCACAGCTCTTTCAATAGAGGAATTAGAAGAGAAATTAAATTTTGTAATAAACGGCTTAAATTCATGGTTTAGCGCCAACGGTCTTATGCTAAATTCAAAAAGACACACTATATTCACTTTTGTCTGTCGGGACACCATACAAAACCGCTAAAAGTCTCGCTAAATGGTGTTAGGATTGAGCAGGTACAGAACACCGCATTTTTGGGTTCGAGATTGATCGCAGCATGACGTGGGAACATCACATCGACAAGATGTGTGCTAAAGTTAGCAGTGCGTGCTTTGCGCTAAGACGAGTATCCCGAGTGGTGTCTACGGAAGTGTCACGTGCATGTTACTTCGCCACAGTGCATTCACGGTTACAATACGGCGCCGAGCTATACGCGCGCGCTGCCGACTGGAAGCGTGCGTTCCGCGCCCAAAAACGTGCCGTACGTGCCATTGTTGGCGTATCGCAATGTACATCCGTCAGACCATATTTCAAGGAGCTTGGTATACTTACTTTACCTGCTATCTTGATCTATCAAGTGGCTGTGTATGTCAAAAATAATCTAGAATCGTACAACACGCGAGGAGAGAGACATTCTCGCAACATACGCAACGCCGACAAGCTCGATGTTATACCACACTCTCTCACGAGGTCACAGAAGTTAACTCACATTATGGGACCGGAAGTTTATAACGCTCTTCCCAAAATAGTTATATCGGCCCCAAGTTTCGGCAGCTTCAAAAACAGATTAAAGTGCTGGCTTATCGATCAAACTTTTATAGTTACAGCGAATTTTTAGAGTGATGGCAAAGTTCCCATAAAATGTAAATAAATAAATTTGACATAGGTTAGTACAATTGCAATAAAGACATTATACTCGTATAATGCTTGACAGTTTTCTGTACAATAATTATTGTAATACAGTAAAGTAGTAGTTTCAAACTTTGAAAATGTATACAATTTGTATGCTCTTTCTTTTGTTTTTATTTTTATTAATTGACGTGTAAATTGTACATTTATGAATAAAGTACTTTGACTTTGAGGTAAGTGCAATGTTTCCAGAGAAATTACAGGGTTTAGAGATATAACATCTTAGATCTCTGGGTGACGAGCGCAGTTCAGTGCTAGGTAATGATTTGCAGTCTTTTATGTTCCAATGGCTGCATGTCACTGTCCTGTTATATGGCAGGCATGTTGCTTACCATCAGGCACATGACTTGCATGTCTCGTCACTCTAATATCGTCAATATAGAATCTTTCCAGATTATGTGTCATCCACTAACCCACACTGGCCCAACATGGTGGATTATGGCCTTGACTCTCTCCTTGTGAGATAAGGCCCGAGTCCCAGCAGTGGGAACATTTAGTGGGCTGCATGCAGTGGAAGCCGAAGGGGCCACCATGTAGCCACAGAGGCTGGACCGCCGCGGTTGTGTTAGGTGGAGGAATAAAAGTGAATGCCTCTCTCTCGTCCACTGAGATGACAGTGGATACTGGGTGCTGTTGACATTGACCCTGTCTTTTCACAGGAACCTTAATTATTTGAGTAGAATTATTTTGGTCAAATAAGAGTAGCTTATGTATACCTTAGAATTAAAACATCAGCAATGTGGAGAGTAACCGGAACAGACTGACAATAAAATTGCAAAAATTGTTGTTTTGGTATTATGTACATACATTTATATGCATGTAGTAAAAAGCAGTTATTTTATAATACAAACAGACACTTCAATTTATTTTTTTGTATAGACGCACCACAGTTAAGTTGTGGTAAAACATGCTCCTTGTAGTCTTAAAATATTATACAATGTAAAAGAAAGTTTTGTGATTTTTTTTTTTTATTTGCATCATAGAATAATACAGCTACACTCTCAAACATACTACTAATAATTATTAATATATTACTAAGAAGCATAGAATTTTAATAGATCCTCATCCTTTGGCTTCAGGATACATTGATCCTTCAAGTTGACAACCCATCCAGGTTCTAGACCATGAAATATTTGTCTTGGGTCCTTTCTCAAACATAACATACTGTAATCAGGATCTTTCTCTAAATCAGGAAGTTCATATCCATATTTTTGAGCTAACTTTAGCCTTTCCTGGCTAACTTTCTCAGGATCAGCTAAGTACCCTCGACTCTCAGGTCTTGAATAGTATTCAATTGCATCAGAGGGAGGAATCATTCTCCTTGGAATAGCTTGGCCAGTTTCAAAGAATTTCTTCGGATTATTCAAAAGAAGCAAGCTGTGGGGATCGTAATAAGCTGTTGTTATGACTCCTCCATTTTTCTCAATTGCTGCAATGACCTGTTCACTCGCCCATTGCACCTCAATATTAATTTTTGTAGCAAATATATCAGCTCCTTCATCTGTCAGATTAATTCCAAACTGATTTTGGTCTGGATTGAACTTATATAGGCCTGATTTAACAATTGTAGAGATGTCAATTGGCTTTGTGATGTCAATACGGTCTCTTTCAATCATGCTTTGAAGTTGATGCAGTGACATAGGTGGGTACTCTCGTTTTAAACTGCAATTGTAGAAAAACATATAAGAATCCTCCAATGTGTCAACACTTACAAAATTAAGTAAAGCATGTAAAGTCTCCCTTTCAGTGAACTTTCCATGTCATACTTATTTTTAAGGCTAGTATAATTTATTTCTGTCAATTTTTTTTAGTCAACTATATGCCTTAAGTACCTACTTAGGGTGTTGAAATCCACATGCCATTAGAAGGTTACCAAATTATAAAATGGACTATGCTTTCATCTAAGACACTACAAAATTCTTTAACAAATATTGGTAATAAAATATGGCATGATATTCACATGAAGATATCAAATACGTAACTTATAAATATACAAATCAGTATGCAATAGCAGTGAAAGAGCTACTCAGTGCTTTTTAGCTGAGATGTGAGTTAATAAAAGTATTGCAATAATCATTTCAACTTACTGGTGTCCCCTATAGTAATGTTCCTGAGGTATTCTCAAGTAGAAAGGATTGTTCCCAGTTTCATAACCAAGTCTCATATAGTTTTGTCTTTGTCCAGAACCTTTATTTCCTGACCCATGCTTGTCTCCTCCATGCTGAGCCCGACCTCTTTTTTGCTAAAATAGTAAATATTTTGTACCTGGCGTTACATTTTGCTAGTTAACACAAAAATATCAAAAGTGTAAAATATTAAAAAAACTTACTGTTTTCTTTGAGCCCGGGTTATCTCTAATATTTGCAAGTGATATACGAGGTAAGGACCTTAACATAGAGAGTGATTTCTCCGTTATTTGTCTCGAAGACATATTGCAACAAATAGTGTTTATACTGTTTATTCTCCCAATGTCCCAATAAATTATTTTTTTTTGGTAAATCTAACCCCAAAATTTAACCTTGTTTTGAGGGTTTTGAGTCGGGATGTCAAAAAATAATCGATTTTTGTGTCGATTTTTAAAGTAACAAAAATCGATTTTCGAAAATAATGAAAAAGTTCTTGAAAATTATAATTTTTGGGACAACGTATGTAGTCGTTTAGTTATTTAATTCTCGTTTTAAGTATTTTATTTTATTACTAGTTTAACTTGAAGATTAACGAAAGATTATTTTGTATTATACTTTTTGAGACCATACTACTTATTTAGTTGTTCAGGATTTTTAAAGATCATTTTGAGTAGGTATTTTATTTAATACTAATTACTAATGTAATATTAGTGGCTTAGCGGGTGGTAACTCTGCCTACGAAGCCGAGGGTCGTGGGTTCGATTCCCACCTAGTGCAAATTTTTGTGTATTGAATTCAAATATTTGTAATATGTATGGGTGTTTCTATGTATAATAAAAATGTTTTTACAACAACGAGTACATAAATATCATAAATTACGCTATTTGTCTGCCATAGTTGCTAAGTTACGGCTGGTTTAGTCAGGAGACCGGTGCCTGCCGACTCGAAGACCCCGGGTTCAAAACCACGCACACCACTGTCTTTTCGAAGTCATGTGCGTAATGCCGCTAACTTAAAACGGTGAAGGAAAACATCGTGAGGAAACCTACATGTACCTAGAACTCTTCGCAGTCATCCACCAAACTGCACTGGGCCAGCGTGGTGGATGATTTGGCCTTAACTCTCTCGTTGTGAGAGAAGGCCTGAGTGCCAGCAGTGGGAACATTTAGTGGGCAGTTGATGATGATGATGATAGATAGATACTCTTTATTGTTCACACCAAAAGAAAATCAGATTTACAGACAAAGAAAAACAATTAGAGCTAGTGCTACAATAGACGGTCTTATCGCTGAAAGCAATTTCTTAATGGGCGAGAATGGCAGTCTTGAAATAAAGTAAAGCGTTCTTTAAGGTAGAGTGGAGTTTTAGGGTTAAATAGAATATTGAACAGCAGAAAAAGAATGTGGGCATTACGACGCAGACGAATGGGCAACCACTTGAGTTTAGCGCGAAATTGGGACACATGATCATATTTGCGCAATCCAAATATGAATCTAATACAGTAGTTTTGAAGGCACTCAAGTTTTTCTAACTGTTTGATGATGTCTGCCATAGTACAAGCTTTGCCTATTTTGGGGTCAGATGGTGATTTGTGTGAATTGTTCACCAGTATTTATCTATTTATATGCAATTTTAATATGAAAAGCATTACTTTTAACTAAAACAAAAAACTGTTTTATGCGCAAAAATCGTTTTTTTTATTAATAAAACGATTTTTAACAAATCATTTCATTTTGAATAAAGAAAAATCGATTTTTATTTTATCGATTATTTTTCATCAATCTAACATCCCTAGTTTTGAGGCGTGATATGAACATGACATTTTAATTTCCTTGACAGTAAAATAATACTTTTTTTTTTGTCTTGTCTAGGTTCTTTACTAGGTATTAAGTTATAGCTTTTTGTATGACAAATATTCAAACATGAGCCGATACTGACAACCCATTAGATCCAGTTGATGCCAGTGTTGCCTACCGACTACCGAGTACCACCAGTCACCAGCACTATTGAAGCCCACTACGCATCGGAAGCATGCCTTTCATCAATCTATGAATAATTCAATTTACTTGTGTTAGTAGTTAGCTGTGCACCTAGTGTAATGTTCATTAAACATCAAACTAAACAAATTAGTTTTACAAATAAAGACTGCCTAAAACTTTGATTATATAATGTGTGGGTAAGTGTCCCTATAATCAAAGGCCTTAAATATAAAAATGTAATTATGAATTAATTAGCGATGAATGGATAGATACATATTCATCAATAATCAATGATGCAATCAGATTTGCTCAGTCATATCGGAACTGAGTTATGGCTAGGGGTTTCAAAATTACGGATAATTATGCTAATTACGTAACTGATTACGAATTTTGGTAGTCCAGTTACGTAATTACGTAACTGCTAAGATTTAAAAAAAATAAAATATTCTAATTTTAACCCCCGACCAAAAAAGGGGTGTTATAAGTTCGACGTCAAATATGTACATACTTTTGAAATAAACTCGCGACTTTCCTAGTCCGGCTCTCCTTCGTTTCGTCCGATCGAACATTGTTTGATGTTTAAAAAAATTAACACAAAAAATAAACAATAGGACATAACGGACGAAACGTACGACATTATCTTTGGACGAAACGACTGATCGAAGTAGAATTCGAGTAGGAAAGTCACGAGTTTATTTCGAAATTACGTTTTTCGTACAAAGTTTTCAGTAATACCTAATTCGTTTTCAAGGATAACTCTTTAAAAAAATATGCCAAATCTCGTACTTGTTTACATTATCTATACTAATATTATAAAGCTGAAGAGTTTGTTTGTTTGTTTGCTTGAACGCTAGGATCTCGGGAAGTACTGGTCCGAATTGAAAGATTATTTTTCTATTGGATAGTCCATTTATCGAGGAAGGCTTTAGGCTATAGAAAATAACTCTACTATTAATTGAAGCGGAGCATGAAACAAGAATGTAACAAAATCGGGAAAAAATATTCCCTTTTGAGAGTTTTCGTACGTTTCGTGCTTTGACATGACACATGACAGCATGTGTCAAAGATTGCGTCATTGAATTTCAGTAATCTGTGCCTCGAATATAAACCTTTGCTATTTTTTTTCTAAATCTGAGTTGGTACGACCAATTTCCGACAGGTGGCGTAGCAGGTTGCTGAAGAGGTTTTGTTTGAAATCGATATTCTCAGGTATGAGTGAACCGATTTCAGTCATTTTTCACCGTTGGATATGTACGGGATCCCGATGAGTTCTATACTAATATTATAAAGCTGAAGAGTTTGTTTGTTTGTTTATTTGTTTGCTTGAACGCTAGGATCTCGGGAAGTACTGGGCCGAATTGAAAGATTCTTTTCTATTGGATAGTCCATTTATCGAGGAAGGCTTTAGGCTATAGAAAATAACTCTACTATTAATTGAAGCGGAGCATGAAACAAGAATGTAACAAAATCGGGAAAAAATATTCCCCTTTGAGGAGTTTTCGTACGTTTCGTGCTTTGACATGACACATGACAGCATGTGTCAAAGATTGCGTCATTGAATTTCAGTAATCTGTGCCTCGAATATAAACCTTTGCTATTTTTTTTTTCTAAATCTGAGTTGGTACGACCAATTTCCGACAGGTGGCGTAGCAGGTTGCTGAAGAGGTTTTTTGTTTGAAATCGATATTCTCAGGAATGAGTGAACCGATTTCAGTCATTCTTTCACCGTTGGATATGTACGGGATCCCGATGAGTGCTATATAATATACCACGGGCGAAGCCGGGGCGGGCATCTAGTCTACTTATAAAATAAATTCAAATTCTAGAATTCATGACACTTCCACGATGATGGTTATGATCTATAAAAAAAAAAAAAAAATATACGAGGGTCAAACTGAAAGTTCTTAGAAAATCAAAAACTGATTACATTAGCCAGTTATTAGTTTTATTATATCTTTTCAAAATATTGTCCATTCACGTCAATACACCGCTGCATGCGATGGAACCACTGGCACTTTGCCCACTCGTCCTTAGGGGTCTCTTCAATGGCATCGCGAAACGCAGCCACCGCTTCTTCAGCATTCATAAACCGCTTTCCTTTGAGTTTTCTTTAATTTTGAAAATAAATAAAAATCACAAGGCGCGAGGTCGGGCTATACGGCGAGTGACCCAGTAATTCAACGTTTGATGTCGCCAAATAGTCGATCGTTCGCTTGGCGGTGTGCGATGAGGCGTTGTCGTGGTGAAGGAGGATCCTACTGCGAGGTCGTTTCTCTCGAACTTTTCCAAGACAAGTGGCAAACAATTGGTAGTGTACCATTCTGCAGAAACTGTTTTTGATCCTCTAACACAATTGTTGCGAAATGACCTATCCTTCCAAAGAACGAGGCCACCATTTTTCCCCGCACTTCGATCTCTCTTCACTTTAGTTGGCAACTCCTCGAAAGGAAACACCCACTGAGCAGATTGTCTTTTGGTTTCAGGATCAGGATCAGGATCAGTAAATCCAGCTTTCGTCACCTGTTAGTTTGTCGAACACAGCATTTGAGTCACCTCCGTTAAATCTTTCAATCATTTTACGGCACCAATCCACACGATGGAGTTTTTGAGCCTCAGTCAAATTATGAGGTATCCACCGGGCGCAAAGCTTCCTGACCGCTAAATGTTCGTGTAGGATTTTGTGCACTTGACTCATACCGATGCCTAAGCTTGTCCGAATCTGCTGATTGGTCACTCTTTTGTCAGTCTCTATCATACGCCGCACAACACAGATGTCATCTTCAGTCGTCGCCGTAGAAGGCCGTCCCTCACGTAAATCATCAGTGAGATTAGTGCGACCACGTTTAAACTCATTAAACCAGTTGTAAATAGTCGCACGAGATGGGGCTTCATCGTGAAAGGCCAATCGTAGTCTATCATAACTTTCTTGTTGACTTAAATGACAGAAGTCGGTTAAAAATTAAACAGGTACGTAATTAGTCTAGTGTCTAATTTGGGAAATAACTGACTGACATTGTCTTACACACTGATTAAAATATCTACTGAAAAATGTTAGTGTCCGACCGAAACTGATTTTCCGGCCGAAACCGAAACCGAGTGTTCGGCCGTGGCTTCAGTTTCGGCCGAAACCGAAACTCACGTGGTCAAGTATATAATTTATTAAAATACTGAAATTTGGTGCATTTTACCTATCATTTTGCCTTAATTAGGGCATAAAATGGAAACACAATATATTAAGGTTGTTGTAATCATTTATTTAATCCATATCCATACTAATATTATAAATGCGAAAGTAACTCTGTCTGTCTGTCTGTCTGTCCGTCTTTACCACCTAAACGAACCAACAGATTTTGATGAAATTTGATACATAGATAGAATAGATCCCGAGAAAGGACATAGGCTACTTTTTGTTCCGAAAAAAAGGGTTGAAAGGGTTAAAATAAGGGATGAAAGTTTATATGGAAAACTTCGTCATTGTTGAAGAACTATGAAACTTTACGTCTAGATATTTAACACGAAACCATAAAATGTATGTTTTAGCAGTTTTGTAGTTTCGAACTGTACCTACGGGGGTGGAATTGGGGGTGAAAGTCTGGAATTTCAATATTATTGAAGATAAAACCATGAAACTTTGTATCTAGATACTTGAAATGGAGTCGATAAACGTTCGTTCCAGCAATTTTATTATTACTTAGTACAAAAGTTTGTTTATTGTCGGTAAAAATAATTAAATTATTTAAGTTCTTACATTCATAATAGGAAGCCCTTTTTTGTATTCGCTGAAATAAAATGAAGTGCAAATAGTTTTAAAGGAGGTTTGTTAAATTTTATGTTTTTTATTCAAGAGGTAGGTAATAAATTTAATTCGTGTATCTACTATTGTCTATAGTACTTATATCATTTTTTTCTTTGTTTAATAGGTACGTTATTTTTGTTCTAATATGAAGTTATATGTATGAAAGTAAATCTCTCTGTCCGTTACCGCCTAACGCCTAAGCCACTTAAATTGTTACAATTTGGTGCACAGATAGACTAGACTTAGGAAAGGACAACGGCAACTTTTTATCACAGAAAAAGAGTTGAAAAGAGTGGAAATGAGGCGTAAAAGTGTGCATGGAAGGATCTTTGCACTCTTTGTATGCTATTTTAACCGACTTCAAAAAGGAGGAGGTTATCAATCCAGTTGTATATCCAATTGTGAATCAATTTAGATGGTTATTTTTTTGGTTGGTAGATTATAGTTCAGAGGTGGTCATATAAATTTTATCGAAATCAGTGCGGCGGTTTTTGAAATATGAACAAAAAACTAAAATTTGCGTTCATGTAATCAGACGATATATCTACTAATAGACTAATAAAATTTGGTGGACCGTCCCAATATGATTTTAAATTAAAGTCTGTTTTTGATAAATTTTTTGAGAACATAGTTTTTTTTTAATTTGTCGTAAAATTGTACATTTATTAATAAAAATAAAACTTTGACTTAGACCGATTTTGATTAGGAAACGTGAATTTGTATGGTAGTAGAAATACGAGTAGGTACTGCCTTAATTACTTTAATAACTATGTGGCGCGGACGAATTCGCGGGTAAAAGCTAGTATAAAATAAAAACATAATAATAACATCTAATATATAAAATTCTCGTGTCACAGTTTTCGTTGCCATACTCCTCCGAAACGGCTTGACCGATTTTGATGAATTTTTTTGTGCTTATCCGGTATCTATGAGAATCGGCCAACATCTATTTTTCATCTCCCTAAATGTTAGGAGTAGTCCACCCTAAATTTATTTTTTATTTTTAGACAAAATTTTTAATTTCTATTTTTTTATGATACAACATACAAAAATACATACAATCCTCAATTTTCACCCTTCTACGATCAACCCTTATTTTTTAATAGCCGTTTTAGTAATTTAATCATTTTTCCTCTCCGGTCGAAAACTGATCAATCGTCATTGTGACAGGTGTCACTTCTGACCCAGTAAACAGCACGATAATTTGGGGATCAAAGGTAGCCTATAGCATATATATAGTTTGAACACGCTAATCTCGGGAACTACTAGACCGATTTAAAAAAATCGTTTACCGTTATTTCATATGTTCGTAATCCTTGACCGCTGTAGGTTATATACATGTACCACGGGCGAAGCCGGGGCGGGCCGCTAGTTTTTAATAATTTTTCAAATTAAGTTCTCTGTCAAATCAGTCATCTAACTAAATCAAATCAATAATTGTTACTGTTTCATTAAATACTAAGTATTGGTATTTATTTTGAGTTCTGATAGATGGCTCTAGTTTTCACTATTTTATAATAGCAATATTATAATCTAGTACTTATTTGTACGAGGTTAATTATTAGTGTCCTCGTACCTCGTACGAAAGACTACAAATCTCGTATTCGTACGAGGAACCTCGTACGGTTGGCATCGCTGGTTGCTACAGAACTATCCGAACGGCGCACGATAATTCCCCAAAAGGGCCGACAGCGTCCGTCAAAGCGTTGCCGCGGAAAACAAAGTTAGGCGATCGTGAACGTGCTTGAACTTGTTAAGTTTCGGTTTCGGTAAAAGTTTCGGCCGATTTTAGCCGAAACTTGTTGAAAAGTTTTGCCGAAACTTTTGGCCGAAACTCGGCCGAAACCGAAACCGAACTTTCGGTCGAACACTAGCTAATTACGGATTTCAACCCTTACCTTCAGTTACGTAATTGTCTGAAGTTTTTTTTGCGTAATTACGTAACTGCGTAATTACGTAATGGATTTTTAAATTATATATTTTTTATTATTATATGGACTTATGCTTAACACGTTACTGCTTCTCGCTCGCTCACAAATAATGTAAGCGGGATAACAACGCGCAGGCCGATGAGTGAGATTCGCGACAATTCGTGCCTCATTTGAAGTGGGACAAAATGTATTTTTGAGGTGATGGGACTTTCTGTCATTTTATATGGGACATTTGAGGTGACTCTTGTATGAGGTGCACACCTCTAATGGACTAAGTGGCGCCATTTTCTTTAGCGGCCAAAGATCTATTGTCACTTTATGAAACATCACCTAACCTCAAGGGTATTTGTGCAATCAACTTTGAAAGGCCATAACTCAGCTCCGATATGACTTACAGCAAATCTGATTCCATAAATACCATTGAGGTAAGATAATGTTTCACAAAAGTGACAACGGATTTTTGGCCGCTATAGAAAATGGCGCCACTAGACCATATAAAAAAAACTTTGAAAGGCCATCTCTGATATAACGTGGATATAACTTACCGCAAATCTGATTGTGTAAATACCCTTGATATGTAATCTGTGCCCTTGGTAAGATAATGTTTCAAAAAAGTGACAACAGATCTTCGGCCGCTATAGAAAATGGCGCCACTAGTCCATACAAAAAATCCAAAAAATAAATAACTTTAATAGGCCATAACTCAGCTCTGATGTGACTTAGAGCAACCCTGATTGCACAAATAACATGAAGGTAATTTATTGTTACGTGATAACAGATCTTTGGCCGCTAAAAAAAAAGGATTCTCAAGTACCCAAACCCCTTTGAAAATCATCTAGTGCATTTATTTAATTTTAATCAATATTATACAATAATGTAATTCACATCACATTCATAGATAGATAGTCTAGTTTTGGTCAAGAATTTTTGTAATGATTATAATAATATTCATTCATAAAATATTGCCAATTTATAAATTAAAACTTTTATAATTATCATTTAGGTAGTACATTTAGTATATTCAATAAACATTTGAAAATATAATTAGTCTACATTGTAAGCTCTACATAATTAGTTTTTTGACTTCATCTGGTGTTCTCCGTATAATAGTCTGAGGATCCACATAGCCATTATTGGAGTCATGGACAGCTTGATAAAGCTGATCGTAGATTGCTAGTATAACTTCAAAGGCCCTTTTCTTATATGACTATCTTGTGTGAGTGACTCAACAGCAGATTTAGTTGTTGCAGAATATAGGCATCGGGAGTCACTAGAACAAATCAAACTTATGCAAAATGATTTCAATGTAGTAGCATCCATACCAGGAATAGCTGATAGTGGACCACTAACTTTTTCTTGTAGCATTGTATAAATTGGGCCCAAATTAAGGTTTGCAACCAGGAAGCTGGCTTGTTCAGATGTTAATGTGTCTATTTGAGCTTCAGACTGGGCTTGTAACCTCTCATTATATTCATCCATGACGGTGTAAAGTGATAACGCGTACTGTATGTGGTAAATACAGTTTAACAAATAAACTGACATGTCTGTTGAACTCAAGTGACATGCTGTTTCATTAATGGCATGCAGTAAAGGGTCCAAAATGTGTGTTACAACCATTTTCCTATCAGATGTGTTCAGGTTATTGGAGCTATTCATTATGGCCAACAAATCCCTGAGGAAACTGACAAGATCTGTTACTATTATTGAAGGATTCAGGTCAACTGGAGGCGCTTTTACTCCATGGCTCAACTCTTTTTGTATCTTGCTGTCCAAAGTTATAAGGAATACTTCTTCACTTTTTTTGAACAGCTCTTCCAGAGTATTTATAAGATGACCCTTTGCTATTGTCGACTGAATGACATCTTTGTAGTAAATTATCAAATTTGTTATCGACCAAAGAACTAGGGGATCTTTGTCAGGTTTTAAAATAAGTTCAGCTCTTACTTTCAACAGTGGACATAGAGCTTCCATTATACAGGTTAGAGCATCAATAATTTGCTGGTTCTTATCAGGCAAATCACAATTCTTAAATAATGTAGCCAAATTTTCTTTTTCAACTGGTATAACTTGGTATACCCAAGTTAAGATGTCACCAACATAACGTTTGGGATCATTGGCATAAAACTCTATTGGTTTTGATCCAGTTTCAGTTCCTTTAGTCAATGCATCAATGAATAACTGGACAATGGTAGCTTTTCTAGCAGAACAATACTCATCTACAATGTTTGAGAACAAGACTTGTCTATTCTGAAATTTGGCCAGTGCTGTGGGTATGAGAGCATTATTAGGAGCATCAGTACTCAGACAAGCTCCTATTGTCCAGTGATACAACTTCTCAATTGCTACTTCCTGTTGAATACCTACAGTTTCCATAATATCAAAGGCAGATGTTTGGTACCAACACTTTACAAGAACTTTACAATTATCATATAACTTCTCGATTTGAGACAATGTGCCAAAAAATCGGATGTAAGTGGTGTTTTACAGAAACGTTATACAGGTACTCAGTTTTCTCTGGTGGAAGTTGAAACAGTCAACAAATGTATTAACCCAAATAAGTTTTTTCTCAGTTTTCTTCCTTTCGTCTTTTAGCTTGGTTGTTTGAGCGATTAGGTGATGTGTTTTAGTTTTAGATTCATTCAGTCTGTTAGACATGTCTTTCACAGCATTATCGAGAGAAGATAGCGAGCTCAACAAAACTTGTAGCTTATCTTTTACTTTGTTGTACTCCATTAGAACGGTTTTGTTGACCAGCATATCTCGTTTTCAATTTCATTTAGAAGTATTCGTCGAGTGTATGCTGAATTCGATGAACACAGTCCCGAAACGGAGTTCAAGGCATCACTGCTGTCCGACACTATGTGATTGTCAAATATCTTATTTATCCTTTGACGAATACTATTATTGCCTAGTGGATCCATTATGGATTAATAATATGAGAAATTAAAATTAAATCAATTTGAAATTGATCACAATCAAATGACATTAATGAAACACAATCAAACGACACCTACTGAGATCATTGGAATCAAGCAACAAAATCAACAAACCAACGATGCAAGCAGCTTCAGGGCTGCCAACTTGATTCCACGAATCCTTGCTAACAGCTTTTATAAAAGTGCTAGATTGCTGTAGATTTCTAAAAAATAGTGCAAAATTTATCGATTCTGAATATTTGTCCTTTTTTTGACGTGACAACGTCTTATAAATTGGTTTGCCGGGTGACACTTCAAGAAACTGCGTTACGCTCCGCTCACGTTATGCGCTCACAACGTGAGCGAGTGAGAGGCACGCGTCCCTTCCACTCGGGCATGGTTAGCCCGCCTAAGAGCGAGAGAGACAGACATAAACAGGAAAGGCACGCGTCCCTTCCGTAAAATTATTTTACCACTCAAGTCGTTGTCACGTAAAACTTTCGCCCGTATACCGACTTTACAGGCAACCAATTTTTTTTTAGGGCAATTATTCAGAATATTTGTCCCAAGTTACGGCTGGTCTAGTCGGGAGAACGGCGCCTGCCGATCCGGAGACCCCGGGTTCAAACCCCACACGCACCACTGTCTTTTCGAAGTCATGTGCGTAATGCCGCTAACTTAAAACGGTGAAGGAAAACATCGTGAGGAAACCGAAGAGTACCTAGAATCTTTCGAAGTCATGTGTCATCCACCAAACCGCACTGGGCCAGCGTGGTGGATTATGGCCTAACTCTCCCGTGCGAGATAAGGCCCCGAGTCCCAACAGTGGTAATATTTAGTGGGCTGTTGATGATGATGAATATTTGTCCTACAGCATCGTTGTATATTGTTTTAAAACCAGGCATCGTCACTGTCTGTATGTCGGCTGCTCTGCTATCAACACTATTGAACAAAGTGATGAGAAATGAGCAGCAGAGTGACGCCGTAGAAGTAGATGGTTGTTCACATGATGTTTTTGGTGTGAAAACCTGAAAATATTCTTTTGGCGTACAGACAGATTTTAAGTGGGCAAAATAAAAGAAATCTTCGCGTAAACTCGGGCCCATGGCCATTGGTCATGGCCTCCGGCACAGTAATAATATATATACAGTAATTTAACTGAGTCGTATTTTTGAAATTTATACCTAGAGCTGCGGAGAACGTAAACAAGCGATAGGGCTGCCTGCTGCCCGCCTCCTGCCTTATAATTTTACATTTCCCTAGGTACTTTGTGTTTCCATTTAGTTTTGTGACTTTTTATACGAACAAATAAAATACTTTGTGAATTGAATACCTGGGAAGACTTCAATAAAATGCGTGTTGTTTTTGATTGGTAGATTTAATTACAAAACAAAGTGAATGCCTTATAAATATGCGACCAAAAATGTTTGCGCCTCGAGATAAAAGGAAATACTTATCCATTAAAAAGACACAAATTATGTGCGTACCTACTTGTAAGTAAATTTATTTAATAGTCTTAACTTTCAGAGTTTCCAGGTAATTTAAAAAAACTTATGCGTTATTGACGAATTCATACAACCAAAAACAGCACAATATTTTCTACTCGTCATATTAACTGATTTTAGAGAAAAAAATCGCGTGGTTATTGTTAAAAAAACAACACACCATCCGTTCGACACTGCGGTACAGCCGTGACTGTCTGCGCCGCGAGATTGAGGCGCGTAGGTATAGCTCATGTTTCGTCCGTTTGTATGAATTTGGAGTACTGTATTATATTATTACCGTGCCTCCGGTTTCAACCGCGTGGTTTCCAAAATGAGCAATAACATTCAGAGTTATAAGTTTTTACTTCTAACCAGTCCCTATGACTGCCAATTTTTGAAGTGAAAACTTCTTTGGGCGCGCCTAGGACAGAATTTTCGTGGGCTGTGAATTGAAATGAACCGTCACGCTCGGGTCTGGTAATAGCTTCTCGGGTAAACTCGGGATGCTAGAGCGAGAAACAAAATACAGTGAACAAGTAAGTCAGAGCGAGAAAGATAATATAGTCCCTGTGTACCTGTGTTTATTATATTTTTATTCTTTTTATACCGACATTAACTTCTAGGTACTTACCACATTAATGTTATTAATTGAACTTGTCACGAAATATTAAATTTGCATTTCACATCCATTGCAAAAAAGTTTTTGTTGTAATATACTCGTATTAATGTTTTATCACAGCACTTACAAACAACACAACATATATATCTATATATATATATATAGATATATATATATATATATATAGATATATATGTTGTGTTTAAAGTGTATGTGTAAGTGCTGTGATAAAACAGTAATACGAGTATATTACAACAAAAACTATATAAATATATATATATATATCCATTTTAGCGATAAACCTGTAAAATATATAAATAGCATAAACAAAAAAAATTGCTAGTCAAACCCTATTTCCGATTTTTTTTTAATTTTTTTCTTGGCCATAGATACTAATTATTCCGCCATATGTTATTTTCGTGTTGCTGTGTTTACTAGGTATATACTTATTTTAAAATTTCTAAATAATTTTTATTTTTAATTATTAAAATTATTTAGTGGTCTTTAAATATAAGTATTTCTTATTTTAGTTTTCACTTCTGCCGTGCGGTCCTAAGCGCACAGGTTTTTTTTTAATTTGACGTTTCAATGTTTTATTATTTTTTTACGGACATGCAAGGATTATCAAATGCGTAACATGCTTCGTATTTAATGTGTAGCATGTTTCGTGTCGCTGGGGAAGAAAGGTTCTCGAACGGCTACCACGAACCGGAAGACGCGGAGTTGGACGGACTCCTACTAGATGAGCAGCTGACCACATAAAGGCCGTGGAAACCGCTGGTTGCAGTTTGCACATTGCGCGGTATCGTTCGTTATGAAAATCTAGGGGGAGGTCTATGTTCAGCAGTGGACGTCTTGTGGCTAAAGATGACGTTTCATATTTAGTGCTAGATTAAGTGCTCGGTGCTGACTGTTAAATTTCGGTACTTTACTTATGAAAATAAAACTAAATCTAGGAACAAAAGTGCGAAGTTGGAAACACTCAACGCTGAGCAGCGTCATAAATTGTGGCGTTTTGACGTAACTGGCACATTGGCAGTGACAGCCTGATCTGTCTGACAGTGACTATTTAGCTTCCAGGTGGATCATCCACAAACAATCTTTTATACTTTTGTAATATAAAACAATTTGTGGAATAAGATACATGCACAGATTTCAGATAATACAAGCTTTTCTTAATTTGCCGCTGCGATAAAAAAAATATTATTTATTTCCTTTATTGCCATTTTACCCGATTGAAAGAAGAATTATGGTTTTCGAGTGTATCTGGGCATCAGAGCGCGCGAGGCAGCGTAAATGCCTACCTTGGCAGAAAAACCTGACCTTAAATATATTATTATTTAAACTAAAATTTGCCGCCCCCTAAAAAGTGCCGCCCCGAGCGGGCCGCCCCTACCGCCCTCCCTACGCTATGCAGACTTCCAACCGCACGTCCGCGCGGTTTTCGCCCGCGAACGTTGCGGGTTTCCAACCGCGCCCGCGCGCGGGTGCGAACCGCTACATCAGCGGTCTCGTGAGTTTTGAAAAAAAATCGTCGCCCGTCGCGGTTCGCGCCCGCGCGCGGGCGCGGTTTGAAACCGCTCCATGAAATCCTACCCTAAGTGTATCTCTCTATTTAGTCTGTGATCTAATATTTCAAGAGTTACCGGCCGCGATAGAAAAACTGGTTCATTAAATGGGTCATAAATCGTAAGCTGTACGTATTACAGAAAAGTTTCTTGCGAAAAAAGACGCAAAATTTTAGTTTCTACGATGACGACTTCAATAATTTTTGCCCTAAATTGCATAGTTTCCGAGATATCGGCTCAAAAAGTTTCAAGATAGCGCTTGAAGCTAAACCTGAATCTGCCAGCTTTTGTGATTTTATGCTCAGTAAGTGATCTTAAACCTCATAAAAAAGAATTTTGATCGGAAATTTATTGCAAAGTTAAATTCTATTTTACTGGCCTATAATGCAAAAAAATCTTAGTAGTTTGTCTAATTGTAATTTTTTAGGAAAAAAAATTTTCACAGTCAGTAACATTCAATAACAAAATAGTTGTCTATGGTTGCATCATATGATCAATGGTCACCTCTTGTAATTGATTTCCTTCGAAAAGGCTCTTTGGGCTTTTGCGAAGTGTACCTAAAATACTTTTATTAAAGTTCTTGGTTGTAAAAGCTTCACCTGCAAAATGAAGGGGTGCATATTTAACATCGACGCTGGATACTTGGAAGGTCTCTGCCGTGGATTCAAGTGTGGTATACTCAAGCAATCCGACTACCTGAACTTGGTGCAGTGTGAAACTCTAGAAGGTAATATATATGTTCCTACTATGTTTATTAACTACATGTTATGGTGGAATCTAAGTAACATTTTGTTTGACAGATCTAAAGCTCCACCTCCAAGGCACTGATTATGGCACGTTTCTTGCCAACGAGCCCAGCCCCTTGTCGGTCTCGACCATCGATGACAAGCTCCGTGAGAAACTCGTTATCGAGTTCCAGCATCTGAGGAATCATTCTGTCGAACCTCTGTCTACCTTCCTGGATTTCATCACATACAGCTACATGATTGATAACATCATTCTTTTGATTACTGGCACTCTGCACCAGAGGCCTATTTCTGAACTGATCCCTAAGTGTCATCCATTGGGATCTTTTGAGCAAATGGAAGCCATCCACGTAGCAGCCACACCCGCTGAGCTGTACAACGCTGTGTTGGTTGACACTCCATTGGCTCCATTCTTTGTTGATTGCATCAGTGAACAGGACTTGGATGAGATGAACATTGAGATCATTCGTAACACCCTGTACAAAGCTTATCTGGAAGCTTTCTATGAATTCTGCAAACAGATTGGAGGCACCACTGCTGATGTGATGTGCGAAATCTTAGCTGTGAGTTGTTTATTGTTGTTTAATTGTCACTAGGGCTATTCCATTTTTTGCCAAATCTAGACAATTCAAAGAAATTCCTAATGAATAGATTTAACATCTATGCTTTAGAAAGTGGCAAAATTTTACAATAACAAATTGTTTCTATTTTAGATAAGATGATTATTATTACATTTTTAAATGAAACATAAGAACTAAAACATTGAATTTTGAACAAAACCATAACATTAAAAAAAAATCTGTTTACTACACTACTTTTTTTAGGGATGCTGATACATAGAAGTTGAACAATTAGATGAATTTTGTTTTAGTTTGAAGCTGATCGCCGTGCTATCATCATAACCATAAACTCATTTGGCACCGAGCTGTCTAAAGATGACCGTGCCAAGCTTTACCCCCGCTGCGGCAAGTTGAACCCTGATGGGCTGGCTGCACTGGCTCGTGCTGATGACTATGAGCAAGTGAAGGCTGTTGCAGAATATTACTCTGAATATTCTGCCCTCTTTGAAGGTGCTGGTACCAATGTTGGAGACAAGACTTTAGAAGACAAGTTCTTCGAACATGAGGTTAGATTTTCTATTTAACTTTATCTATGGCTTACATTTGCATCAGTAGGTAAGTATATTGCTGTAATACTGATCAATGAAACCCTGTAAATAGGGTGTTGTTAATAGCAACAAGATTTATCTTACAAATATATATATTATATTTAAAAAGTCTAGGACTTTTTACTCCATTTTTACACTTTGAAACATTTTGTCTTTAAAGTTGGTTAAGTCTGACTAAAATTACCCACATTTTAGGTAGTATGTAAAATGGATGTTATTGAGTTTGTTACTTTCATAGGTTAAAATAAATAGGCTACATACTACATTCACATTTAATAAATAGCAAATATATCATTGCAATACAATTGTAAATTTTAGGTAAAGTCTTGCCTTTACTTCACGAAGCCTTACAAGTTTGTGTTATTAGTATTCTGGAGAATTAATCTCTATATATAAAAATGTTATGTTGGTTTGTGTACGCTTCAAAAACTCAAAAAGCTCTGCACTGATCAATCTGAAATTTTAAAATGATATATAATCCGCATCAAGGATTGTTTTTATCAAATTTTTGCATCACAATGTGCCACAGCGAAGCGTGGCAGGGTACAGCTAGTATTAAATAATTTAAAGACATTATGTTTTTATACAAAAGGCTCAACAGCTTATTAATAGGTACATTCATGCAGAACAGTGCCCTTGGTCTTGGTGGTTGGTGCCACGGGCTAGTTAGACTTTTGACGTGCTTTTTTAGGTATACTCCTTTTAAATTAATAATTTTCTAAAATGTTCTTTTGTTTCCTTCTAAAGCAGCTAATATGCAAAAAGCAAAGAAAGAAATGTGTATTTAATGCATAAGAGAAGTAATTACCCGCTTGTAGACATGGAGAAATTATGATAACATTACTGAAAGTCATAAGAAAACTTGAACATGCCTATATTTACTTCTACATTATTTAGTGAGCGACAAAATGCAGCCTGCAGGTTGTGCTTGTTAGACATAAAATACTCAGACTAGATAAGTCATCACACTGATGAGTCTTGTTTTTCTTTAGATCAATAAAATAGGTATTTAAATTTAGCACCCTATAGTACCTGGCGCTTGGGCAGCCCCCTAAGGCCAGTTCAGTATATTTGGACTGTATTGTAAAACTGAAGAGGTACCTAGAGAGATACATTGCTGTGGTTGTGTAGTCTGATGATGATTGTAGTTATAATATTCGTCTAACATCATGTAAACTAGTTAATATACTAGTCATCATGCCCAACAAAGACTGAAGGGGTGTGTTTATCTTTATTGTACTGGTTCATTCTTTTCACTATTTAAAAAATACACTCACTTTTGGGCACTGTATTTATGAGATTTTTTAGCGTGCAGGGGTCCGCGTTTGACCACCATCGCGACTGATGGTAAGCGATGGTGTGGTCCAAGATGACGCACATTGGCCTAGAAAGCACTCTGTCCTTGAAAAGTTCTAGATTGTATCTCAGCAAACAATGAGGCCGGCAACTTATTCCACTCTAAAAAGCTGTACGGATAAGGAAAGTGAATACCATTTGGTACAAATTTGGAGCATATCCACAATGCATGGGTGATAGTGCACCGACTTCTGACTTGTTTTGTAATGGAAAGGTAAATATAAGGTCATGTAAATCAATTGCACACTGCCAAAATGCAATATGTAAAAGAGTGACAAACTAGCCACTTTCCAACAATGTTCTAGGCTGAGCAGTTTTTTTGCCTGTGTTACCAATTAGCTTTTTTAGCAAGAGCACACCAGTCTATCGAGTCGAGAAGGGCTTGAGCTGGTACTGCACTGATCCATCACTTGTCTTCAAATACTTACGTAAGAAAAGGAATACCAACCAATTTTTTTTTTTGTGGCTTTTAATAATAAGTTACATAGGTTGCTCATACCACACTAGTCTCCTAGGTACATCAGTTGCATGTAAAAAAAAGTCATTAGGATAAATGGAATCTTATGTTATAACCATTTGATACTTTCTTTACAGGTGAACCTCAATGTGTTTGCATTCCTTCAACAATTCCACTTTGGAGTATTCTACTCTTACCTGAAGCTTAAGGAGCAGGAATGCCGAAACATTGTGTGGATCAGTGAGTGCGTCGCGCAAAAACATCGCGCCAAGATCGACAATTACATTCCAATCTTCTAAACCAAAACACCGCTATAGTAGGTAATATCTGGTTATAACAACAGTAGATCTGACCTGTAACTTAATGTTTATTGTTTCAAAGGTCTAGCTTGCTACACTCTTCAAATATACTTGTGATTGCAATTGTAGTGTTGTATAACCAGATTTTATTATCATAACTATAATGTACAAAAATATAAATCTTTCCAGTTAGCTTCAATTGTACATAATTATTCATGTTAAATAATAATTATATGTAATGGACAAGTTGACAGTTATTTGAATTACATAAAATTGAAAAATTACAGACAAATTATCACTGTGTAATGAATTATTTTAAATTTCATCATACTGTTATCTGGTACTAGATTAAGAGTTCTTTCCCTTGTAAAATCATTATAACTTCTCACAAATAATTCTTTATTTTAAATTTATAGCCATAAATAAAGTGAGAATTTATAGTGATCTTTATGAGAATAATTTATGTTCTTATATATTATTTATCTTGAATATGTATGTAGCTGTAGTTAAGGTCAGCACTTATTAAAACAATGCTCACAACCGGCATTTTCTAGATTCATGTAAAATGTTCAAAATTGTTTAACCTGGTAGATGAGGATTTTGAGAAAAAGCGATAGAGGAGTGTTGAGATTAGATCATAATACTATTAAAGAACCCAATCATGCTGCTAAACAATAGCAGTTGAAAATATTATCATGCTGCACAAATCAGTATTGATTATAGGTAGGTAACCCTTTATTTTCAAATGTTAGGATAAAATAATTATGTTATTATATCAATATCAAAGCACAGTGTAAATTACTTGTTTGGATTCTGATACACTTTATTCATTAATTTATGCCTGCCTATATTTAATTAATAAAGTCTTATTCAAAGTTTATTTGGTTTCAATTAACCAACTTCAAAAGGATGGAGTTCTTGATTCCATTTTGTTCCCCAATATCTTATCTGCTTGATTGAACTGATATCCATCCGTTTACGAAGCTATCAAGAAACGGATACTGACAGAATAACAACAAAGTCATACAAGCCATAAACCAAGGACTGAACTGATATCAACAGTTATTTGTATGCTCATTAATTGTTTTAAAGCTGGCATACAACATTTAAATAAAAAAAAAGCAGCCATATCACTATATTTTATATAATAATTGGTGAAAACTATTAAAACTTCTCTGATACAGCCATATAAATTAAAAAGCTGTCTACTATTTACCAAGCAAGGTTTTCAAGGGTAATACAGTGCACAAACGTACCTTGCTTTGACATCCAGTAGATCCATTGGGCAAGACAAGTTTATATGGATGCTGTGTTGCAAAATGAATTCTTCTTTCATAATCAACAAAATTAGATACATACTGTAATAATCATAGATTAAGCACCCTGTTGATCCGGCATGAAACGAATCTGCTTAAATTCATAAGTCACCAGCAGGGCACAGGACGAGGTAAAAAATCGTGCTGTGTAAGCCGAATGTCCATGTCATGTGGCACTACTTTCCACCAATGATTGGACAAAACGAGATAAGAGTTATGCAAACTTCTAAGGTCAGAGCAGGAAGACATCAACGGATTCAACGGTAGGTTAGATGTGCAATTATGCTTATAGAACGCTACAGAGCTACTGAATTCTTTTTTAATGTTTTCCTGCTGTTAATGGTTGCTTGGAAGAGATCGCTTTTAGCGATAAGGCCAGTGGCGTAGCGTGTCTTGGCGGGGCCCCGTATAAAAAAAAAATGTTTATAATGTAATTATCTGTCACTTTTTCTAAAGTTTTTACAAACAATTCACATTAAATATAACTTTCGAACGTGCATTTTACGCGGGTGAAAAATAAATTTATATTTTTTACTTTTGTTATTTCTGTAATAAAAAAATGGGAAGTTTTTATTAATTTTTGCTCACGCACATCGGGGGCCCACGTAGCCTGGGGGCCCCGTATAATTGATACGGCAGATACGGCGGTAGCTACGCCCCTGGATAAGGCCGCCATTTATGGCACTAGATATTAAGTTATTTTTTTTTTTGTTTAATTGTTTGTAATTTACTGGTGTGCATAATAAAGAGTTTCTGTCTGTCTGTGTCAAAGGGGGAGTCGTACGATCAGTCAAATAGGTAATTGTCTTTGGTAATAATATATCAGTTGACCAGATGCTACTGAAATAGTGAAGGTGAATGCCTAATGAGAGACTCCTTTTAACTAAATAGCAATTTACCTGGTCTTGATCAGCTCCATAAATAAGTTAGTGTTGGAAATACTAAAGTGTCAGACGTCAAACCCTGGAGGATAGAAATGACCAGACAACTTAGTTTTGTTCTTTAGTGGTTGGACTCTTACAGAGTCCACCTGTGGAAGTGCACCTTAGCCAGTTTATTCTACTGCCAGGAAGCAATGTGAATACAGTACTGTGTTCCAGTTTGAAGGAAATGTTTACAGAGAAATTACAGGTCATGGCGTGGATCATCTTACCTCTGGATGATGAGTGTAGTGCAGTGCTAGGTAATGATTTGGTCTCTTCATGTTCCATTAGCTGTGAGTCCTTGTGCTGTTATGGGTAGGTGTGTTGGTTACATGCACATGTCCTGCTTGTGTGATAAAGCTAGGATTGAACTACTGGTACAATTGAATAGACAATTAATAGAATCTAATTAATAAAATTAAAATTAGTTACTTTTTAAAGAATTTATTTGTTCATCTATGATTTCAGTTGTAGGACCTTCATATGTTAAATTAAGTTTGGACAGTTTCACCAACAACATGTTTTGATGTTCTTTCCAGAACTCTTTTCTCAACATATCATCATGAACATCTACTAATATACTTCTAGTAACATTATTAACTACAATGTTCTTCCTCAAAAGTATTGTACCTCTTTTAAAATTTCAGGTTCATTATTATAATTAATTTTAAATTCTTGAAACAATATTTCATTTTTATCAGCTGACACAGTTCCAGAAAGCCGTTTTCAGCCTGCAACAACAAAATAAGGGTATACATGTGTATTAAACTCATGAGCACAGTATAGGAATATATATAGGAAAAATATAAGATGAGAATGCTAGAGTTAATAGTTGTTACTTAAATATTCACACTTTGGATGATATATTCATACATTATTTATTTTTATTTATATATCTTCATGATCCGCAGAGCAAAGCAATGCATTATGGTGCTTCCGATACAGTAGTCCAACTGAGTAGTTCAACTAGTTGTACAAATTATACATCACTGTATCATTAGTCCAACTACAAAATACAAGCAAACCCCTGGGTTGTCATTCCTAGAATCTTGAATTCTTATAAATATGTATTTGTGAAATTTCGAATGTTTATTATCAATACCAAAATGTTGGACTCTCTTAAGTGCTTAAGTTTAATATTTGAGTTGTGAGAGTTGCGAAATTTTCACAAGTGAAAAAAATAATAAGAGGTAAAATAACTCATATTATTTAAAATAATTAAGGTAATGTTTTAGCCAAAACTACCAGGAATACATTCATATAAGAAGTTAAGGTTTTATGATAGCTGAAAAATGTATAACAGAAATGTTACAGAGATTATAGTTGCTTTGAAAAAACACTTCTACTTTGGTTCTGATGTCCTGGTAGGTACTAGGTACCTATTTCAATATCAATAATGCAACTTTTCTAAAAATAACCGGACCAAGAACATTATCAATAGGAACGACTACATTCTGAATGTACAAATGGAGCTGCTTAATGGAGAAATTGATGTATCGTATTTTTAGAAAAGTTGCGTTATTGATATTGAAATAGGTACAGTCCGCGAGGTATAAGCTGAGCCTTGTATTTGTGTGAGTGTACATGGATAGTGTAGGTGTGACAACCGGCCTTAGGCGCGGCGCCATTTTCGCCCGGTAAAAACCGGTTTAAACTGATTTTGGGTAACCGGCCTGAGGCGCGGCGCCATTCTGTCTCGCCGCGCTCCTGCCGCACTTCACCTCTTGTACAGACTGCAGCGTGACGTGTTTAATATTATTTTGTTTTGTTTGATATAAGTGTTAGTAAAATGGATGCCAACACAAATAAGCGCAAAATACGGAAACCATTAAATAGCCAAGTAAAAGAAATTTTGTGTAATTTAAATAGCTATTTTAAAGACATGAACGATAAAGACATGTCAAGTGTGACTACATCAGCCCAATTGGTATCGACATCGACAGGAATTCCACTGTCAACTGTTAAAAGAGTCTTATTGGAAGGTAAACGTGTTTTGAAAGATGGAACCAAGTTCAAATCTCCGAAAAGACCAGATGCAGGAAAATATAATAATCATTGATGATTTTGATAAAGCAGTAATCCGTAGAACAATTGATAATTTTCACATTACTGACAAAGAGGTGCCAACAATGAAAAGAATTCATGAAAAATTAAAGGCTGACATTAACTATCCAGGATCAATATGGTCATTGCGAAAAGAAGTATCTCTTTTAGGATTCAAATGGTCAAGGACAGAGAATAACAGAAAAAATTTAATGAAAAAGCATGAGATCCGTCACCTACGTAGAGACAGAGACGATCTTCTTAGCATTCCATGGATTCACCGTGCGGGTGCCGGGTCCATCGTGTGGCAGAGAGAGAAAAACTCGAGTAGTTCCCGAGACTTGTGACTCGGGCGTAGGTTTAAGGGGCCCCTTTCTGACGTACATCAACACTCACCTTCACCACTCGCTTTTCTCCCTGCCCAGCCAAATCTGATATGAGCCTACTAGTGCAGCTTTAGATACACGTTCTAGTATAGAACTTACAGCACTTCTGGATAAGCCAAGGTCTTTCAGTAGGTTATAGAGAGATTTTGCTGGTATACCTCTCGCTCCCACTTCTACAGCGTATAAACTAACTACATAGCCGTTTTTGTTAATTCGTTTAGAGGTCGTAATACTTATTTTGTTTCATCGCGTGGTCTTTAGGTATATTAGTTTCCCACGGTACGGTAAGTTCTACAAGGACTATGCGTTTCGTAGCTCTAGAAAAAGGAAAATGTCCGGTCTGGATGACGAAACACCCACATCCTCTGGGATTTTGTAGTGCTTTTCATACGTGTCCATTAAAATAGTCCAATCAGGTGCTGTACCCAGGATTGAGTAAGGCTTGTTCCTGGAGTTTGAAGTTGAGCCTTCTTTTACAAAGTTAATTTGTCTGTTGTTTGTCGTCAATCCTTTTGGGCTCTAGCTACCGAAAGGCTCATGGCTTCACGTATGATTTCAAGTACTCTGTCATGACGCCGTGAGTAATGACCCCCATTAAGGAGCACCCTGCATCCCACCAATATGTGCCTTGCTGTACATATCGCCTCTCCACAAGTATAGCAACATTTTTCAGAGGCTTTTCCCCACCTTACCAAGTTACTCTGGTCAGGAGGGTCATTTGGAATGCATTTAGATAAAATTTTAATAAGGCAGGGGACCAGTCATAGATCAAGGTGCGCCATTTTAGAGCTAATGGGATACAGAACTCACCTATGGTTAACCACTCACTTTGCATTTCTAAATTCATAGCGTGCACTTTGTAACTGTCATTTTCGTCTTGTTGTAGAAAGGTTTTTACCATGTCTCGGTCTTCCTTTTTTTCTCGCACCCAACCCAGCAGTATTTACTTGTGCACCTGCCATAAATTGTTTATGGAATTGAAGTCTAGATTCCAGGTCTGAAGCAGTTTTGTCTTTTGGGAGAGATGTAATTAATTCGTCTTGCGACTTTCCCAAAACTTATTTACTTAAAATTTCCGAATACCGTATTCAGGGCAGGCCTATCGTTTATACCGATGAATATATTGACACCACTCACACTTCATCAAAATCATATTCAGATGGCAGCACTTCTGGTTTGAAGAAACCTATTTCTAAAGGAAATCGATTGATAATCGTTCATGCCGGCGGCGAGGACGGTTTCATACCAAATGCGCTGCTGATGTTTAAAGCTAATCGAAAAAGTGGTGATTATCATAACAATATGAATACAGAAAACTATACAAAATGGTTACAAACGCAATTAATTCCCAATTTGAAGCCCAATAGCGTTATTGTAGTTGACAACGCATCTTACCACAATTCGTTAAAAAAATCCCGCTCCCAACTCAAATAGTCGCAAACAAGATATGATTGACTGGCTCAAGTTACGCAATATCGATCACTCAATATCCATGCTTAAACCACAACTTTATCAATTGATACTGCATAATAAAGAACAATTTATTGAATATAAAATTGACACCTTATTAAGAGAAAATGGTCACAGCGTCCTTCGTCTACCACCCTATCACCCAGATTTCAATCCGATTGAAAATATATGGGCAATGATAAAAGGATACGTCGCGAAAAAAAACGTGTCAATGAATATTGATACAATAATGAGGTTAGCAAATGAAAAAATTGAAAGTATCACTGTACAGGAATGGAAAAATGTTTGTGACCATGCAATAAAAGAAGAAAAAAAGTTTCATGGATACGACGCCGTTATTGACAATATAACGGAAAGATTCATTATTAAAACAAACGACACATCAGACGAGAGTGATAAAGAAAGTGACTATGGTGCAATGTCTGGTGTAGAGGATGTGTAGTTATTTTGTTTTTTCAAATTGAATTTTTAGTAATAATCACACAATAATATGTACTCATCAGTCAAATACACAGCTGGATTTTATTTTATCAATTAAGTTTTATTTTATTTTAATAGTAGAATACACTCCGCGAGGTATAAGCTGAGCTTTGCATTAGTGTGAGTGATCACCAATCAGGCAGGAGCTTGAAATTTTGTCCGCGAGGTATAGGCTGAGCTTTGCATTAGTGTGAGTGATCACCAATCAGGCAGGAGCGCAGCGAGACAGAATGGCGCCGCGCCTAAGGCCGGTTGTCACACCTACACTATCCATGTACACTCACACAAATGCAAAGCTCAGCTTATGCCTCGCGGAGTGTACTTCTCGGACTTATGTTATGCCTTAAGTACCTACCTAAAATATAATGATATTAATTTTTAAGAGTTTGTTGTCTGACTGTACTTTTGGTGATCACTCACACTAATGCAAAGCTCAGCTTATACCTCGCGGATTGTACCTAGTACCTACCAGGACATCAGAACCAAAGTAGAAGTGTTTTTCAAAGCAACTGTAATCTCTGTAACATTTCTGTTATACATTTTCAGCTATCATAAAACCTTAACCTCTTATATGAATGTATTCCTGGTAATTTTGGTTAAACATTACCTTATTTATTTTAAATAATATGAGTTATTTTACCACCTATTATTTTTTCACTCATGAAAATTTCGCAACTCCAAATAGTAAACTTAAGAGAACCCAACATTTTTGGAATTGATAATAAACATTCGAAATTTCACGAATACATATTTATAAGAATTCAAAATTCTAGGAAGGACAACCCAGGGGATTTGCTTGTATTTTTGTAGTTGGACTAATGATACAGTGATGTATCATTTGTACAACTAGTTGAACTACTCAGTTGGACTTCTGTATCGGAGGCATTATGGTTGCTGATATCCACCTAATATAAGATTGGTGTTCTAAGAACCGATCAAGATTCCCGTTCATGTCTCAGGCATAAACAAAGTTTATCAAAATTTAGACAATTTGTAATTGGCAAACAGATTATACGCTTAGCTGTTTTTTTTATAAGTCCAAGTAAATTCAATTCTAACTCAAATCCTATTTTAAATAAGATGTATTCATTGGGTGCTTCATGAACTGATGATAAATATTTATTATTAACCCCTCACACTATTGACATACCTGTGATGGAGTAAGGCTTCCCTGTAAAACTAGAGTCCAAAACGTTGTGTTGTACAAATTATTAATATGAACATCAGCTTGCCTCCACTTCAAATAATCAATAAGGTTCTCTTCAGAAGGATACAAAACAATACGTCCATCAAAAGTAGGAGGATATTGTAACTTTTCTTCGCTAAAAAACTTTGTCCAATAAAAGACGTAAGATGACGAAAACTTGCTATTAATTGTGGTGAGCAACTTTGCAGCGCGTCGTTTATAAAGGTTGCTTTCCTTTTTAAACACAAACGAGTATTCGTCACTTTGTCCGAAACCAATGAGTAAATCATGGAATTCTTTCATCACTGTAAAGGCCGCAAAATTCATCAACTTCAAAGCTCGTACATCATTAGGTTTAGTGAAATGGTGATCGTCGGAAAACTTATGGAAGCACTTGCCATCTAGTCTGATAACAATCCAAGTGTTGGGTATTAGAGAATCGTCCAGTTCAAAGTTTTTGACGTATTCAAAAGTGCTTTTAGCCATTCTGATGATATTCCAATATTTTGAGGAAGTTTTATCAATAAAAGAACTTCTGAACATAACCACAAAACTCGAAAGTCTTAGAGAGAACAAAGCAAACTATTAGGTATATCGTGTATTTTTGTAACTTTATTTTTCCGCGCTTTTCCATTTGACTTCACACCTTCACAGACTAGTAAGTAGAGGTAGAAAGCATTGCCGAGAAATAAGAGGACAGCATCTGGCAGCCCTGCAGATTCAGTGTTCACTGTTCATGTGTCTTGCAGTGTTTCCACTTTTATAATTTCCTTTCCCTCGCGTCAATTAAGATTTCCCTTTTCTCCCTCAAATATTATTATAGTATAGTTTTGGCACCCCCCCCAGAAGAAGAGATTCAAATTATTTTAAAATTGCAACTAATCTCAATAATATTCTCAATATATATAAAGCTTTCATGCCTCTACCTCATCGAAAACCATAATAATATTATAAGAAACATCGCCTTATTGAAAAAAAATTTGGAACTGGTACCTGTATGGACCAATTATCCGAAAATTTCCTCAATATGACGAAGTTTTTGTATTTGTTTGATTAGGCATGATTTCCCCTTTACATCTCTTTCCCCTTTTTGTTCCCCTCTGGACTCTAATTTCCCCTCAAAAGGGGAAGTTCCCCTCATTGTGGAAACACTGGTGTCTTGTGAATGTAGGTACGTCGTTGCGACGCAGCGCACCACACGGCACAGCCGGCACACGGTATTCGCAATTCGCATGGTAAATGGTATACAGGTTGTATCGTTGTATCCCACCAAAAACATTCTGTAAAAAACTAGCCAAGTCTCGATGGAGCTGCATATTTTATTTATCTCTAAAAAGTAATGAAAGTGTGTATTTTGCTCAAACTTTTTAACGTCAATGTCACTGTTCCAAATGACATGATGTCAATAAGAAATTCTAAGGTACCTATTGCGAATTCGAATTTTCAATTTTGTAATTGTGAATTTCTCTTATTCTGATTTCTATCACTAATTCACCTATATTGTATTCTCTTTGAAATTCACTACTCTCTGTACTCTGCAAAAGAATTGCAATTGCTGCAACAATTACGATTAACAACGTTAAATAAAAATGCTCCGTAATAATTTATTTAGAATGATATACACGAAAAGTAAGTTTGTAGACTCCGCATTATCAATTTAGACCTACTTCAGTGTTAACCAATTGTTATTGAATTTGTTGCAGATGTTTTGCAAACATTTTCTTTAAGTTATTCACAAGAAACTAGTGGCGCTGTTGGTCAGAACATAAAAGAAACTAAAAAAAATGAGTCTAAAAGGTTGGCAGAGTTCCGTAAGAAATTACGGGAAACTACTTCTATTGATGATCTTGGAGATCAACCAACAATACACCCTTCTCAAAAGAATGACCCTTTACCTGCTTGGCCAGACGATATCAATCCACATACTGGAGAAGTTGGAGGTCCTAGGGGCCCAGAGCCAACAAGATATGGAGACTGGGAAAGGAAAGGCCGAGTATCAGATTTCTAAAATAATGTTGCATACATAAATTGTCAGAGAATTATTACAATAGATCTCTTCAAAAGATAGCTTTATTAGGGATTAGAGTAATTGATTAAAATAATATAAATTCTATTTAAATTGCTTTTTATTATTGACTGTTGGAAGATTTGCCAACTGTCTTAGGCATTTTTATTAGTTGAATCTTCTAATTCTTTTGACTTATAATAATGTGGTGCTACTTCTAGAAGCCATTTGCTTTCAATTTCTGTCACTTGTCTCATGAACTCTTTTGATGTGAACACAAGTTCATGGTAAATAACCCAGCGAGGTAGGTCTTCAAACAAAGCACTGTTGGGGTGTATCATTACAGTCTGAAACAGAAATAAGATATTATGGCATGCATTTTACATAGATGTGAGGAAATTCGCTAAGCCTTTCATAAGGTACTTATATCAAGTCTCGATGCAACTGTTGAAACAATCCTTTCACCACCATACCTACTCCTATATATACCAGTGCAGAGTCATAGATAGGCTAACTGCATATTCATTAAACAGAAACTGTAACAACTTTATTTAAAAAAACCAGATAGTGTAGATCACTTACTTGATTATGTTTGACAGTTTTGTAATGTCCACCTTTTGAAAATTTAGCTATATGGTAAAAAAAGCCAGCTGTGATAGCTTTTCTTATATTTGTGTCATCGGCAATGCCAGATACCATATCAATCTCTACCCGTTCCATAAGGCCAACAAGCTGTTCCCGCACATCCCTGGACCGTTTCATAGATCTATATTGCACAAAGTTCTCATAGCACCATTGTAATGGAGTAGTCTGATTCTGCCCACTGGTTGTAGATATTCATCAATGTTAAATGGTCTCCTTTTGGGTGAAAAAAGTTTTTTCTGGCCGTATCAGCATGAATAATCTTGTCTTTTGGCCTATAGAATATCGAGCTATTCACGGACAACATTGCAGCTATGGTGACTATTTCTTCTGAGCATTTGTACCTAAAAATTAAATAATTATAAGTCAATGAAATATTTTGATTTTGTTGTTTTCCTATTAGACAATTTAACTTTAAAAAATTATTAAAAAAAGGTTCAGTAGCTCCATAGCCTGCAAACAAACAAAAGTAACGGAAACTTTATACTTACTTTTCACTGGCTAATAACATTTTTGCAAGCATTGGATCTGTGGGGAATTCAGCCATCCTTCTACCAGCTTTTGTCAATTCACCGTGGTGATTCAAGGCCCCTAGAGCATACAGTTGTTCAAGTGCAAGCACCAGTGTCTCATGAGGTGGAGGATCGAGGAAGTCAAAGTGAATCAAATCATTGATCCCTAGAGCTTTCAATGTGAGGACGGCATTGCCTAAATTTATTCTTTGGATCTCTGGAATTGTGTTGTCTTCAAGTTCATATTTGTATGCCCAAGCTGTGTAAAGTCTAAAGCATTTTCCTGGTGCTACTCTCCCGGCCCTTCCAGCCCTTTGGTTAGCAGAAGCTTTGGATATTGGTACCACCATTAGACTCTCCATACCAGTTTTAGAATTAAAGTTATTTTGTTTAGCAAAGCCTGGATCTATTACATAAATGATATTATCAATGGTGAGAGATGTTTCTGCAATGTTGGTAGCTAGAACTACTTTTCGGGCGCCTTCAGGTGTTGGTTCAAATATTTTTGCTTGCATTTCACTTGGTAAGTTGGCATAGACTGGTAAAATTAGCAGCTCTTTTAATTTTTTGCCAATTTTTTTAGTCCTCTCTAAAAGCATTTCAACACAAGTCTCAATTTCTTCTTGCCCGGTGAGAAAAACTAAAATATCTCCAAGAGGTTGTGTAGCATGGATTTGTAACACTGACACAACACATGCATCTACATAGTCTGCTTCTGGTGCTTTGGTGTAGTAGATGTCAACAGGAAACCTCCTTCCTGGAATTCTGAATATGGGAGCATCATCAAAGAAACTAGAGAATTTTTCTGCATCTAATGTTGCACTGGATATAAGGAGCTTCAAATCAGGCCGGAACCTAGTAATATCTTTAACAAGGCCAAATAAAATATCTGTGTGTAATGTACGTTCATGGGCTTCATCAATAATCATGACACTATATGAGGCCAAGTCTGGTTCTGACAAGAACTCCCTGTGGAGAGTTCCATCTGTCATGTATTTTATGACAGTTCTATCAGAAGTGCAGTCTTCAAATCTGATACTATAGCCAACCTCATTCCCGAGCTTAACATTCATCTCTTGAGCCACTCTGGCAGCTACAGACATGGCTGCAACTCTCCTTGGTTGAGTACAACCAATTTTCTTGCTGTCGTTGGTGAAACCAGCCTCATGAAGGTATTGTGGAATTTGAGTAGTTTTTCCTGACCCTGTTTCACCTTCAACAATCAGTATTTGATAGTTCTTAATAGCCTCAATTAAGGAGTCTCTAAATGGGAATACCGGCAGAGACTTTTTGGTTTCCTCAATGGTCATTCGTATTTTCCGGTATTCACTCTTTTCCTCATCTTCTTTCTTTTCTTTGTTGCCTTCCAGTTGCAGAGCTTGTATGAAATCTATTTGCTCTTCCAGTAGTAGTTCATATTCCTCTTGTCCTTTGGCATCTTTAGCACCAAATTTGAAGAAAGCAGACTTGATTTGATCTTGCTCCCATTTCTTTTGTTCGGAATGAGGTAATTTTTCTAAATCATCAACTTCAATGTAATCACCTGGAATGTAAAAGTAATTTTAAATATTTTTTAAAGAGTTCAGACAATGTCTTTTTAATTAATAATGATATTTGTACATCTACACATTTATAATCCTACTTAATATTTTAAAAATTAATGTATTAATGTATGTTTGTTGCTCAATTACATCGTAATGTACAAACGGATCGGGCTGAAATTTAGAATATAGGGGACTATAATTGAGAAGAACACATACTTTTTATCCCGGCAAAATATTGTGAACAGGAATTACGCAGGTAGCACCACGGGGCGCTGCTAATAATTCCATAAATGATGACACTGTCGATAAATATACAAACCTTTTTCACCCTTTCCCAAATCTTGTGGCATATGATATCTCTGAACATTTTCTAGTTCCCTTGCTTTCTCATGTTCTTTAGCTAGTTTTAAAATAGTCTTTTTATGTTCCCTTTCTTCTTTTTCTCGTTTTGTTAACCTGAAACCAATAGGTTTATATATAAGGAGGTAAAAACTTTTATACATAGACATTTAATTATTACAAGGTCAAACAATAACAAGCACTTGTTAAATTACAACATACAACATAGAAGTGAAATTAGGCATACATTCTTTCATCAAAAAGATATTCATCATCTGCTATATCAGCTTCCAACTCTATAACTTTGTCGTCTTTTCTTTTCTCTAAATATTTACGACGTGACTGTATGCGAAGTTTTGGTAGGATTTTGTCCCTATCTTCAGCTTCCATTTTGAGGCGCTTCGCTGCTTCTTCGTAAGATTTTTTGCCAGTAGCCTCAGCTATTTTCTTTACTCTTTCTTCATCACGTTTCTTCAGTCTTGTGGCAAACTCATCTCGTTCTTTCAGATCTCTTTTACGTGTCTCTTCTGCACTGTCTGAACTAGAGCCTGAATAGCGGCGTTTCTTCGATTTATCCATTTTTGTAAAATAGCATCAATATTAGGAAATTAATGAGTTAAATTGAAATTATTTTGTGCGAAAAACGTGCACAATATTTATTTATTTATCACTTTAGTTATTTTCTATCACTATTTTGTTGAGAGCAAAGAGAGAGAGGAGAGAGACCAAATCAACAATCAACTGTTATCAACATCAACTTCAAGAGCACAGACTAGTGAGACTAGTATAAGTAGAGTTCAAGAATCAAGACCACAGATTACTATAAACGAATCAAGACACAATGATGACAATGTGCGGTGACACACCAGACAGTATTTTGTATCGTAGGTAGGTAAAAATGGAGTTGCGCTAGAGATGGATAAGACTGTTCCAAAAACTATCGACATCTCGATATCGATTTTCATCGCGTCATCATCATCATATTGTCATTTAACCATAATTTAGCTAATATTTAATTATTTCCAAAATATTATGTCGTTACAGAACTGATAATGAATAGTGGAAAACATAACACTTACTTAGTTTTTTTTTTTTTTTTTTTTTTTTTTTTTTTTTTTTTTTTTTTTTTTTTTTGGCCGAGGGTAGCTAATTAACAACACATAGTTTGATTCTCTTATCTATTTTTAATTATTAAAAATAGTTCTAGTCACTTTTAAAAATAATTTTTATGTTTTTATAATTAACAAGGCACATTACCTGCCGGGAAGTGTTATCTCCAGGTTTCACACTTGCCTTTAAACTTAATCACCACTAAAATATTGCTGTTGTGTTTCACTAACAACTATATAAAACAACATGGAAGGCATTCAAGAATCACTATCTCAATTAAGCCATATGTTCAATGTGAAACTGGCACAATTTGAAGAAAGGCAGCAGAAGTTATCAGCTCCCAAATCTCAAGTCGATGGAAGCCTCTTTGCGGATTTCACTGTCTTCAAGAACTTCACTTTGAATTCACTTCGAGCACTGCAGACACAGGTTGAGCTTCTTTCTCAACAGCACGATAATTTAGAAATGTATTCTCGGCGGAAAATTTTGCTTCTCCATGGTGTTCCGGAAGTAAAGGCGAGGATGTGGTAGCTGTGACTGTAAAGTTCATCAAACAGTCTCTCAAGTTAAGTGAATTTGAAAGTTGTTTTATCAGCCGATGTCACAGAATGGGTAAGTCTTCATCTCTGGACCGCCCAAGGCCCATTCTGTGTAAGCTTAGTGAGGTGTCCTGGCGTGCTAGGTTATGGGCCTCTAAAAAGATTCTTCGAGGTTCCGGAGTAACAATGTCCGAGTTCCTAACTAAGGTGCGTCATGACACTTTCATGGAGGCTCGAAAACGTTTTGGAGTGGCAAACTGCTGGACCTGGAATGGCTCAGTCGTGGTGCTGGGGATGGGCGGCTTAAGGCATCGCGTCTGCTGCTTGGCTGACCTAGAGAAGATTGGCATTCCATCGGAAACGGTAGTGGCCCCTGAGATAAGCGTGGAATTGGCCGGGGCGTCTGCGGTTGCCGCTGAAGGTACCCCAAGGATGACCAAGACAACTGCAGCTAGCGACAAGCCGTCACGACGTATTCAGAAACTTAAAATCCAGAAGTAACCAAATGATTAAGTGTGCAACTTCTTGTTTATGTTTTGCAAGATTTGTATCCAGTGTTTTCGCGTATCTGTCCTATGTTCCTTTTTCTATATAACTACCTCAGTTATTTTCTATTGAATTAACATCAACTATATGATAGTTAAAGGTAGACACCTAAAATTATTAACTACTTTGCAGGTAAAACTCAACAATTAACATTTTTGTTTGTACTTGTAGTGTTTATTTTGTGTGACACTGACAGTTGTATGTTTTGATGTTTATATTTTTCGTTTTTTTTTTTTTTTTTATCTTTGTTTTACCTTATAAAACGTGCATCATCATACAGCCGAGTCTAGTGTTAGTTGATGACTAGTAATAATTTTATTACGCAAAACTGTACTTATCTTGCATCTGTACTCATTTTATACCAATTATGAAACTTTCCGGCAGGTATCTTAAAAAGATTTACCAGTGTATTAGTGTAGTTTTTAGAAACAGTGTTGTGTTGATAGTCGTGTATTTATTTATTTACTGTTTACTTATTATTAATTATTTTATTATTTTACTTATATTGATATTTAGTACCATATTATGTTTAACATTTTTAAAGATATTTCTGATGACAGTGGCAGCTTTGTTTCCGGGTCATCTTCGATACACAATAGTACGGATGACAGTTTTATCGATGTTCCAACCCTTTCGGAGCAATTGGAGGCGCGGTTTTCTGATGTACCTCAAAATCTAAACCTAATTCATATAAATGCTCAAAGCATTCCAGGCCATATTGCAGACATACAGGCATCTATCGATAGCAAAAATATACATGCAGTTTTAGTTTCTGAAACCTGGCTTCATACTTCCCTACCCTCTATCGCTTTTTCTTTGCCAGGTTTCAATCTCATTCGTAATGATCGGGCTGGACGTGTTGGTGGAGGTGTCGCTATCTATCTCCGCAATTATATTCCCTACTCTGTAGTAAGCACATCTCCTCAGCCGCCACTCGATCAAATCGGTGAGCATCTATTTTAGAAATTGTACTTTCACACACCAAGATTCTTCTTGGTGTTTACTATAGCAACTCATCTTCCAATAACTATTTCTCTTCCTTTGAATCTATCCTTGAAAATCTCACCCCATCATATGGTCACACTATCATCATGGGTGACTTTAACACTTGTCTTTTAAAATGCGATAATCGTAGTTCTAAATTACTCAGCTTAGTAAATTCATGCAACATGCACATCCTTCCTTTTAACGCAACCCACTATTTCCCAAACTCTTCTCCCTCCCTTCTCGATCTTGCTTTAGTCTCTTCTCCAGAGCATGTTGCAAAGCACGGACAGCTTTCAGCTGATTTCTCTTATCATGACCTCATTTTCCTATCTTATAAAGTTCGTCCCCCCAAATCAAAACCGTCAGTGATTGTGCAGCGCAGTTTTTCTAGTGTAATTCAAGAAGACCTTATTAATGACGCGTCTAAAATTGATTGGTCGCCAGTCTTAACTGCTACTACCGTGGATGACAAAGTGGCTATCTTCAACTCACTTTTAACTAATCTGTATGATGTGCACGCACCATTGCGTACTATAAAAATCAAGCACGCTCCTGCACCTTGGCTCACCGATGAGATTAAATTGGTGATGCATAAAAAGGCAGTTGCGAGGACGAGACTCAAAACTCACCCTAATGACTTAAACAAACAAAGGTACGTCGAATTGCGGAATTACTGTAACAAGGTGTGTAGAGATGCCCAACGACGCCATATTTTCAATTCAGTGCAAGACAAAGATCCGGCTAAAGTGTGGAAATTTCTCAGATCTTTAGGAGTCGGAAAACCAAAGCAAGATAGTATCCCTAAAACCTTGATCTACATGCGCTAAATAAACATTTCTGTGCGTCTCCTGCTATGGATGCTGTTTCGAAATCCACCACTTTAAATCTAATTTCCAATCTTGCTGCTCCTGATCAACCTGTTTTCAATTTTAGTCAATTTACTGATGGGGATGTTAGGAAGAGCATACTCTCTATTTCCTCAAACGCCGTGGGACTTGACTCAATTAGTCGAAATATGATTGTCCCCATCCTTGATCCCTTGCTAACTATCCTATGTCACATTTTTAACTTCTCAATATCGAATAGTGTGTTTCCTTCCTCGTGGAAAGAAGCACAAATTATTCCTTTGCCAAAAAAAGCTAACCCTTAATCCTATTCTGAATACCGACCTATTTCTATCCTTCCTTTCCTGTCCAAAGTCCTAGAACGACTTGTTTACAACCAGTTAAGTTTTTATCTCAATAAAATAACCTTCTCAACCCGTTTCAGTCAGGTTTTCGTCCGGGGCACAGTACGGTTACAGCACTTGTTAAAATCACTGATGACATTCGTCTAGGTATGGAAAATGGCAACTTAACCGTGCTGGCGCTTCTGGACTTCAGTAATGCCTTTTGCTCCGTAGATTTTGATGTCCTCCTCGCAATACTTCGCTCTTCCAACATATCTCCTACAGTAATAGACTGGTTTCAAAATTACCTGTACGGGCGCCGCCAGAGAATACGCCTCGAAGAGAAATATTCTTCTTGGTGTGTCACCTCGGCTGGTGTGCCGCAGGGTGGCGTCTTATCTCCGTTACTTTTCGCTCTTTTTATTAATGCAATCTCACATAATCTTTCTTCTTCCTACCACCTCTACGCAGACGACCTGCAATTATATTGTCAAGCTCCATTGGGGTGGCTATCGGAAGCCATTGAGTCTTTAAACGTTGACTTACGCCGTATATTACAGTGGAGCATTTCTTTCGGCTTGAAGGTGAACCCCACAAAGACACAAGTTATTGTTATGGGCAGTTCTCGCTTCATTGATCAAATTGATTGGAACTCACTTCCACAGGTGATATTCGATGGGGTTATAATACCTTTCAGTAACACTGTTCGTAACTTGGGTGTAATATTTGACCGAAATTTATCTTGGGGTCCTCAAATTGCTGAAACAAGCCGCAGAATATTTGCGTCCGGTGGATCATTACGTAGGTTGCGTAATTTCCTTCCAACCACTACTAAGACTGCGCTTGCTCAATCACTCTTGCTCCCTATTCTCGATTATGCGGATGTCTGCTATCTTGATCTCACAGAAGATCAGCTATCTAAGCTTGAGCGCCTTCAAAATTACTGCATCAGGTTCATATTTGGCCTGCGCAAGTATGACCATGTTTCAAACTACCGCGCTAAGCTCAAGTGGCTGCCTGTCCGTCGTCACCGGATGCACACATACTTTCGCTGCTGTATAATATTCTTTTCCTTCCTCTTCTCCCTGTTATCTTCGTGAACGCTTTCAGTTTCGCCAATCTCTTCTTCCCAGGTTACTGAGAGAATCGTATAACCTCACGCTTGACATCCCTCGACACGCTACAACTTTCTACTCTTCTTCTTTTACTGTGAGGGCTGTTAAGTTGTGGAACGAGCTACCATTAGAAATAAGGCGTGCCCAGTCTCTAGCTGTTTTTAAATGTCGGGTTAAAGACTTTTTTCTAGAGTGTTAGTTGCAAACTGTCTTCTACTCGTAGTAAACATTAATTTGGTACATTTATGATTTTTATATGTAGTATAGCATTATATAAAATATTAAGTTAATGTGTATTTTTATTGTATTTGAATTAGTATGTGTTAGTTTATTTATGTTGTAAATATGTAGTATGTTATTATTTACATTTTGTATTTATTTTCTGTTGTGATTAGTACTCATAATGTTGTTGATAAATGAAATGTATTAATTAAACGGGCCATGTTACTATCTTTTGTTTCTGATCCGTGCACGGTTGCCTGGAAGAGATCGCTCTAAGCGATAAGGCCGCCAATTGAAATGTCATTTTTTTATATTTAGTTAAGTTAATTGTTTTTCTTTTGTGTTATGGCTTTTAATAAAGAGTTTTCTTATCTTATCTTATCTTACTACTTTTTGAAGTGATAACATCTTTTGATGCACAGATTTTTCGTGAGCTATGAACGAAGCTCATCGTCACGCTCGTAAATGCAAGAAAACTTCGGATGTACGCGGAACTATTAAAAAAGGAAATTGTCTTTTTTTTTTTTACCTTTTATAGGCTCACACTTGACCGCCATCTCGCCTGATGTTAAGCGACGATGCGGTCCACGATGTATCGTAAACGGTAAGTTTTGGTAGATATCTCAGGTAACTATGCCTTTTAAGGCGAAAGTCATTGAGAGCATTATTGTAGAAAATAATATTTTGCATATTTTGTTCTCTAACTAACGAACCAATTAAACTGATATTTTAAGAGTTATCGGCCGCAATAGAAAAACTAGTTCAGGAAATAAGCAATAAATCGTAAACGGTAAATTCTACAAAAAAAAATGTTAGAAAATAAAAGATGTAAAATTACATTTCCTATAATAATAATTCTGATATTTTTTTCCTTAAAGTGCATAGTTTTCGAGGTATCAGCCAAAAAGTCTTTTCAAGGTGGTGCTTGAGGCTCCACCTAGATCTGTCAGTATTTTGTAATTTCATGCTCAACAACTGATCCTAAACCTGACAAAAAATATTGGATCGCCAATTTAGTGCTAGTTTCATAGTTTCCGAGATATCGCCAAAATTGTTTTTTCAAAATAGCGCTTGAGGCTCCTCCTAGATTTGTCAGCATATTGTGATTTTAAAGTTGACAAAAAATATTGGATCGGCAATCTAGTGCAAGTTTCCGTGATCAAGAATTCGCCTCAGGCGCCATCTTGAAATAACGTTTTAGCTTATATCTCGAAAACAAAAATTAGAACAAAAATAATTGAAATCATTATTGTAGAAAATATAACTTTACATCTTTTGTTTTCTAGATTTTTTTTCCACAACTAACCGTTTTTCCTTTCGCAGCCGAAATCTCTTGATATATCACAGAGAACAAAAGATGTATAAACTATTTTCGTACAAAAAATTAAACCGACTTCAAAACCACAAATAGGCACTCAAAAGCGAAAAATAAACTAAAATCATTATTATAAGCGCTACTCACTCATCTATTTGAAGTCAGTGCCAGCCAAATCTAACAGGTATAGGATAGATACTACTTACCTGTGCCTACATAGCATCAATCTACTAACTTTTTGACCTGACTGGCACCGACTTCAAATAGATGAGTGAGTAGCGCTTATAATAATGATTTTAGTTTATTTTCGCTTTTGAGTGCCTATTTGTGGTTTTGAAGTCGGTTTAATTTTTTGTACGAAAATAGTTTATTTTACTCTTTTTAGTGTACAAGAACAAAATTAAAATTTTGATTAACTCCCGACTACCTTGGATTTGTTATCTGTACAACATTCTACTAGTCAAGCCCTTTCATTTGATACCCATATAAAGGGAGTTTTAAAATAGAAATGTATTTCGGGCTTTTTGTAGAAGCGGCCATCTTGGATTTGATTTTTTTCATAGTGCAAAGTATTCTACTAGTCAAGCTCTTTCGTTTGAAACCCAAATTGAGGTGGTAATGAAAAATATAATATAATTCGTCATTTTGTCGTGGCGGCCATTTTGCATTTGAAATTTGTTATAGTACATAGTATTCTACTAGTCAAGCCCTAACATTTGATACCCAAATTGAGGTAGGTTGTGAAGAAATATTTTGTCCGCCATTTTGTGGAGGCGGCCATCTTGAATCGACATTAACCAGACATAGCTAAGAACATTTGCTATGGTATTAACCTTGAAATAAAAGAAACCGCATCGAAATCGGCCCATCTGTTTGAGTGCCACAGCAGACAGACAGACACACAGACAGACATCGACGTCACTTATAACACCCTTTTTTTTGGTCGGGGGTTAAAAACAAGTTTTTATTAAAGCATTTACACAATTTTGTATTGACAGGGTCGAGATTCGTAACTTTTGTGAAATCTACAACTACGTCATCCAGATAATTGTACGCATATTTTCAGTTTTTGGTTCATATTTCAAAAACGACTAGACCGATTTCGAAAAGATTTATATGGGACCATTCGGGAAACATACCCATCCGAACACAAAAAGAAATTTTAAAATCGGTTCAGAGGTTCTCGAGAAATCAGGTAAAATACAAAAAAAAAAAAAAAAACAGGTGTCGAATTGATAACCTCCTCCTTTTTTTGGAAGTCGGTTAAAAATGTGGTTTTCTACAATAATGCTCTCAATGACTTTCGCCTTAAAAGGTATAGTTTTCGAGATATCGCCCAAAACGTTTTTTCAAGATGGCGCTTGAGGCTCCACCTAGATGTTTTTTCAGTATTTTGTAATTTAATGCTCAACAACTGATCCTTAAACTGACAAAAAATATTGGATCGCCAATTTAGTGCTAGTTTCAAGAATTCGCCTCGAACGCAGTTTTGAAAAAACGATTTTGGCCGAAATCTCGGAAACTATACCTTTTAAGGCGAAAGTCATTGGAAACATTATTGTAGAAAACAACATTTAACATATATTGTTCTCTATTTAACGAAGCAATTAAACTGATATACTAAGAGATATCGGCTGCGAAAGAAAACCCGGTTTATTAAATAAGCAATAAATCGTAAACGGTGAGTTGTGCACAAAACATTTTGAAAACAAAAGATGTAAAATTATATTTTCTACAATAATAATTTCAATAACTGTTCCCCTTAAGTGCATAGTTTCCGAGATATCAGCTAAAACGTTATTTCAAGATGGCGCCTGAGACGAACTCTTGATCACGGAAACTTGCACTAAATTGCTGATCCAATATTTTTTGTCAGATTTAGAATCACTTGCTGCGCATAAAATCACAATATGCAAATCTAGGTGGAGCCTCAAGCGCTATCTTGAAAAAACAATTTTGGCGATATCTCGGAAACTATACCTTTTAAGACGAAAGTCGTTGAGAGCATTATTGTAGAAAACCAGATTTTGCATCTTTAGTTGTCTATTTAACGAACCAATTAAACTGATATTTTAAGAGTTATCGGCCGCAATAGAAAAACTGGTTCAGGAAATAAGCAATAAATCGTAAACGGTAAATTCTAAAAAAAAAATTTGTTGGGTATACATAGATGTAAAATAACATTTTCTACAATAATGATGCTAACAATTTTTGCCTTAAAGTGCATAGTTTTCGAGATATCAGCCAAAACGTTTTTTCAAGAAGGCGCTTGAGGCTCCCCCTAGATCTGTCAGTATTTTGTAATTTCATGCTCAACAACTGATTCTAAACCTGACAAAAATATTGGATCGCCAATTTAGTGCTAGTTTCAAGAATTCTCCTTAAACGCAGTTTTGAAAAAATGATTTTGGCCGATATCTCGGAAACTATACCTTTTAAGGCGAAAGTCATAGAAAGCATTATCGTAGAAAACAACATTTTACATATTTTGTTCTCTATTCAACGAAGCAATTTAACTGATATTTTAAGAGATTTCGACTGCGAGAGAAAATCCGGTTTATTAAAAAAGCAAAAATTGTACAGAACAAAATATGTAAAATTATATTTTCTACAATAATGATTTCAATATTTGTGCATAGTGCATTAGTGCATAGTTTTCGAGATATCAGCTAAAACGTTATTTCATGATGGCGCCTGAGGCGAATTCCTGATCACGGAAACTTGAACTAAATTCCCGGTCCAATCTAAATAACTACCTTTGAAGGCGAAAGTCATGGAGGTCATTATTGTAGAAAATATAATATGGCATCTTTCGTTTCCAGTAAACTCTTAAACTAAAAAAAACTTACCGCTTATGATATATGACTTATTTAATAGTTCCGAGTTCACCCGAAGATTTCTTTCATTTACGAGCGTCATGATGAGCTTCATTCACAGCCCATGAAACATAATATGTGTGTTGTGCGTCAAAAGAAGTTTTCACTTCAAAAAGTAGTATTTGTTATGATTTTCACTATTCAATATCAGTTCTGTAACGACATATCGGATATACTTATATTACACATACTTACTTATATTACTTACATTAAATATCAGATGAAAATATAGTTAAAATGACATTATGATGATGATGATGTCGACTGGAAAATATAGTGATGTCGATACTTTTGCAACAGTCTTATCCATCTCTAGCGCAACTCTATTTTTCCCTACCTACGATAGAAAATACTGTCTGGTGTGTCACCGCACACACCTAACACACCTGGTGCGGTGTCACACCTAAAACGATATCGTGCTGTGAGTAGGTAAAAATGGAGTTGCGCTAGAGATGGATAATACTGTTCCAAAACCTATCGACTTCTCGATATTTTCCACGCGTCATCATCATCGTATTGTCATTTAACGATAATTTAGCTAATATTTAATTGTTTCCGAAATATTATGTCGTTACAGAGCTCGGAAATTCATTTATTTCAGGAAAAAATTAACAATATAGGTATATTTTTTTTTTCATTTCATTTTCATTTATTTACATAATGTACACGATATTAGTCTATAAGACCGATGCCAGCAGGAATCGTGCCCAAAATGCTAGCCCCATTGCCACGTTGAATGGCAATACTTATGCGCTGAGCAAAAAAAAGGCCAGCATTTTGGTCACGAGTTGCATCACAAAGACGTTTCGCTAAATCTTTGTAAATATTTTTGGCACTTAGTCCCCACGGTCCCAAAGTTTCGACCCCAAAAGGCTCAAACACGTATCCGCTATCAATACAGCTATATTTGCGCCTCTTGAGGTCTTCAGCTTGTTCAGTTGCCGCGCCAGCTCTAACTTGTGTCCGTGAAAGATGAGACGGCGCCAAAGTATCGACGCAGGTTGCATCCCAGACCAAGGGCCGTCCCATTTTCCACGGAATCAAAGTCATCCCATCAGGTCTTTTACCATCGCTTCGAGCTAAGCCGCTCGGCTCTAAAACAGCTGCGCAATTAGCAGTGGTAAAAGCCTGACGGATGATATCGTTTAGGCTGGCGTGGCGGGGTATTCGTACAGCACTTCTGGTGCAAGAGAGACCGTGGTGACCGAGCCGGTCGACTGTAACACCGCACTGGCAAAGGTGTGGAGCACAACACGATGCGCCCAGACGGAGGGAAGTGGCAACACGAAAAGTAGAGGAATCCATGAGGGTTCCGGTGTGAGGCGATGGGAGAGCGTGTAGCCACAAACCCGACTGAGTGGGCTCAGCGACAGCCAGGAGACGAGCACGATCTGTAGAGCTTAAGCACGTATCGAGTAATTGTTTCCGCACTTGTAAACAGATCGGTCCGTCCCATAATCGCTGCGAAGATGGAGTTCTGGGGAAATCGATATTTGGGCACGTTACAGAACTGATATTGAATAGTGGAAATAACAACAAATACTACTTTTTGAAGTGATAACTTCTTTTGACGGTGTAGCGTCAAAAATCACAAAATACTGACAGATCTAGGAGCCTCAGGCGCCAATCATGCAAAAAACGTTTTGGCTGATATTTCAAAACCTATGTACTTTAGATGAAAAATCATTGGCATCATTATTGTGAGAAATATAATTTTACATCTTTTTACTTCCAACAATTTTTTTTTAGATTTTATCGTTTACGATTTATTGCTTATTTCCTGAACAACTTTTTCTATTGCAGCCCATAACTCTTAAAATATCAGTTTAAATGGTTCGTTAAATGAAGAACAAAAGATGCAAAATGTTGTTTTGTACAATAATTCTCTCAATGACTTTCGTCTTAATAGGTATAGTTTCCGAGATATCGCCAAAATCGTTTTTTTAAGATAGCGCTTGAGGCGAATTATGGATCTTGGAAACTAGCACTAAATTGCCAATCCAATATTTTTTATCAGGTTTAGGATCATTTGCTGATCATAAAATCACAAAATACTGACAGATTTAGGTGGAGCCTCTGGCGCCATCTTGCAAAAAAACGTTTTGGCTGATATATCAAAACCTATGTAATGAGCCGTTTTCCGACGAGACAAAAATAGTTCCAAAGTACGCACTAGATGGCGGTGTGGAATTTCAAAAAGATTTGTCTGTACCATAGACTCTCAAAAGTGTAATTACTATGAAACCCCTCCCAATGTTCAGGGAAAAAGTGTAAATCTAAATTATTTGCGATAACTAAAACTGTTGGAGGTTTCCCGAACACATCACTTATTTTAGATAAATTATAATTTTCTTCTCAGCTCAGCTGATGTGTTTGGTTTGTTTACCTTCTATAAACCCTAAATACTCGAAGAAAAAAATTCATTATAAATCAATTTTTCTTCTTTTTTAGTGTTAATAAAACATTGGGAATAAAAATAGTCAATTAAATTGATAATGGAATAAAAGATCGTTACTGATCACATTCGATTTTTAATAAAAATCTTTAAAACTCTCGATGCAGAGATACAAACTAAGCACAAGTAAAAGGAAGATTCAAAAATATAAATAGCAACACTGATACGAAAATATTTATCTGTGGCTGAAGGACTAGTATCTATTCTCTCTACTTAGTCTGTGGTATCTATCCAGTGTTTTGTGGTATCTATGGCCAAGAATAAATAAAAAATTAATAGTGTTGGGACATTAATTACCAAACCACGAGTATACAGAACAGCTCCTTAAGATAAGATAAGATAAGATAATCATTTATTGACACATTAATACATACACTAAACTTAGCTGCAAAATATTTACAACCAAAACTTAATATAGATCATAATATGTCTCGTCACTTTACACAATTGTTAAAGCACAGTTAATTAATTTGCTGTATAGGGGCAACATGATTTAATAAGAATAAATTATTATACAATTCAAAACAAATAATAATTTAGATCGTGATCAAGTTTCGTGTTATGTTATAATATAAGTTCAAATCGTGAGAGCTTAATAACTATATTCAAAATTGTTGTAACAATGAAAATATAAATAGGTACTAAACCTAAATAGAGCGCAGTTCTTGGGTAACAGGCAAGCATACAGATTATAGACTTATATATAAATATATAAACAGATCGTTTGCACTTATTGTCTTCGATGTCAGATGCTAGAGTCATAGTCATAATTCAAGTACTCTTTCACAGTGTACAAGGTGCAATTTAAAAGGAGTCGTTTCACTTCATTCAAAAACATTGCATCACTAGGTAGAGTTTTACAATCTTCTGGCAGCTTATTATAAAGGACTCTACCCATGTTTGTCGGCAGTCTTTTTTGCCATTGATAGTCTGGAATGCGTCGGTTGAAGGATTGTTTTTATTTGACCTGTTCTCCGTTCTTTAATTTTCTCAATTTTGAATCGACCTATGTTGTTCCTTGTGTATTTTAGGATTTCAAATATATAAAGAGCAACTGACGTCATTATTTTCAAGTCCTTATAGTGCCTCTACAACTTTCTCTAAATTTTGCGTTTACTAGTACGCGTATTGCACGCTTTTGCATTTTTAATACTCTTTGATAATCAGTTGAGGAGCCCCAGAAGATTATTCCGTAGGCCATTATGGAGTGCACATATGAGTAGTAAATCTCTTTGAGGCTTTCCAGGGTTGTGACATGTTTTAATTGTTTTAGGGCATATATACCTTTTGCCATCTTTTTACATGTTTGATCTATATGGCATTTCCAGTTTAGTGCACGATCTAAATGAAAACCCAATAATTTTGCATTATTTGTATTAAATAATTTGGTTCCATCGCTTAATTCTATGGGTTGGTTGACTGGATTTGATAACTTCATGTTTATAAACATAATATTGGTTTTATCGTTATTCAATTGTAACCCATTTATTTCAAACCAGTGGTTTAGTTTCGATAGAGCTTCTCGTATTTTTAGTAACAATTTTTCGTAGGAGTTACCTGATAGTATGAGGGTAGTATCATCAGCGTATTGTATTATCTCTCCGCCGAGCTCTAACATGGACAAATCATTTACAAAAAACGAAAATAGGATATTTCCCAATGACGATCCTTGAGGAACTCCTGTGTTGATAATTTCTGGTTTAGAAACATGGCGGTTGTTATTTATTTTGAGTTCTACTACGCTTTTCCTATTTTCTAAGAAGGACTTTATCAAATTCAATTCTTTGTTCCTGATTCCGTAGATCATGAGCTTTTTAATAAAAAGCTCATGATTTACGGAATCAAAGCTTTGGATAAGTCTAACAGTATTATGGCTACCTTCATTTTACCATTTAAGTTTTCCACAACATTGTCAACAAGGTTATGAACAGCTGAAATTGTTGATCGACCGCTTCTGTACGCATGTTGAGAATCTGAGAGTATAGAGTGTCTATTGAAATATGACATGATGTTCTGTGACATTATCGCTTCAACTAGTTTTGAGATTGTGGGCACTATAGTAATGGGCCTATAATTAGTAATACAGGTTGTTTCACCTTTACCTTTATACAATGGTGTTATTCTGGACTTTTTCAGATAATCTGGATATGACTCAGACTGTAGAATGTTGTTGATTAAGAAACAAAAATGGTTCGAAAGATAAGTCAAGACACGGAATAAAAATACACCAGAAATATCATAGATATCTCTAGTGTCTGAATTATTAATTTTGATTTTAGCTATATTTATTAGTTGCGTGGGAGTAACTGTATCGAATTCAAACTCGTTGTGGTCTAAAACTCTACTTTTTAGAATTAATAATGCATTTCTAATTTCTGGAGGATTAGTGAAACCTAAGTTGTTTGCAGTTGTCACAAAATGGTTATTAACATAAGTTGCAATTTTATCTTCTGAAATCGGAACATTAGTAGAGTCATCCAAGAGATGCCAGTCCCACTTCTTTACGTTTTATTGCTCTCCTCTTTAATGACATTCCAGACTTCTTTCTTGGGGTTCTTGGAATTAGTTATCCTATTGTGAAAATATTCTTTCTTTTCCAATTTTATTTGTTCATCTCTACATTTTTTCTTTTTATCGATTATGCTATCCGATAACTCGGGAAATTGGCATTTTATCTGATATAAATCGTGTATTTCCTGCTGAAGTTTTACTATTTCGTTTGACACCCATGGGTTCTGATTGCGAGGTTTGATTTTTATTTTCACCAAAGGAAAATAAATATTAAAATTCCACAGAAATTTCTTCATAAAAATATCAAAGATTTCATTTTCATAACAATTGAATATGTCGTCCCAGTCATATGCTAGCATTGCATTTACATACTCTACTATTGTATTGTCATTAATTAAGCGCTTTTCCATGGTTATTGTTTTAGGTTTCCTCTTTCTTTGTATAGAAATTTCAACAAGTTGAGCATCATGGTCGGAGACACCAGTAGACAGAGGTACTAATTTTATGGATGATCTCGATATATTTGTAACAATGCAGTCAACCGAGGTGCTGGATTCATTTTCATACCTTGTAGGAAAATCCACTGCGTTGCGATAACCACAGGCCTGCATCAAATCAGTCAATTTTATTTTGTTCGTTGAGTTCACCATAAAGTTTATATTCCAATCACCAGCCAAAACTACACCTCTATTGGGGAAAGTACTCAGTAAATCAAATAATTGTTTCATGACTCCAGCAAAAACATCATAGCTGCCTTTACCCGTTCTGTACATTCCTATCACAAGAAACCTATTCATTTGAACATTAAATTCCACAGCCGTCAGCTCACAGTCGTACTCTACGGATAGTATATCAATTCTTTTGAACGGCTTACATTGTATTCCGTCTGAGACGAATACTGATACACCACCATGCAGCCGTTTACGTCTAATGAAATAATTAATATGGTTATATCCATGAATCACAATATTCATCACATTAAGTTCGTTTAACCAGGTCTCACTTATTACTAATACATTTGGTTTGTAAATAACTGTTATTCCCTGTAAGAGTAAAGCCTTATTATTGTTAAGGGACCTCGTATTTTGATGTAAAATTATAAACCTATCATTGTCTATATTATACAAGTGTTTCGCAGTTCTGTCTCTAAAAAAGGCTGTGAATTAACGCTACAAATAACCTGTGAACAATTATCATTATTATTAGGAGAGTATTCTCCAGTCAGGTATATTAGATTCTTATTTTTAAATGTCTTATGTCTAAGATTGTTGATTATTTCGCTACAAATAAATCGTATAAAATTATTTGACACAACATTGCTAAAAACAAACACATTTTTTTTGAAAACAATTAAGGTCAATTATTGAGAGTGTTTGTACTTTTGAGCTAATTTGTACAGATATTCATTAATTTTAAACTTCCTTGAATTGTTTATGTCATGTGATGAATTCGAATACGTGTATGGGAGAGTGGAGATTTGGAGTTTACATTTTTTTGATTCACTAATTTTCACTAAGTTTTTGATGCATCCTATCTTATAGTTAGTAAGTCTAGAAGCGATAACAATAATTACGTCATTTTCCCTAAAATTTTTTGACAATGTTTCTACATTTTTAGTGATTTCTTCTAGAGTAGCGTTCGGTTTGCAGGTTGACGTCACAACATAATCTTTAGGCATAATTTTTAGAAGGTTTTGTGCTACAGACCTACCATAATTGTCGCATAAAATAAGAATTTGTTTCATAGTATATTCAGAGCTCTCAGCCTCTTGTAATGTTTCTTCGTTTAGTACATTTCCTGAACTCAGTCTCTCACTTACTCGACAGCCCGCAAAAGAAGATACTGTTTGTGTCTCTGATATTTTTTCGTTGTTTTATAAGTTCTAGTGAACTATGCGAATTAGCTCATCGATTATCTGGTTCCGTGACCGTTATTTTTCGGCGATCCACTATTGTTCAGTAATGCCGCATGGTCAAATGACTGATTTAGTTCGCTCTTTCCCGAATTGTATGTTACGTATTCAACGATTTTAATATATTTCGAATTTTTGTAGTGAACTTTTATTTAGCAGCGTTGTGATTTGAAAATTATTGAAACGAAAAAGCGACAGTAAAAAGAAAGTTAAGCATTTCTAAAGTATCATTTCTACCACGTATTTTTTCTAGATACAGATTTTCTAGACATTTTAAGAGATTAAAACGAAGAAATGATAGATGGCGCTTATATTACGTCTAACATTACTTAACATTTCTATCAAAATCTTAGGTTTTGACAATATCCGTATATTGAGAAAGACTAAATTTTTAAATCAGACATTTTATAGTTCTCTTGAATTTTAATGCATGTACAGTACACAAAGCGTTTCCGAGTTTGCAGATGTTCATAAGCAATAGCAACCAACACAACAACAATAGCAAATAACAACAATCGTAGACATCTACGGTCAGGTAGCAAAAGCATAAGCAGCCCACTAATTGTTCCCACTGCTGGGACTCGGGCCTTCTTTTGCAAAGAGAGAGTCATACCCATAATCCACCACGCTGGCGCTGTGTACAATCCAATGGATGTGCCAATCCACACTGATGACACAGTCATGACCTCGAAGAATTCTAGGTACATGTCGGTTTCCTCAGTTTTCCTTAACCGTTTTAAGTTAGCGGCATTACGTACGTATTATTATCTTCGAAACGATAGGATACCAATCGGCAGTTGCCATTCTCCCGACGAGACCAGCCGGAACTTTTCTCAATTCATGTGAAATTTTTGTATTTTACAATATATGAAATAGTTAAATATTGGAGCGCCGTATGAAGTAACAATTGCAATATTGTCTTCTAAAATATTTAAAAAAGACCGAACGAACGAAAGATGGGAGCGAACTAGTTCGACACAGGTATGCGAGCTAGAGTCAGCGCCACCATTCAAGTCCGATAGACGCGGCGCTGTTAGCGCGTAACTAAATGTTGCCAGTAACTTATGATAAAATTACTCATTTTCTACTTATGCTTAAAAACTAAAGTTAGGAAATGTAAAATAATAGTAAAATATTAGTTCTACCCAGGAAGTTATATCAGACAATAGCCTAACTATTTAAACGATAAAATAAAACAAATGTTCTGTATCTATATTTTTTTTTTTTTGTGGACAATTCACACAACACCATCTGGCTCCAAACTAAGCAAAGCTTATGTGATGGCAGCCAGATAGCTGATATAATACTTATATAGTTTTAAATAAATACTTATTATACATAGAAACACCCAGACACAGTGCAAACATTTGAATTCATCACAAAAATATTTGCACTGGGTGGGGATCGAACCCACGACCCTCGGCTTCGCAGGCAGAGCTACTACCAACTAAGCCACCAGGCCAGTTATTATATATTTTTACAATAATTGTAATTGTATTCGCCAAGCCTCTTGGTAAAAGCCATCTGACAAAGATAACTACATCGACGGGAAATATTGTAGCTTCCAAGCCGGAAATCCTTTCGGAAGTGGAAAATTTCGATAGCCAGTTGTACGCACCGCACGCTCCTCATCTCCCACTGGAAAATGGAGACAATAGGGCCACTTTGACTCGCCACCACACGGAAGATCTGCCTGACGTAAGCCTGGACGAAATTGTGCTGGCCCTTAGACAGGTCAAAAATGGAAAAGCCGCGGGGGAGGATGGTATTACAACTGAGCTCTTAAAAGCCGGTGGAACACCACTAATAAAAGAGCTCTAAGGCTTGTTTAATACTGTTCTCTTCACCGGGAGAACTCCGAAGGCATGGCATAGAAGCGTGGTGATCCTGTTCTTCAAAAAAGGAGAGAAAACGTTTTTGAAGAACTATCGGCTGATATCTTTACTAAGCCATGTCTATAAGCTGTTCTCAAGGGTTATCACAAATCGTCTGGTGCGGAGACTCGACGAGTTCCAATCCCCCGAACAGGCTGGGTTTCGAAGCGGGTACAGTATCGTAGATCACATCCACACAGTGAGGCAGATTATACAGAAGACCAAAGAGTATAATCGGCCCCTATGCTTAGCGTTTGTGGACTACGAGAAAGCATTCGACTCGATCGAAACCTGGGCTGTTCTGGAGTCCTTGCAACGGTGTCAAGTCGACTGGCGATACATCGAGGTGCTGAGATGTCTGTATAACGCCGCAACGATGACAGTCCAAGTCCAAAACCAGCAGACGAAACATATCTATCTTCGTCGAGGAGTGAGACAAGGGGACGTGATTTCCCCCAAATTGTTCTCAAACGCTCTCGAAGATATGTTTAAGACGCTGGATTGGGCTGGATGTGGCATAAATATAAATGGCGAGTACATCTCGCACCTTCGATTTGCTGATGACATCGTCATAATGGCTGAATCGTTGGAGGACTTACAGTCGATGCTGAATGGCCTAGTTGATGCTTCTCAACGCATAGGTCTCCCGGATGAACGTGGATAAAACCAAGATCATGGTTAACGAGCGTGTGACTCCGGGACCGGTTGCTATAAATGGCGTCCCTCTAGAAATTGTTCAGAAATATGTGTACCTAGGGCAGACGCTCGAAGTAGGGAAGCACAATTTCGAAAGTGAGGCCATGAGAAGGATTCAGCTGGGCTGGGCAGCATTTGGCAAACTACGTCGTGTCTTCTCGTTGTCTATTCCACAATGTCTAAAGACAAAAGTCTTTAATCAGTGTGTCCTACCTGTCATGACCTACGGTGCCGAAACTTGGACACTGACAGTCAAGGTGGTCCACAAATTTAAAGTCACGCAGCGAGCTATGGAGAGAGCTATGCTTGGAGTTTCTCTGAGGGATCGTATTCGGAACGAAGTGATCCGTCAGAGAACCAAGGTAACCGACATAGCTCAACGCATTAGCAAACTGAAGTGGCAATGGGCCGGTCATATCTGTCGCAGAACCGATAACCGTTGGAGTAGACGTGTTCTTGAGTGGAGACCACGAATCGGCAAACGTAGTGTAGGACACCCTGAGACTAGATGGAGTGACGATATACGGAAGACGGCAGGCAGTGGATGGAGACGTATAGCTGAGGATAGGGCTGAGTGGCGAGCCATGGGAGAGGCCTATGTCCAGCAGTGGACTAAGATAGGCTGATGATGATGATGATGATGATGATGACAATAATTGTGATCTACTGCACATAATGGTTTTATACCAGTCATATCGCAATCGCTGTCACTCGTATCAATTAAGTCACTATCATGATCAGATTCAGTGTCGCTATCATTTTCTGTCCAAATTATAAATCTTTCCATATCCACATCGATGAGTCCGTCATTTTTGAAGTACTCATCTTCAACATTCTTGACATGATCGCATTGAATGTGCCAGTCGTCTTCTGTGATGCTTGCAAAAGCAGCTTCAGTCAGTTCAACTATTTGTTTGGGATCTTGAGTAACATTTTTCTCGGCAACGCGTCTTTTGACAAGACTCCAAATTTTGACGTGACAACGTCTTATAAATTGGTTTGCCGGGTGACACTTCAAGAAACTGCGTTACGCTCCGCTCACGTTATGCGCTCACAACGAGAGCGAGTGAGAGGCACGCGTCCCTTCCACTCGGGCATGGTTAGCCCGCCTAAGAGCGAGAGAGACAGACATAAAAAGTGAAAGGCACGCGTCCCTTCCGTAAAATTATTTTACCACTCAAAGTCGTTGTCACGTAAAACTTTCGCCCGTATACCGACTTTACAGGCAACCAATTTTTTTTTTTCGGAGCCATATTTGCATCTCTGATTTCAGGTTTGACATGGTTGGAGCTTTGTTGATCTGCGTGCAGTGGTAGGGTGCGCTGTCCATAACTACCAAAGAATTTTTAGGTAAATTAGGTACTAACTTTTCAGTCATCCACTTTAAAAAATTTGAGGCATTCATGTCATCGTGATAGTCAGCAGATTGCGATTGTGACCTAAAAATCAATAAAGCATTTGGCACGAATCCATTTTCTGATCCAGCATGAGCTATAATGAAGCGTTTCCCAGGTGAATCTGATATCAGCAAACCATCTTCATCTGCGCTTTGCCAACAACTCTTGGCATGATAGGTAGGGTGAATATATGTTTCATCTAAATATACTACAGGTCTCTTGTCTACCAATCTATTTTTCCTCAATCTTTCAATATAACTGGCCCGCCATGCTGTAATATCATAACGTTCCATCAACACTTTGCGTTTTGACTGACAGCGTTTGAAGCGAAATCCTAACCGTTTTAATATTCTTCGCATTGTTGTATTGCTTCCTTGAAAGTTTATATCTTCTTTAAGTTCCAAAACTAGCTTGTTAACCGTTGGCAATTCTTTTTTAACCACATAGAATGCATGGATTTTTTGGCGTATCGCACAGAGGTCGAAATCGTCCAAATTAATCTTTTTCGGTTGCGGTCGGCTTTTTCCGGGGGTAACAATTTTCTTCGATGTGCTTGCCGCTACTTGTCTTTCTTTAGTTATACGAGACACTGTCTTTACGGAAACGCCTGAAATAAATAAAACATCAAGGTAAGTTTTGGTATATTTTCAATCATAATTAAGAATAAGAAAAAAACACTGAATATATCGTCAATCAGACAAGGTTACATTAAATTATATCGTATTCATCAATTAGGCAAAAACAAGCAGCTATGGCATCCCTAATATTTACCTGTCATCGCGGCGACTCTCATCTGCACATTATTTAGCGGGATCAAAACGTCTATTTTCATCTTTTCTAATTCACAAAATTCTTTCACTTTAAGAATTAGTTCACGAGCTGCACTTTTCACTACTTTTCGCTGCATTTTCACGGATATTTCAACAAAAAAACAACAAAAAATTCACAACCTCTACTCTCTACAAGCACTCCGAACAAACGGTAATATGGCGGAGCTGTCAAACTTAGTTCCTATTTTTTCCGTAAGACTTCAGTGGTGGCGCGGACTCTAAGTTCAGCGTTCCCAGTGGACCTCACTATGTGGCTCAGTGGCTTTTGACATTGGCATCGCAATCTAAACCATTTTTTTATCTCGTCGGAAAATGGCTCATTTAGAGCAAAAATCATTGGAATCATTATTGTGGGAAATATAATTTTACATCTTTTAATTTGTAACATTTTTTTGTTCAATTTACCGTTTACGATGTATTGCTTATTTCCTGAACCAGTTTTTCTATTGCGGCCGATAACTCTTAAAATATCAGCTTAATTGGTTCAATAAATAGAAAACAAAAGATGCGAAATGTTATTTTCTACAATAATAGTTTCCATAACTTTTGCCCGAAAGTGCATAGTTTTCAAGATACCGAGGGGATAGAGATATATACGTTTCTTCAAGATGGTGCTTAACCATGCAGTTTAGGGTAAAAATCACAGACACTATTATTGGAGAAAATAAAATTTTGGATCTTCTGTTTCTAGTAAACTTTTGTGTAAAACTTACCCTTTACGATTTATGACTTACTTAATAGTTCCGAGTTCACCCGAAGATTTCTTTCATTTACGAACGTGATGATGAGCTTCATTCACAGCCCATGAAACATATGTGTGTTGTGCGTCAAAAGAAGTTATCACTTCAAAACGTAGTATTTATCATGATTTACACTATTCAATATCATTTCTGTAACGACAAATCGGATATACTTAATCCTTCAGCCACAGATTAATATTTTCGTATCAGTGCTGCCATTTATATTTTTGAATCTTCCTTTTACTTGTGCTTAGTTTGTGTCTCTGCATCGAGAGTTTTAAAGATTTTTATTACACTTTAAGACGACGAGAGAAAAAAATGATTCGAAAAAAGGACGATAGAAGGCGCTTGTAAGTTTTAGATTGCGATGTCAATGTCAAAAGCCACTGAGCCACATAGTGAGGTCCACTGGGAACGCTGAACTTAGCACGCATACCTGTGTCGAACTAGTTCGCTCCCATCTTTCATTCGTTCGGTCTTTTTTAAATATTTTAGAAGACAATATTGCAATTGTTTAATTCATACTGCGCTCCAATATTTAACTATTTCATATAATGTAAAATACAATTTTTAATTTTTTATTCTATCTTTTCGAAGATAATAATACGTACGTAATGCCGCTAACTTAAAACGGTTAAGGAAAACTGAGGAAACCGACATGTACCTAGAATTCTTCGAGGTCATGACTGTGTCATCAGTGTGGATTGGCACATCCATTGGATTGTACACAGCGCCAGCGTGGTGGATTATGGGTATGACTCTCTCTTTGCAAAAGAAGGCCCGAGTCCCAGCAGTGGGAACAATTAGTGGGTTGCTTATGCTTTTGCTACCTGACCGTAGATGTCTACGATTGTTGTTATTTGCTATTGTTGTTGTGTTGGTTGCTATTGCTTATGAACATCTGCAAACTCGGAAACGCTTTGTGTACTGTACAATGTACATGCATTAAAATTCAAGAGAACTATAAAATGTCTGATTTAAAAATTTAGTCTTTCTCAATATACGGATGTTGTCAAAACCTAAGATTTTGATAGAAATGTTAAGTAATGTTAGACGTAATATAAGCGCCATCTATCATTTCTTCGTTTTAATCTCTTAAAATGTCTAGAAAATCTGTATCTAGAAAAAATACGTGGTAGAAATGATACTTTAGAAATGAATAACTTTCTTTTTACTGTCGCTTTTTCGTTTCAATGATTTTCAAATCACAACGCTGATAAAGAAAAGTTCACTACAAAAATTCCAAATATTTTAAAATCGTTGAATACGTAACATACAATTCGGGTAAGAGCAAACTAAATCAGTCAGTTGACCATGCGGCATTACTGAACAATAGTGGATCGCCGAAAAAATAACGGCCACAGAACCAGATAATCGATGAGCTAATTCGCATAGTTCACTAAAACTTAAGGAGCTGTTCTGTATACTTGTGGTTTGGTAACTAATGTCCCAACACTATTAATTTTTTATTTATTCTTGGCCATAGATACCACAAAACACTGGATAGATACCACAGACTAAGTAGAGAGAATAGATACTAGTCGTTCAGCCACAGATAAATATTTTCGTATCAGTGTTGCTATTTATATTTTTGAATCTTCCTTTTACTTGTGCTTAGTTTGTGTCTCTGCATCGAGAGTTTTTAAAGATTTTTACTACACTTCAATTTAGATTTACACTTTTTCCCTGAACATTGGGAGGGGCTTCATAGTAATTACACTTTTGAGAGTCTATGGTACAGACAAATCTTTTTTGAAATTTCACACCGCCATCTAGTGCGTACTTTGGAACTATTTTTCTCTCGTCGGAAAACGGCTCATTCCACTACCATCGCCATCATACGCCATCTAGTGCGTACTTTGGAACTATTTTTGTCTCGTCGGAAAACGGCTCATTCAGTTTTGATTGAATTAAGGGGAAATCATTGTTTTTAAACTTTCGCGATTTGAACACATAATATTTATATTGTCCGGGGCTTAATTACGATATACTTAATTCATTATTTAATTACCTCGACGTTTCGGTAGCGTTACAACCGCCGTGGTCACCGGAAGACGTACATACCTAAATTTACTAAAAACTATTAGACTACAGGCCCGTGAACAAAATTTATGGGTATGATACACCAGGAGACCTATGTAAGATAATAGAAGGGTATAAAGTAATAAAATTGAGCACTATGCCGTAACTTGTAAGCTGTCCAACTGAGTGCAGTTGAAGAGGGGGGGTTCTAAACTTCGATCATTTCTCCTTGTCGCATGATTTTTGTACGGCATCGGCATTGCGAAATAATGTATCAGAAGAGGTATTGAAACTGTATGGAACCAAAGCCGAACATAAATAAATAAATGACCAAATTTACTCTGTAAATCGTCGGAACATCATGAATTTTTTTCACAATAGTTGGAATTTTAAAATTTATAATTATAATAGTTTCAATAACTCTTCTAATCTATTATTCTGCAAACGCTGCACAAAAATCATACGACAAGGAGAAATTATCGAGGTTTAGAAACGCCCTCTTTAACAGCACTCAGTTGGACAGCTTACAAGTGACGGCATAGTGCTCAATCTTATTACTTTATACCCTTCTATCATCCTACACAGGTCTCCTGCTGTATCATATGACCCATAAATTTTATTCACGGGCCTGCAGTCTATATAGACTTAGTCTCAATCTCTAGTCTTAAGTCTTAGTCTCTCTCGAGTCTTAGTCTAATGTTTTAATGTCTAACAGTCAAAGAATGTCTTGTTGTTAAAAACAAAAACAGTGCTGGGTGCTGGCCACTGTGCCCTGCAAAGCGGATTTATTTATTTATTAATTCAATGAGCACACAAAACAGAATGTAATAAATATAAACTATAACATACGAGTATACTGTACAGAACTGTATTCCATTCCAAACTATGTGGGCCTAGAAACAACAATTATTTAAATTCAATGGTTTGATAATAATAACATTACATTAGTGATAATACATAAAGAAAATTAGGCCAACAGATCTGAACTTAAAACTAAAAACTAACATGCGTTAAAACAGTAGATAAATAAGATATAAACATAGAATATCCTTTAGGTAGTGACGTGGTTTGGATGACTCATAAATGGTGACGTGACGTTTTATAGACGTCTACTCAATTTAGCTCAATAGTATGAATTTAATTATTATTATATATATATTTTTTGTATATAATGAAAATATCAATCTTTTTTTCAAATGCTATAGACTAAAATTATACCCAATTCAAGCATTAATCACCATTTATTACAACATTTGCCAAATTACGAAAAATCAGATTCTTTAAAAGGTGCACTTCTTAAGTGTTATGAAATAAATAACTAGACTTATTTATTCACAAACAAATAGAATTTCTTAATCCTTCAACTTAATTACTAAAAGAAAATAGGAACTATGACAGAATTAGTCTTCAAAATTCAGTCTCAATCAGTACAGTCGCCGCAGATTGTTTTGGAACAGTTCAAGCATATAGGCTGATGACATGTCACACATTTGTACTTTGTGCGTCGCTTCAGCTTTGATGGACACACCTTACAAGTTTTTTTGACATTTTCACCAACAACTGGGTCAATGCTTCTAGGGTCTGGCGGTAAATCTTTGCCAAGAATCCGCTTAATTGTCTGGGACAAATATAAATGTACTGGCACATTACTGAGCAAAATATCTCTCGGCCGGAACCATCTGTAGCAAAGATATATTTGGTATTTTCATGGTTAGATTTGAAGGCAGATGAGTAAAATAATAACCCGTAGAAAGCTTTCACTTCTTCTGCGTCCGTGTTACGAAGCTCAGGTTTTTCCTGATTTTCGTACTTTACCCGAATCTGGGCAAGTTTTTTGTTGGTATATTTTATTATTTTGTCAGTAACATCGTCATCTATAACATGTCTCCACAACGTTTCTAGGTTGGTGAATGCTCTAGGCTCTGATCTAGGCAGGGCCGGATTTAGGGAAGGGCAACCGGGGCACATGCCCCGGGGCCTACACAAACGGGGGGCCTCCACAATAAAGACTTAACCTGAATTAAACCCGGATTTCAAGGTAAGAACTTAAATTCAAGATTATCAGTCCCCGGCCCCGGGGCCTCCACATCTCTAAATCCGGCCCTGGATCTAGGTATATCAACCATGTTGTGGGTTAGTGAACGACAATTACGCATCACTGGTTCATCACTTGACCATTTAAACCCGTTCTACCTATGTAGTATCTATAGTAGGTTTCTTTGGGATTCTGTTTGTAGATTATCTTGTGGGGGTGCTGAAGGTAGACCCAAATCTTACATCGCAACTGAACTGCTTGGTGATCTTTGTTGTTGAGATATCTGAGTTTCGCCATCTTTAGATAGTTCTGAAGCCGAGTCATGATCACTTTGCAAACATAAATCTGGATCCACTTCTTCGTCGTCCACATCACTGAAGTCTCGCTCCAACTCATCCTCAACCCACTGACTTAGTATCATTTCATTTGGTGCTACTCGCTTTCTTTTTCGACCCGTTCCTGAAGGTCCAGTTTGATTCATCTATGATAATAATGTACACAGTGAGGTGACGAATGAGAGACACAAAGAAAAAAATACACTAATACTGAGGTGACGTCTAATAAATTATATACACAAATACTGACCTCACGTCTCAGGGACAACAAACGGTAGTACAGGTACAGGTGTTGCTGCCACGAGCGCGAGCACTCGACTGTTCGATCACGCCACCGAAACCGGAAGGTACCGAGAAGGGCGGGAGCGTCTTTAAAAAATTAACGGCACGAGACTGTTTTTTGCATCGAGGCCGTCTGTGAGACACCCACGTCACTACTTAAAGGATATTATAACACAACAGATAAGTATATATATATATATTTTTTTTTTTTAATTTAGCAACTCCACAGACTCCGGGGTCCGTGACCTTTGTCATTTGTTTTCTTTTTTTTACATGAATCTTGGATTAGGAAGAAAAGGAAATAGGGGGGAGTAGGGAACATTTTCATTCTAATTCTAGGCCTATTTTATTTTCTAAGCCGCCTCCTCCCGGCTCAGCGCCTCCACCACGACTGCATTTCTATCTTTGATGGCCATCTGCAAATTGAACTCTCGGATGGTCTTCAGTGTTGCAGCCAACGCTCGCCGGACGAACCGAACGATGGCGGCGTCGGTGTCGTCAGCGTAGTACGTGAAGTCCCTTGTGTGCCGTGAGATTGCGACGACCGCATGGGGCACGCTCTCGTGCAGCTTCATGTTTGCCTTAGTTTTGATTACGATTACCGACTCGTATGTCAGTCCCTGAGCTTCATGGATGGTAAGGATGCGTGACCCGGTGCCTGACCCATAACCCTGGTTTATCAGGGTGTCCTTCTCCTCTTGAGTGTGAACTAAAAAGAGGGTGTTTGGTTGGGTGTTGGGTATTTGCGCTCCCTTATACCTTCTCTGCTCTAAGGACTTTACACGGGGCACCGAGGAGTACATACCGGGTATATTTCCCTCAGCGCATATGCGACGTCCATTGGGTTTCGATGTGTGCAGAGCAACTCCTGGCTGATCTTTGCTACCAGGTTCGGGCGGTGATACCTCATTTCGAAGAGATTTTCCCTATCGATATAAGGCAATTGATTGACATCTCCGATGAGGACAATTTCGCCAACACCAGACAGCCGTGAGACCATTACAATGGCTCCAAATGGTTCATGAGGGCTTCATCCACCATGAGGCGACTGAAACTCTCTTTTCGAAACCATTTACCAGAGCAGAAGCCATGGTTCGCACCCTGGTTTTGACCAGGTTTCCGATTCGGTGCGATAGCTTTTCTCTTAGATCTTTTGCTGCCTCAGTTGTTGTGGTGATGATAGCGTCCTTGTCCACGTCGAAGTGCCTAATCACCCATGTTGTCTTTCCACATCCTGGAACTCCATTGACCCATTGTATTCTCGGTACCTCCCAATTTTCCCAACCTGCTGTGACACTTGAGTTCCCTTCGATAATCTTGGCCATCTCTAGGATCTTGTCGTCCAGCATAATTTTGGTGCATCGGGCGGTAACTACAATAGGGTCGTTTGGCGGTATCGCATACTTGTAAACATACATTCCCGCGCGCTCTGTCTCTTTCTCGTTCAGTGTCACGAAGCCATTTTCTGCACTGTAAGCTGCCATATACTCTCCTGTCATGGTTCCCTTGATGACCCGGGAAGTGACATTATTGTAATGGCTGCTTCGGCCTCATCGAGTTTCGCCTTTAAGAGGCTGTCACTTCCTAGCCTATATGACATGATGTTTTCGCAGGTCTTGAGGTTGACTTGTCGTGTCGCTCTCAGTGTGGCTATGAATTCGATGAAGGCGTTACGTGCATGACTCCGCGGCTCCGAGCCGTAACATAGCGGGGCGGTTCAACCTGTCCCATGTCAGCTCTCGTTCGGCTCATTTGTTGCTGTGAAGCTGCTTTGGGGGTTTTGACGTCAAAAGGGTTGATGAAGGGATGAGATTCGGAGTACGCTCCTTGCTGCTGCGTTGAAGGCAGTCACGAAGGCCGTGATAGTGCCTCGGCTGCCGCTTTGATTGGCTGCAGCTTTCTCCGCTGCCCTCTGCTGCTGTGCTCTTTCGGAGCCGGTTTGGATGGTCGAACTAGGAACAGGATGTCCCCAGCTGTCAGTTGCATTTATTTGGTCGTGCGAAGGGACTCTGAGGTAGCTCAGATTTTCTCCCCTATCTTCGTATACGACAACCTCATGATGTTTAGAGGCCTCAATGCAGCCCAGCCGGTCTGCGACTCTCGCTCTTGAGTATTCGATTGCCATCGCATCCACGCTTATCACCCGGGGTGTGTCACCCGCATTTTGCTCAGATGTGCGAGCAGCGCACTTGCCTGCGTAAAGGCGTTCGACCTTCCGAGTACTCTATTAGCGCAATCGTTTTGTTTTTCGATCGCACCAACCGAAATCGGTGGCCGTCTACCTCGCACACTGGCATAGCATCGTAGGTTTTCCGCTTCATTGTGACTTTGGCGGTACTCCCATTGAGCAGGCACGACAATCCCGGTGACAAACGGGCGCATTTCCGTTCCCAAGCGAAGCAAAAGCTTATTCCGAATCTTTCTTTGTTGCTGTCCATGAAGAGAGCCACACCGCGGATACGGATTCCTGCCTTTCCTCGATTTGCGTTCTCCAGTAGTTGTTGGATGGAGATGTTTTTGGAGGAGTTATCTTGAGCGGGACTGCATCCCGCGCGGCATCCACGGACAGCGAGGTAGAATGTGGTGGCACAGGGGGGTGTGTATTTTTAAGTGTAGAGTTTCTCTTGGCCGCTATGCGGAATGAGCTCTCTATGAAAGACAGAAGCCGTGGTCTTTTATCTGGATCTGCTAAGATGTTGTGGAGATCCGAGACAACCAGCCTCCCGTCGATCACGGATTCGAGATCATGCCTTGCGGTCATGAATCTGGGACAATCGACCAGCACGTGCCAGACCGTTTCGGGTTGGTCGGGGTCACACTCACATGCAGGACTGCTCTTGAGCTTAAATCTGTACAGATATTCAGCTATTCCTCCATGCCCTGTCAACGCTTGTACCTGGAAGTGAGTCAGTTTCGTAGTTCTCGTCAATCGATATGCATTTGTTACATCGGGCAAGAACATCTGAGTGACTTTTCCGGTTTCCGAGGCCTCATATCGATCCTGCCATTTCTTGACCGATTCTTCTCGGATTTTTCGTTTGACGTAGGACAAGGGGATCCCTTCGTAGTCCCTGGGAGATTCCATGAGCGCCGCCGACTTTGCTAGTTCGTCTGCTCTTTCGTTGCCGACGGTGCCCACATGCGCTCTCACCCAGAAAAGACGGAGAGATCTCCCTTCTGCACGGATCTGTCCAATGTTTTCCTTTATACACTTTGCCAAGGGATGACTCGTTTTGGGTTACTTAGCAAATCGAGTGAAGATCGGGAGTCACTCAGGACATTGACTTCTGGGTCCTTGCTTGTTAACGCTATTTGAGTTGCCCGGCAAAGAGCATAAAGTTCCGATTGAAAGACCGTGCATTCGAGTGAAGCTTGAAGGTCGAGTTCTTGACTTCCTGCCTTTCTCCCACCATGTTAGAGCAGCTCCAACTTTACCCTCGATCTTACTGCCATCAGTATAAATCTGAGGCCCTTCTGGTAAGTTGGAGGTGTCTTCCAGAAGCTCGTACTCTACAGAAGCCTGTGTGGACGGATGGGGTTGGTCCAGGTAGTTGACGTTCCGTTCGAGTTCCACTTCTGGTGGGAGATAGTCTTGAGAGAAGTTCTTTTTCACTCTGTACAAATTTGCCGCTTCCTGTATCCTCAGATCCAGGGGAAGCAGTCCAGAAAGGACGAGTGCTGACTTTAAGGAAACAGTACGGTACGACTTACAGATTTTCTGAGCAAAACCTCTTTGGATAGCGTTTAAGTGAGCCTTGTTTTCCTCGAGGTCTGCCGCTTGCGCCCATACACTTGAGGCATACATTATGATGGGTTCCACTACCGCGACGTAGATGGTTCTCGTGATTTAATCCCCAGGTCACCTTCGCTGCACATGCGAGCTGTTTATAAATGTTCGCCACCTTTTTGCATTGGGCGGTCACATGTGCTTTAAAGTTGAGCCGTCGGTCGATCAATAAGCCTAGCAGTTTGACTTCCTCGACCAGATCAAGCCGGACGCCAGACATGACTATGTTTGGAGGATCATACTTCAACTTTTTTGTGAAAAGCATCGCGTTTGTTTTCTGCGCTGCAAAGTTGAGTTTGTTGGTGGTTCCCCATTCCACTGTCATGCTCAGCGCCCTGCTCGCTTGCTGTTCGATGATCTTCGGACTGCCTGTAAACACGAGAACGACGTCGTCTGCGAACGCTTGACAATATACTCCTCTGCTTCTAGCATTCGCAATAATGAGTCTAGGATTACATTCCAAAGGTTGGTCCGCCGATGGACCCTTGAACGCATCCTTTGGTTGTTTCCTTCTCATAGACTGCTCTTGCATAGTTGACCTTGATTTTGCGGTCGCTGAGGTATGAGTTTACCATGTCGTAGAGGGTTTGTTGGGCACCTCTTCTTCGCTAGTTGGTTTTTAAGGGCGGGCCACCATGCATTGTCGAATGCGCCCTCTATATCCAGGGAGATTAAGAGTACCGTATCTTTACTGTCTACTCCCTTCTTGATGTGTTCTACCAGGTCATAGAGGGCGTCCTCGGTGCCTCTTTGAGGCATGAAGCCGTACTGTCTCCTACTAATGGTTGGGAGGAGATGCCATTGGAGTCGGTTTACCAGAAGCTTTTCGACGATTTTTCCGGGAACGGACAGAAGACCTATGGGGCGGTAAGATTTTGGGTGTGTGTAATCTACCTTACCGGGTTTGCGTAATATGACCACGTGCGCTTCTTTCCATTGCTTGGGGAAGTATTTTAGCGATAGGCATTTATTTGCTATCGCCAAGAAAACATCCCGTTCGCACTGTATGGCTGCTGCACAGATATCAGCGGTTAGCCCGTCTGTACCGGGGCTTTTTTTCGGATTCAGGGTTCGTAATACTGATTCCAGTTCCGCTGATGTGAATGGTGGATCATTTTCCGGTAGATCCATAGGTGTTTCCGCTGTCCGCACCCGTAACTCTGTATGGCACGGTTGGTCTGTGCTCTCAGAGTCGTCGGGATAAGTATAGTAGGATAAGTATATTAACATTGTGAAAAAATTAATGTATATGTTTCGGTAGCTCTTAAAGGGAGAGGATTGCAAGAGAAAAGTGTTTTGGATTTGACTAATGTTTAATAATATTAATAGAATGTTAATTGTTTTCGAATGCACCCGGTCGCGGCGGTTCCGTAAAGTGCATTAAAAATGTTTGCGTTTCATGCGCCGACAATGCTGACGACGCATCGCGCGCGTAGGTAAATTGTGTGTTTGGTGTTACACCGAACATCTTGCCGGGGGCAAACGAAAACATTAAGTACATAGTTTAAAGTTATAACTAATAATATGTTTGACAAAGAGCATGAACGCATAAAAATAGTAATTAATTAAAGGATAATTTTCTAAAGGTCGGTGAGGTTCCGTGATCGGAGGTACTACACTTGACACTATTGTTTTGTTTAAAATCGCACACTTGCACTTTTTCACTTATAGCACTGTAAACGTCACTGGCGCGTGCGGCGGGCTGCGGCGGGTAGGGGGCGGCGGCGGCGCGGGCGCGCGCCTGCCGCCCGCGGCCCCGGCGGCGGCGCGGCCTCGCGCCTGCCGCCCGCGGGACCGTCGGCGTCATTTTTTGTCGGCGGTTTTATCGGCTTTCTCATGTTTATCGTTTCCAGGTTGCGTCTCGTTTTCTTGTCTCGATTTCTCTAGAGGTAAGACAGACAATTTTACTACCGGCCTTTTCAGCATTCCATTCTTCGTTTTTAAAGTCACTACTCTAACGTATCCATCGTGTCCCGGATGGACTTCCACAACTCTGCCCAACGCCCACTTTCCTGGTGGTAAATTCTCCTCCTGGATGACTACTACGTCTCCTGTTTCAATATTATGTTGTGGTGTTTGCCATTTGCGTCTAGCGGTCAATTGGCTTAAGTACTCCATTTTCCACCTCTTCCAGATATCTCCAAATATCTTTTGAGTTAGACTCCATCGTGTCCTCGCATCTTCTTCTGTGTCAATGATAGTTATACCTGATCTTCCTGTTAGAAATTGAGCTGGTGTTAGAACTTCAATGTCATCTATGTTTTCAGACAGCGAACAGAGAGGACGTGAATTGAGACAAGCTTCTAGTTGACACAAGATTGTCGCGTACTCTTCAAAGGTAAGTTTTTGTTCGCCTATAACTCTCTTAAGATGGTATTTTAAACTCCGCACAGCTCGTTCCCAAAACCTCCGGCGCTTGGCCAGGAAGGAGCGTTCAATGGCACTCTATTTTCATCTCTGTTATTTCCGTATAAAAACCATCGTTGAAAATGTTACAAAGTTGTCGCCATTCTTCTTGCAGTATTCGGTTAGCGCCAACGAAGTTGGTTCCGTTGTCGCTGTATAAGTGTCGCGGGGCTCCTCTTCTCGCCGACATACGTCGCAGCGCAGAGAGAAATGCTGAACTTGTTAGATCCGTCACTAGCTCTAAATGTACGGCCTTAGTTACCATACAAACAAAAATGGCAATGTAGCCCTTTAGAGTTTTACTTCCGCGTCCTTTGTTGGCTTTGATGTTCACAAAACCGGTATAATCTACTCCGGTATGGTAAAATGGCATGGCTTCGTTGACTCTTGCAGAGGGTAAATCTCCCATTAATTGTTTTTGTGTTCGTCCTTCACTCCTGCGGCACGTCACACACTGCCTTAGCTGTTTCTTCACTACATTGTTTCCTCTTACTATCCAATATTCTTGTCTCAGTTTGGCCATGGTCAACTTAGCTCCTCCGAGAAATGTTTCTTTATGGGCCTTATCGATGAGTAGGGTAGTTAAACGACACTCCTTCGGGATTATTTTCGAATGTCTCATTTCAGCTGAAATGTTCGCTTCTCTTAAGCGACCTCCAACACGCAATATGTTTTCACCGTCAATAAATGGATTTAAATGCAGTAGCATACTTTTCGATTCAACTTTACCATGTTTACGTAAGAAATTTATTTCCGTTCCAAATCCATTTATTTGTACGTGTTTTATTATTACGGACTTTGATTTCTGTAATTCTCGTAATGTGAGATATGTTGTAGGCACTTTGCATTGTTTCGGGGTCAGCGCGCAAAACCCAAGAAATGATGCGTTGCACTTTTGTGAATGTGCTATGTTTTTCTAACAAATGGTCAATTACGTTATCATTTTATTTTTGTTGAACTGGATGCGACGTGTATGATTGTTTCTCCTCCTCTTTTGTATAAAATGTTTGTTTTGCAGTTTGAGGTATAAATACGGGTAGCCACGACGGACCTTCCCACCACAGCGTATGTTCAACTAACTGAGATGCAGTCAAACCTCTGCTTGCAGCATCCGCCGGATTTTCCGACGATCTCACGTATCTCCACTCTTTTACAGGCATCACCTCTTGTATATGTTTCACTCGGTTGGCAACGAAGGGTTTCCAGCGGCTTGGTTCACCTTGTAACCAACCGATAACTATCTTAGAATCAGTCCAGCCATACATCTCAATTACATGTTGGTTTAATGACTGTTTAATTTTGTTCATAAGATTTGGCAATGTTAATGTTTTCTTGTGTGGTACAAGTTTGGATTTTGCGGCGATAAGAACAATTTTGTTCGTTTTTCTCACTTTCGCGTATATTACACAGGCATACGCTTCGATAGAAGCGTCACAGAATCCGTGTAGTTCAATGACGTCACGTTCACTCGATGATATCCATCTAGGTATTTTGCAATCATTTATTTTGTCAATGTCCGCTTGTAGTTTAGACCACTCGTTATAAATGTTATCTGACACCCGCTCATCCCAATGCGTGTTTTCTTTCCAGACTTTTTGAAATATAATTTTTAATTTTGTGCTTAGGGGTGTCAACCAACCTAATGGGTCAAAGAGTTTGGATATTTCGGCCAGTAGATTTCTTTTTGTTGGTTTAGATGTTAACTTGGTTATTTTACATTTAAATGTGAACGTATCATTGGTTGGGTTCCAGCACAACCCTAGTGTTTTCGAGACAGTGTCGGTTTTAAATTTAAAAACGGTTTCTTCTTTCTTACTGTTCAGTTCTTTGTTAATGTTCTCTAATATTTCTTCACTATTTGACGACCATTTTCGCAGGTTAAATCCTCCCGACTTCAAAAGATTAATTAAATCATCGATCAGTTTCTTTGCTTGTTCCATAGTATAAGTTCCGTGTACTAAGTCATCCATATAAAACGACTCCTCCACTACTTTCGCCGCGTCGGGGTAGTTTGCCCTTTCATCCGCTGCTAGCTTCCGTAATGTCATCATGGCCAAAAAGGGGGCAGCCCTAGTGCCATATGTTACTGTTGAAAGTTGAAATGATTGTAATGGTTGTTCGGGACTATCTCTCCATATAATTTTTGTAGTGGCTGATCAAGTTCGTTTATTAATATCTGTCGGTACATTTTCTCAATGTCAGCAGTAAAAGCATATTTGTATTGTCTCCACTTCATCAGCAAAGACATCAAATCTTGTTGTAGGTTAGGTCCAGTAAACATTCAATCATTCAATGAGCGCCCTGAAGATGTCTTGGCGGAGGCATTAAATACAACCTCCATTTTGTAGTGGTAGATTCGGCGCGCTCTACTCCGTGGTGAGGCAAATAACACTCTTGCTTCGAATAACTGTTGACTGGTGTCATATGTTTTAGATCACTATACTCTTGGATAAATGATTTATAGGCTTTTGCTAACCTTTCTTGTCGTTCAAATTTTCTTTCCATGTTTCTAAATTGCGCTATAGCCTTCGTTTTTGATTCTCCTAGTTCTTCTTTAAAATTAGCCTTCATTGGAAGTCTTACTTCGTACCGTCCATCTATGTTTCGTTTCACGTTCTCCTGGTAATGTTTAATGCAATTGAGGTCTTCATGCGTTAATTCTCCTGTTCCTCAATGTCTTCCACTTCCCAGAAATGTTTGATGTCCTCTAAGCAGTTGATTACCACGTTACAATGGTAAGTTCTCGCATTACCACACAAAAGCCAGCCAAGTTGCGTATGTTGCGCTATTGGTTGTGATGCATCTTCTGTTTTAATTATCCCACTCAAAAGAATGTTACTGTATATGTCCGCCCCGAGTAGTAAGTCTACGGGACGACTGACGTAGAACTGGGGGTCGGCTAGGTTAAGATTTTGTATAATAGGCCACGATGGTTTAGCAAATGTTTTGTTTGGTAGGCTTTTAATCAAATTATTCATAATTATTACCTCGGCCTTAAAGGTAAAGTTGTTGTAAATAGAACCGCAAGTAATGTTAAGTTTTCCTTACAGTTATTCTCTCTTTGTCCTACTCCATATATAACTCCTTTGCAGTTTTCTCTCTTAATGTTAAGTATCTGAGCAGCTTGTTCCGTTATTAGAGAAATTTGAGAGCCCTGATCGATAAGAGCCCTTAAAGTATAAAATGTTCCATCCGCTTTTCGCACGTTTAATAAGGCAGTCGCTAACAAAACTTCCGTATCGTCGTTAGGTGATAGTTGAGACGTGTTTACCGCATTTTTCTTATCGGTTGTTAAGGCTGTCGCCGTGTTAGTTAATGAAGCTGTTGTCTGGTTTGCTGACGTAGACTTTACAAAAGCCTCATGTATAAGTGTATTATGTTGATCACCGCACTTATGGCAAGTTTTTAGTGAATTGCATGCATTTCCATTATGTGTGAATAAACAGTTAACACATAATGCAAGTCGATTAATTGTATGATAGCGCTTTTCCCCTGGCATTTGCAAAATAATTTACAGTTATAAATTCCGTGCACATTGTTACATAGAGGACATTTGATACCGGAAACATGATGCAATTTTGCAACTGTGGGTTTGCATTTGCATAACTTCGGTTAATTCCATGATTTTGGTTATTAAATTTGTTGTGGTTATTGAAATTTGGAAAAGATTTTCTCGGCGTGGGCGTTGGTTGTTGTGAATGGGCTTTCTGCGCCGTAGACTCTTGTTTGCGTCGGATGACTCTAGCGTAGTGAATTTACTTTCCATAAAGTCTAAAAACTCCTGCAAAACCGGTATTTCTCTTGAATTTTTAAGAGACTCAATATAGTTTTTGTGTGTCTCTGAATCCAGTTTTTGGGATAAAACATAAACTAGCATGGGATCCCAAGTGCTAATATCTATTCCTAGATTCCTAATCGCATGTAGACATTCCGTAGTTGTGTCATACATTTTTTTAATTAGGCCTAATGACTGTTGCTGTATGTTAGGTAGCCCGAATAAAATGTTCATGTGAGAAGTAAATATCATTTTTTATTGTTATTTCTGTTGTTTAAAATGCTCCAACATACTGAATAATTATCAGAGCTTATTTGCAAATGTTGGATGAGGCGCTCGGCTTCTCCCTTAACTTTGCTCTTCAGAAACTGTGTATGTCAAAAATAATTTAGAATCGTACAACACGCGAGGAGAGAGACATTCTCGCAACATACGCAACGCCGACAAGCTGGATGTTATACCACACTCTCTCACGAGGTCACAGAAGTTAACTCACATTATGGGACCGGAAGTTTATAACGCTCTTCCCAAAATAGTTATATCGGCCCCAAGTTTCGGCAGCTTCAAAAACAGATTAAAGTGCTGGCTTATCGATCAAACTTTTATAGTTACAGCGAATTTTTAGAGTGATGGCAAAGTTCCCATAAAAATGTAAATAAATAAATTTGACATAGGTTAGTACAATTGCAATAAAGACATTATACTCGTATAATGCTTGACAGTTTTCTGTACAATAATTATTGTAATACAGTAAAGTAGTAGTTTCAAACTTTGAAAATGTATACAATTTGTATGCTCTTTCTTTTGTTTTTATTTTTTATTAATTGACGTGTAAATTGTACATTTATGAATAAAGTACTTTGACTTTGACTTTGACTTTAACTGCATCTTCTGTGCATTGGATAGAGCTGTGTTGTTATGAATAGCCTCAATGAACAAGTCTTTAAAAGACACCTATGAGTTATAATTTCCATAGAAGATTGGAATGTCAAGTTTTGGAGTTGATTTGTCCCTGTGTGCGACCGACCATAGTTTTTGTTAATCTGTTTCTTTAAGTTATTATATGTGTTTTCCTCACGGTTAAATACTGCCTCATACATGATATCTCTTTCGTATGCTTCACTTTCAATCTCCCAATGCAACGAATCGATAACTGACCAACGATATTCAAGTGATTTGAGAGCATCGTCGAATTCCCACTTTTCTATCAATAATTCCACATCGATGTTGTTCACAGTCCGTGCAAAAGCTCTCATATTCACTTGTTGCTTGCGGTACATCTCATCAAGTTTGCTAGGCGAGCCTGCGTCCTGTTTCTTTGGCGAGAAAAAGGCAACATTTCTATCGGTCTTGTTAGACGGTGGCAGCAATGGCGGCTGCTCGTCATCTTCCTCGCCACCCGATTCAGCCTTGTTCTGACTGGATGTTCCCGCAAAGTCCATAGAAGCAGAATCTTTTGTTAATTTGTTATAGCCATCATTTAATAAGGTGGAAAGTTCTAAGAAAATATCACGCGTTTTCGCATAACATTGTGTTGAAAATATGTATGTGTCCTACTTTCGGAAGTACATAATATTTTATCAATTGACTCAAACTCTGCCCATAGGTTAGTTAATGTTTCGGAACGTGTTTAAAATATTCCAATCTTGACTTTCTCTCAGCACCATCTTTTTTAAAGTTAGTAAATAGTGTTATAATCTTTTGTTTAATCTCCAGCTGCCTCTCGTAATGTTGTCCACCTTCCATGTTGACTTGATAATATAGTAAGGAAAGATCTTACTTGAAGTCGTTGAAATTGTTAGATGTTGCGTCAAATCTTGAAACCTCTCCTTATGACACTGTAATCCACACTCTTTCACTAATATGTTAATGTTCAAATGTTAATGTTAAAGTTCGTTTTGCCTCACAGTTCACAGTTCACACACGAATCGCGAGACCCTTTACGAAGGACGAAATGTTTCGCGTTTGCTCGAAGGACCATTGTTTCGCGTTTGCTCGAAGGACCAATGTTTCGGTAGCTCTTAAAGGGTGAGGATTGCAAGAGAAAAGTGTTTTGGATTTGACTAATGTTTAATAATATTAATAGAATGTTAATTGTTTTCGAATGCACCCGGTCGCGGCGGTTCCGTAAAGTGCATTAAAAATGTTTGCGTTTCATGCGCCGACAATGCTGACGACGCATCGCGCGCGTAGGTAAATTGTGTGTTTGGTGTTACACCGAACAGTATAAACAAATAATATAAAAAAAAGTCATAATAAATATTCTTGACAACTTTTCCATATTGTTTAAATAAAATTACGAAAATATATTTAGCTCTTTATCCCATTGATATGAATGAACAGATGTGTCCTCAGCACCTTAAAATTGTTAACAAACTGCGTCTCTGTGTGTAGGTAGCGTGAGTGGTTTACAACTACCAATGTACTTGACCCCTAAATCGCTAGCGGTGAGGTATGGGTATGTTGCGAGTGAGCTCACTCTTCCCAACGATAACATCTAAAGTTTGGGAGGGCATATCCACTGATTTATATCGATGCCGTATCTATTCATCAAAAAATCTCTGAGAAAATCGGTCGTTTTGTCATTTATTACAAAGAGCAGTTTATACTTTGAGCAGTTCTCCTTTAATCTATTGGAGCAAGATCCGGGGAGTACTGTGGATGTCTTAAACATTCCAACATCAGGAATGGCAATATGTGTTGTCATGAAGAGTTACATAAATTATCAAAGAGTTCCAGTTTATGATGATTTAAAACTATTGCATCAACAAAGACGAATCATACGAGATCGAACCGAGTTCCCATAACTATCTTCTAACTCCATCATCAGACCAGCGCCATGGTACCTACCATGTTAATGCGCTGTCATCTAAGTTAGATAAGTGTACCAAATGTCAGCTCAATCGGTACCTATCTAGGTAACCGGGAAGTATTTGTTAGATTCTATTACAGACAGACATCGGACAGGTGACTCAGACCAACTCAAGGCCGTCACAGACGCAGCTATGATATATATTTTCATATTTTCGTGACGTCATCAAAAAATACCATGATATATTCATATTATGGCATTTATTCTTGTGAAACTAAATAGAATCTTGTAAAAATACATAAAACCTTACTTTTGGAACACATGTAAAATAGAATTGACAATCGAAGAAACATTGAAATGACAATTTTATCCTTTATCAAAGTGCGTTAGAAACTTCCTTGTAAATTGTTTTCGACATACTAAAAATTATTTGCCTCTCTAATTTATATCGTTGTGGTAGATACCTACTATTGTTTTTTTTTAGTTTTACAATTTTTTGCGACAGTCATGTCTTACAAAATTATTCTCTGGTAAGTCTTTCAAACTGTAAAAAAATGCTTGCAAAGATATCTCATGCCTCTATACGATAATTATATCTACACATTTTAAACAACCGACGCTGACGCAACGAAGAAAGTACTGAAACTGTTATAAGTTTTAAGCCTTTTTCTATTTACTTGTGTATCTGTCCGCACTATCTTGGCTTCATAACGTCTGGTTATGAAGCCAAGATTTATATTATATTTTTTTCATTTGGTGGGTGGGTTTGGCGATACATTATACTTCACAAAATATAAGAGCCACATTAATATCTTCATTGTACCTAACTGTAGTAGAATTATTACCAAGCAATTTCGATAACCTTTGGCTGTCTTTTCGTTTTATTTTAAGCCTCATTCTGAAGTAGATAGCGTAGATAGGTATCTATGATATCACAGTTGACACACAGCTTGAGAGCTGGCGTGATTAGCGTCGGCGGTTTTTGGTCTTATGAGTAGATACCTTAACAAGACATAGGTAACCAAAATCACGTGCAACGAGTTTGTCCTTCCGGGATCGATTCCCATAAATGGAATCTCTCTCGAGATTGTTCAGAGCTATGTTCACCTAAGGCGGACGCTCCAACTGGGTAGAAACAGCTTTGAGAGTGAGGTCTCAAGAAAAATCCATCCAGGCTGGGCATCGTTTGGAAAACTTTGTCGGGTTTTCTGGTCACCAATCCCACATTTTCAAGACAAAAGTTTTTAACCAGTAAGTGGTGTGTTACCGTTATGACCTACGGTGCTGAAACGTGAACACTGATTGTGAAAGAGGTCCGCAAATTCAGTGACTTAGTGAGCTATGGAGATATGGCTATGGTTGGGATTTCTTTGAGGGATTTTATCTGTTATTAAGTAAATCGTAAAAGACCTAAGACACAGACATAGCTCAGCACGTTAGCAAACCCAAAGAGGCCTAAGTCCAGCAGTGGACGAATATAGGCTGATGATGATATTGACACGACCCTTCCTTCGCCCTGAATTATTTTGTTTTTACCAACACAAATGTGATTGATGTTTCAGTGTTCCTTACGTCAAATATATTCTTATCAGATCGTTAAGTACAATTACACGGACTAAGAAAGCTCTAAACTGTGGGTTAAATATGGCAAAAAAACAGGTCAATATAACCCTCCACGGACCAACTGCTAATCAGGTAAGTAGATCATCGTTACGATATTTTTATTAATATTATTTTGTGGCATCTAACACATTTCACGCAAATACACATACGTACCTACCTACAATCTGACACATCTACAAATATTTGTGTGATGAATTCAAATATTTGCACTGTGTCTGGGTGTTTCTATGTATAATAAGTATGTATTCACAACTATCTAAGTATTATACCAGCTATCTGGTCGCCATATTACAAGCTTAGCTTAGTTTGGGGTCAGATGGTGTTGTGTGTGAATTGTCCAACAATATTTCGCAAAAAAAAATCTAAGTCAATCTTAAGTATAAAAACGCAGCGGTGATTTCCTGATGAATTTATCTAAAGCAAAGGCTGACAGTTGACTAATCAAGACTCATACCTACCTACGAGTAGGTACGTCTTACCAAGCTATTGCTTACGTGTTCGTCAACATTTAGATATGTCATTTGAGCCAAGCTTAAAATGTTGTAACAACAAACCGTCCGCTACAAATCTATTCCGCCGCAGGTAGTTGTAGAAGCTTGACACTCAGGATATGTTATTTTATTTTTAGCCACTTAACTACTTGACAAATAATGTTTCGCATCGTGCACACAATTATTCTGCTGCACTAAGAAGTTCACATAATACTATCATGAGTTTAAATGCTGTCATGGGAATTTTTTGCTTGCTTACCATCGAATGGCCGTCTTAATTTATTCTATCTCGTAGCTCGCAGTTAGAGTACCTAATATACATAGATCTTGCAATAGTAAGGTGACCGTCGTAACTCGGCAGTTGGTGAAAGACCTGGACTTGTCTGATAAGACGTGCCTGATAACGGGCGCAAATAGCGGCGTGGGTTTGGAGATGACGCGGTGTTTGAGTTCTCACGGCTGCGCCGTGCTCATGGCGTGTCGCAATAAGTACGCTGCGGGGCAGGTGGTGCGGGCATTGGGTGCGCACGCGTCGCCGCCCGCAAGGGAGCCCAGCTTCTACGAAGTCAACCTGGCGTCCCTGCGCTCTGTTACCGATTGCTGTAATAACCTTAAAGAAAGAAAAGTGAGTTTCATGATCAGTTTATAGTAACATATCACAAGTGCCTACAGTATCCCAGTCTTACCTACGAGTTCAACGTAGTTATAGAGTAATCAAATAGAATTTGACAAAGAATTAGGAAAAAATCCAGTGTCTAAATAATAATTTAGTTTTTTTAGTAGAATTATGGCTACTTCATTTTAAAATTTAGTTTGTTAAGTTAGCTGGGAGAACGGCAACTGCTGATCCGGAGCCCCTGGTTTGAATCCAATTGAATCCATGCGCATCATCGTCTTTTCGAAGTCATATGCAAAATTTCGCTAACTTAAAAATAAGGTGAAGGAAATAAGTATAGCGAGGAAACCTGCTTGTTGAAGAACTCTACAATAACAAGTCTGCCAACGTGGTGGATCAGCTTGGTTAACTAAGTATGGCCTAAACCGCGGGGAAAGAGGGCGGACTCTGTGTTCCAATAGTGGGACTCCAGCGTGGTGAACTAAGTATGGCCTAAACCCCGGGGAAAGAGGGCGGACTCTGTGTTTTCAATAGTGGGACTCCAGAGTGGTGAACTAAGTATGGCCTAAACGCCGGGGAGAGAGGGCAGACCCCGTGTTCCAATAGTGGGAATTGGGAAAGTAGTAAAATTATGATGATATCAAAAAAAAAAAAATCAGGCTCGAGTCCTAGACAACTTTGAGCGATTGTTTCATTTTAGACTTTTGGGTTAGGTATTTAAAAACATTTTTTAAATTTTAATCGTTCTGTTACAAAGGAAACTCGACATCGTGATCCTGAACGCTGCGGTCTTCGGTTTACCTTGGACTCTCACGGAAGACTTGTTAGAAACTACCTTCCAAGTGAATTATTTGAGCCAGTTGTATTTGTTATCAAAGATGGACACCATTCTTGCACCAGATGCTCGGGTCGTATTCGTATCATCCGAATCCCACAGGTGACTAGTTTTAGTTTTAGCAATACCTAGTTTAGCAGCCCGAGATGATAGTTATTCAGAAACGTTTGCTTTCTTTAAGGATCCTACTAATATTACTAATCCGAAAATTTAGATACTTAAGGCGCTCCCTCAGCAGGAGCATTCGCGTGTAATGTAACATTATGGATTCAACTTTGAGCTCAACATTATGGATTCAACGTTTCAACAATAGGTACTACCTCCCTGACCAGCAAGCGTTCGCGTGTAACATAATATATAAATTCGACTTTGAGCAGTGCATTACAACACTACCGCCAGCCATTCGCAACAAAAAAGCGCATTGATGTTACAAGTTGCATCGAAATATTAGGTACACATTGTATCATTAAGAGGTTCGCATTGTAATGCTCGGTTCTCCTCTACACCGATGTCAAAATATTACATATTGTATCATTACGAGGTTCGCATTGTAATGCTCGGTTCTCATCTTTCACCGATGTCAAAATATTACACATTGTATCATTACGAGGTTCGCATTGTAATGCTCGGTTCTCCTCTTTCACCGATGTTATGCTCGGTAGTGTAACGGTACATTACAGGCGAATACTCCCTGTGAGGAAGCGCCTTTAGATGTTTGTTGTTCAATCAGGTTGTGAGAAATTAACAGATCAGTCTGAAACTCAGATTATAGACAAACTCGCTTTTACCCACCACTTTGCCCGCAAAATAAATATCAGAGGCAGTAGGTACTTAGGTAGGTACTTGTACATCCATACAAATCTTTTAGTTACAAGAACAAAATTAAAAATGTTGACCAACCCTCGACCACCTCGGATTAGTTATCTGTACAACATTCTACTAGTCAAGCCCTTTCATTTGAAACCATTGAGTACATATAAGTACTAGTTATTTGTCCTCAATGTTTGAAACCCTTATTAAGGGAGTTGTGAACAAAGAAATGTTTTTCGCCATTGTGTGGAAGCAGCCATCTTGGATTTGAAATTTGTCATAGTGCAACGTATTTTACTAGTCAAGCCCTTTCGTTTGATACTCATATTGAGGTAGATAGTAGTGAAAAAAATAATTTTATTCGCCATTTTGTGGTGGCGGACATTTGATTTTTTTATAATGAATAGTATTCAACTAGTCAAGCCCTTTTATTTGATACCCATATTGAGGTAGGCTGTAAAGAAATATTTTGTCCTCCATTTTGTGGAGGCGGCTATCTTGAATCGATATGAACCAAACATAGCTAAGTACGTCCGCACGAATATTAACTATCAAAAAAAAAAAACGCATCGAAATCGGCCCATCCGTTCCGTTTAAGCTCTACGGTGCCACAGACAGACAGAAAGATATCGACGTCAAACTGAACCTCTTTTCTTAGGCGGGGTTTAAAAACAGCTTTATTAAGTACTAGCTGAACCCGCTACTTCGTTCGCGTAAGCAGATGTTACTGACTTATACATTAATTGGAAGTATCGTACGTCAAATATTTGGATAAGTGGCCATTGACCTTGAGTTTAAGTGAATTTGTTTTTTCACACAAAATTTATTTAATTTTATCATCTTTATTTTCTTTTTTAAACAAAATCAAACATACTTAGTAAGGTTTTGTAGTATCGAACATAGCCGCAAGTGTTAAGTTTGTAGGATTTTTATAGGATACATTATGAAAAGTCTGAAGCTGATGTGCATGATCTGATACCTACTTCCTATTTCTTTTTATCCGCAAGCTGTTTTCTAGCTGTTACCCGCGATCTAACCGGCGTAAAATTCTGAACGAAGCCTGTGTGGAATCAAAATAATTAAAATTTTGAGTTTTAATGATATTCAAGCAAGTTGAACCCGTAAATCTAAGCCAAGTCCTAGTGAAATGTTAATGTTTGAATTTAATTGTAGGTAACACAGAAAAAAAATCAAGAACGAAAGAATCCAAATTCGGCATCATAATCCTTTTAGCAGCAAAAACCTATTAGTACAATTTAGAATACCAGTAACGCCACCTAGTGATGAAAGAAAAAAATACATACCACAATAGCAAAACATCGATTTAAATGGCCTTTAATGCTTTTAGATTTAAACTGGCATTAGCGCCGTCTGATGAGAATATTATGTTGCTTGTTATTTTGATTGTGAACGCAAATCACCTATGTTATCTACGCCAAAACGGGTGCATATATTTTCATTTTTGGCTTTTACCTTACCATCACATCAAGTTGCTTACGAAAATATATGCTTATTAATATAAGCATTAATATGGAGTTAAATGAAAATATAGACTTATTAGCCCTTGTGAAATTTTAGACTCTTAAACTATATGTGTTTCGTATGTCAACCTATATCGTTGTGCCGTTTTGACGTGATAGGTAAAATTTGTTTCCTTAGGGGCCATGCTTCTTTTCAGGTTGATAGGTAATAAATACATAAATGTGGTATTTCAGACTATGAGTTATCTCTGTTTCAATTTTCTACCAAATTTGCGTAGTCTTTCCTACGTCACAGTAACCTATAAGTAACCGATTTGCTATTTCTGAGTTCAAACTACGTGTGTTTCGAATTCCATCCAAATATGTTCAGCCGTTCCAACGTTGTCCTGTAAATATTATGAATGTCACTGTTTGGATGTTTGTTACTTAATCATGGCGGAACGTATCAAGTGATCGGGTTGAAATTTGAAATAGAATTAGATTACAGTCTGGAAGAACACATAGGCTAATCATTGCCTATGTATAAGTACTCTATGTATTACTTAAGCTAAACCAAGAATGTGTCTTTAATTTTAACTCGATACATTCAGCCGTTCCAACGTAAGTGAATAGTTAAAGCGTCTACCTGTGACAGGTACGTTATTATTAGTATCGAGCAAGAAACGGTTAAAAATCAAGTTTGTTGTATGGGTGCACCTCTTAAATATTTATTTTATTTTTAGTATTTTTGTTAAAGCGGCAATAGAAATACATCATCTGCAAAAATTTCAACTGTCTAGCTATCACCGTTCTTGAGATACAGCCTGGTGACAGACGGACGGATAGCGAAGTCTCAGTAATAGGGTCCCGTTTTTACCTTTTGTGTACGGAACCTAACAACAGTCTGCTTCGGTCACCGAAGCTTGTTGAACACTACCTTTAATTTTTAAACAGTATTTGGATTTAAATAATACGTTTTCTAATAAGTTACGGCTAATCTAGTAAGTTACAGCTGACCTAGTCGGGAGAACGCCGACTGTCGATCCGGAGACCCAGGGTTCAAAACCACGCGCACCACTATCTTTTCAGAGTCATGTTCGTAATGCCGGTAATTAAAATGTGAAGGAAAACACCATGAAGAAACCGAAATCTACCTACAATCTAAGTTCTAAGTCTTATGTCATCCACCAACCGACACTGGGCCAGCGTAGTGGATTATAGCCTTGTCTCTCTCCTTGCGAGAGAAGGCCGCGACGCCCAGCAGTGGGAACATTTAATGGGTTGTTTATGCTGCTACTTATTATGCTGATATGTTTTCTCCAAAATAACAAAATTCTACTTCATTGACAGGTAATTTAATTCTGTCATTCGACTAAATTTTATAAGAAGGTATAACTATGTCGTACAGATATATCTAAGCTGATTTTAGTTTTTGTTGATCATTGAAAACTACCTCCCTGTTTTCGATATCTAAGATAAGATCTGAAGTATTTTCTACCAAACAAAAAGGAATTATCAAAATCAACTAACAATTATAACCGAATGATGTTTGTTTTCCACACAAAATATATTTTTTGACAATTATTTTGTCATCCAAGACGACGCGACGCGATCACGTGGGCACTTTCTAGAATCTAGATATTCTGTGGATCGTCTGTGATACACAGAATACTTAGAAGTTAGTATGTACCGAACGCGCCGCGCCTGTCGTTATTATTTAATGTTTGTGTAATTTCCGAACCAACAAACCGATATTGTTCAAATTTTGACGGGACAATGTAAAAAATGTGTTCTTTCTAACAAAAAAAGAATTAATGAAATTAAACAACGCAAACATGAGTTACAAGTTACAACCAAATACACATTCTGACTTTCACCCCCTCCCGCAAGAAAACCGATCAGAATTTGGGGATCAAAAGTAGCCTACAGCAATGTCCTTAGTATAAACTAAAATCATGCCAAGTTTCAGCTGAATTGAATCAGTAGTTTCGGCGTGATGCGTGATCCCTATACAGAAAGACAGACAGACAGACAGACAGACAGACAGACATGAAAGAAAAAAAATGCAGTTTCGCCATCAGTATCGACTATGGAGTGCCCCAAAAAAAAAATTTTCAAAATATCTTCAATGTACAGAATTCGACCCGTTACAGTTTTATTATAAGTATAGATAACATTTTTATGTAATTTCACCAAAATCACTTCAGTGGTTTAGGCGTTAAAGTGTAACAGACCGACAGACAGATTTACTTTCACGTTTATAATATAAAATAGGATGGATTTCAAGTGTCTAGTTTCAAAATTTAACGGTTTTATCTTCAACAACGACGAACTTACATATAAACTTTTATCCCCTACTTTATCCCCGCTCAGTTCGAAATTACTAGAACAAACATTTATTTGCTTCGCTTCAAGTTCTAGAATGTCTAGATATGAAGGTTCATGGTTTCATCTTCAACTAATTACGAATTTCCATATAAACTTTCAACCTCTTCAACCCTTTTTCTGTAATAAAAAATAACCAATGTCCTTTCTTGGGATCTAGTCTTTCTGTGTACCAAATTTTATTCAAATCGGTTCTGTGGATTTCAGGAATATCTGTAGCTTTGAAAATTACGAAATCTTCATACAACCGTCCATCCCTTGTTTCTCTCTCTCTTAGGGGTTGAAGTTCGCAAAACCCCGTCTTAGCAAGCGCCTACGTGCTAAAAGGCACCTCCAAGCAAAATTTCAGACTCCTAGCATTTGTAGAGTGACCATTCGCTTTTATATATAGAAATACTCGTAGATAACTAGCGGCCCATTCCAGCTTCGCTAGGATCTAGAATAATAACCTAGATACCAACTGCAGCGCCATCTGCCGGGCTGATTTGTGAATCTAAACCATCCAGGCCCACCATTCAAATCGGTCCAGCCGCTTAGTTTTAGCCGCTGAGGAGTTTACTCACAACCAAAAGTGGCATTGATTTTTTATATATAGGTATAGATGGTCTGGAATAATACATACTTACGTGTAACCGCGGGGCACCCTTAGTTACTTACCTACGTGTATAAAGTTGCCATCACGTCTTTATAAAATTATGCATACACGTATAGGAATATGTAGTTTACGTAAATCGGCACGATAACAAAAATTTCTGTAATTTCCAGGAACGTGAAGTGGTCCGTAGAGGATCAGATGATACCAACCGAGTCACTCGTGTCGTTACCTTGTGACCAGTACACGTCGATAAAAGCGTACAACACCTCGAAACTATGCCTCCTACTAGCGATGCACCACCTGGCGTACTGCTGGGCGAAAACCGGGAGGAGTGTGCTGAGCGCGCACCCAGGCACCTTCGTGAAGACCAGGCTCTGCCGCAACTGGTGGCCGTATGAGGCGCTTTATACCATGATGCTGCCTTTCACTAAGAGCGTGGTGAGCTATTCTGTAACCTGCTAATTGCCTAAAGAGAAAGGTTAGATTAACATATTATTATCCTACTAATACAGCGAACAACATGGAAGGAGTAGGCATACACAGCGTTTCCCCTCTGTCAAAGTACAAGTTCACGTGGACCATGGAGTTTGATAATATACTGCGTGAGGGCGGGGCTAGATTTGTGAATGGTGCTTTATTCTTTATGTGTTTGTGATTTGGCTGTGTGAGTATTCTCGGCAATCGATCGGTACAGGTATGTTTTATATGTAATAGTGCGGCTTTGCGCTAGTGTGCTACTTCCCCTCCCGCAAGAAATGACGAAAGATTTGAACAATATTTTTTAGCTAAGGCTACTACTCCTTTCCGTGCTTGCGCGGAAGATTGAGTTGCTCGATGTAGGTACCTACTAATACTATAAGTAAATAAAAATTTCGGATTTTTGATGCGCCATCACGTAGTAACGGTTTGAAATTTGGAACACAGTAAGGTTTATAGCATATAGGCCACGGCAGAGACTTTTTATCATGGAAAAGTAAGGGGAACGGAGGAGGTACCACCTAAGTAAAACTGTCTTAGCTTATATAGCTCTCTCTTTTCTTTTCGCTTGAAATGAAAGAGAGTGCAATAGAAAAGCCATAGCCGATTTAGGTAGGCGGTAGAAGGGCGGGAACTGCGCGGGCAATTTAGCAGGACCCTGCTCTGCGTATCTAGCACACGACGATCATGTCGTGGTGATTTTTTTTTATTTTACCGACGTGAATTCTAATCGTTACAGAGTCAAGCCGCCAGCACACCCATATATTGTGCGACGTCATCAGATCTGAATGGAATTTCGGGCTATTACTACAAGGATCTCAAGAGACGCGAAGAGAGTGAGCTAGCGAAAAACTTCCATCTTGCATTCAGAATGCACGATCTGTATCGGGAGTTGATTGCGGAGCGCGTGGCTGCCTTGGAGACTGAGAAACCTGAGGAGAGTTCTGACACCATAACACCGGAAGCTAAAGTTCCCGACCATGCGGCGTTGACTCCCGAATACTCCTAACTTTTTGTTTCACATCTGTTTTTATTCCACTGCAATATATTAAAAAAAATGCGACTTAAATATAGCATAATAGCGATTAGTGACAATGTGATGTGATAGTGATATTTTATAAATTTCAAATGGCGCTCTCTGCGCAGTATTTTTTTTTATCTATGTTGTGTGAAAACTGTGAAATCTTAGTTTGATAGGTGCGAAAAGCAAGCTCTATTATGCAGACGATAGATAGACATAAGTAGGTATAAATTTATTATTTATCATTCACTTCATACACGAGTAGATACTCAGCTGTCTGCCCGATCTCTTTTCCGGATAGGTGCTGAATGTAACGGAAAGCGTCTAGTTATTATTATGCAATTAGCTGTACGCTGTACCCTGCGCACGTTGCTACGCCACTTGTCCAAAATTGGCCGTACTAACTCGGAGATAACCAGAATATTGACCTTCTTTGGCTCATGCACAATAAATAACTTTGCTTAACGATCAAATTCATAGTTTACGGTTCTATAACGAACATACAGACAATAGTACATTGTTCACCGAGAGGAGAAAGTGACCGATTACCGTCGAGGGTGTCGTTTGAAGCCCGAGCCGTAGGCGAGGGCTTTAAAATACCCGAGATCGGGAATCGCACTTTCTCTCGAGTGATACATAGTGCTTTATACTACACCTACGAAGAAAATAAAAAACTAAATCTTTACTAATTAAAATTTATATTTGAATCCTCAAACAACACACAAATTGAAAATGGCGCCAATGGGGTCTGCAATTTTCACATGTTCTTTTTTTAAATTGTTTGACACCATCCAACACACAGCTAGTGGCGAGTGTCATTTTGCGAACTTGGAGATAAAACTCACTGTAAAAACTTTTGGCTTTTGATATTTAGGTTACCAGCGCATAGTCTTACCCAAAATTAAAAAAGAAAAACCACGTAAGAAATGGATTTTCATACACTTTTCTCTCCCGCTTAGATGCGTTTTCTCGCCGCATATTTGTTCGATATGCAATGACGTACTTTCTACCGTAAATTTGATAAAGTATCAAGGTACTTTCCGAGCAGGTGTAGTATAAACATTCATTTTTATATATATATAGAGAGGACTAACATAGCATAACAACGACTATAGTGATATATAGTGATATATCCTATAAGTTTCTAGATATCCGCCATTAGCAACAAAAGAAACATCGTGAATTTTAGCGGTGTGTCTTACAAAATTATTCTTGCAAAGGGTGGACTTTAATCTTAACCGGTTTTAGAAATAAGACAACAAGCACCGACAGAACGTATTTATGTACATAATAATATGATTCTATTTATGCATAAGTTAAGTGCTCAAATCCATTTCCTTGCGTTCTGTAGGTGCTACAAACTTGAATGTTGATATTCGCAGGTTTAATAATGTTATAAATAAAATGTTCATTTAGTTAACATTTATTTTTATTCATAAATACAAAATATAGGTTCTATAATGTAGTGGAACCTTATCTAACAAAATTATACTTCGATAATATATTACAAATCTCTAAATATGTATATTGAAAAAATCATTAGTGGTAGGTACATTCAAATTAAAGCTACTATTTCTGAAAAAATACTAGTGAAAACTTCGTGTGTTTGTGAATTTAGAGACATAACCATAATCTATAGAGAACACATAAAAATATGAAATTCTTGCGAATTTCGTTCTGAGATAAACTTTGCATCTATCTCATAAAAACAAAGAAACATAATACAACTGTAAGTTTCAAACATAAATGCACATTGTCGTTGAAATGTATTGAAGAAGTATGCATAAGACATTCGATTTCATAGAACCTGTGGTGATTTGCGCCAAGAACGTCTGCTTTCACGATCGTGAGATCGTAAGGTTCAGATCCCGCATGCACATCTAAGTATTTTTTTAAAGTGCAGATTGCTTCAACGGCGAAGGAAAATATTGCTTTCTAAGAAAAACATTGTTCGAGGACACAGTCCTATTCTTCAGTCTTATTATTTAAAGGATTACGGCCTTTGCTTTCTCGTTGTGACTGAAGGTTCCGAGTTCGCCCATGCATGGATAATACCTACGTATATACGCATAACCGATTGCACCTTTAGATTTGTGTGATTAAAGACATAGGCGCAGTAGCGTGTCCTTTAGCGTCATATAAACGTAACGCGCGAGTGAGAGGCACCGTATTTTCTAAACATATGCTACGGGCACGCGGTAGTAAGAGATACCTTTTTTAAACGATAATAGGTTTAACCCAGTAGTATTAATACTACGCTTACGGATTGGGAAATCAGTTACAATATAATTAAAACTAACGATTTCTAGGTAGGTATTAATATTGCGCTTGATGATACCTGAGAAGTCAATTATCTCAGTTTCAAATCCCACGCTGCCATGGTTTTTTGACGAGTAATATATGTAGGTAAGACGAAAGTCTTTGGAAACATCTTTCATGAAACTGAGATTGTTTGAATTCTCAACTCCGGCTGCGGAACTAGGGTAGTATGACAATAGACAATACAGGGCTGTTGAGACAGTTCAAACAAACACTAAATGTTTTTGTACTATCGATCAAGTAACTATACAGGGTTAGTACTGGTAATCAGCGTGCATCTGTTTAAGGGCATGTTCTTTATGCTTAAACAAACCACTTTTGTTCTACGACTTTTGTAAAAACTCAATACATATCCTAAAAAAATAGTATTTGTTGTCCTTTCTAGCACTGTTCAGCGGCTTTTTAGTATTTTTCACTTCGGCACATTATTTATTGACCGTCACACGCTCATGTTACGAAATTTCGATGCTTATGGACCGGGCAAATAAAACTTCTTTTTATTTTGAATAGAAAAAATATATACGAATTTTTATAAATTGTAGAACAAAAGTTGACGTATCTAATGTACTTACCATCCCCTTAAAAGGATGCAGGCTGATTACCAATAACCCTGTATAGACGTACATAACTAGACATGATATTACGGTAAAACAATAATGGAGGATGACTGGCGACCAATGGCGACTCTTAATAAAGTCAAATTTGAGAATTATGATATCCACCATATTTGTTTATTTTTTTTGATGTGCGGAAAATTTTATTTGTTCTTGGAATAAATATTTTTCTCTTATATTCATCATTATCATCAGCCCGTACTTGTGCACTGGTGGACATAGGCCTTTCGAATAACACGCCACACAACCCGATCCTCTGTCTGGTTTATCCTATACTATCATGTATTTAAATTCATGAGATTACGTGCTCAGTTTTGACTCTACAGGGGCTCAAATACGAATACACTCAGAAATATTTTGCAATGTGACACTATATAGAACAATAGATAAACAATATTTAAAATGATAAAGATATATCTAATAATGATCAAGAATTCTCGCAACATGTTCGGACTAACGCCACTGTACGACACAAAAATGAGCACTGTAGCGATGTTCCTGACACGGTTCTTAATAAATACACATTAATATTGCGCTTAACATTAACGATGATGATAATAATATACTTCATCTCAATAGAGCATTCAAATAAATTATATTTGTTTATAGAATCCATTTTGGCATACATCATAAAGCATTACATATATCTAGCAGAACATATACCAAACGAGTTTGTTAACTCAATGAATCATTGCAAGCATAGATTTAGGCCAAAGTTTAAGACCAGTTTTCTTGATATCCTAGACAAAACATTAACTTGCTTGGGATACCACTTGCGAAATGAAGACCACAATCCAGCTATCTATAATTTTAATGCAACAGCATTTTCAATCAGCAAACCTAAACGAGCGAACTATAATCGTGATAATTTGTCACTGATGTTTCCGTACGCTAAACAAAATGTTTAGGTATGGCGTTCGTAGATCAGATGATCACTTTATTTCAGATTGCGTGTTTGACAAGTTCACTAGCTAGTTAGACTAGCTCTAAATACCTAAGTATCGTCGTAGTAAGTAGCGATCCTACTGCTTGTTATGTTCTGGAAGACGATCCCATTCTCCTTATTACTTATTGCATTAATACGGGCAATATTTCATTAAGTTTCTGTTTTTGAGCACAGGATTTTTACGAAACTTATAATGCTTATTAACTTATGATTATGCTTTTCTTTTAAGTCAACAAAATCATAAGCATATAAGTACTACAATATATATCTTTATAAGATGCGAGATATAATTGCATGTAGTCTCCTTTGCACAACTGAAAATCAATGTGTTGAAAGTGACGCGATGTTAGTATTACGGAAAAATTAACCTACTTAGATCATTTTGAGATGGGAAATTTTGTATACCTTACATTTCATCAAGTGCAAATGACTCAGACTTCTAGCTTCAAAAGTAATAGCTGTCGTAACCAAATTACTACACAATACAGTATAGGTATGTGACTTCGGAAATACGTTTTAGCATAATTGTATGCGAAACTATAAAATGCATAACTTTGAACGTAACATAAGTGCGCGACGCACCACACACTCCGCTTCCGAACGATTCAATAGAGCAGGATCCGTTTTCAACTTGTTTGCGGCAGATGGGACAGACGGTGATGCGGTCGCCGCACATCTGGCACATGCCGTGACCGCACAGGAATATCATGTTCTTCAGACGGTCTAGGCAGATCGGGCACATCGTCTGAAACAAATATTTTACAAACGTTATAAAGCAACCTAGAAGAAGTAGCAACCAAAACGCTCGGTGGATAATATCATATGACATAGAGGCCGAGAGTATGAGGCATGAGAGCGCAAGAAATGGAGAGAGGTAAAAGAGGGAAACGTGAACCATCGAAGAGCCGAAACAAAGATGATGATGATGAAGAAACTTGGTAACCGGTAACCGGTCACCATCGCATACGGACCCTATATATAAGTCGCAGGCGGATCGTATAATCCGCTGTATTACATTACGGCTAGCCGTTTTGAAAAACAGGGCCGTTTTGTAATGCGGCGGTTCAACGATTAGCCGCATTGTCGTTTGGATACGTTCTTCAATACGGCGGCCAACGTTTAGCCGCATTGTACTACTGCTTAAATTGTAGGGTGACCATATTTACAAAATAAACAATGAAAAATTAATTGTATTAGGTAATCAGAAAAAGCTGACAGATTATCTCTAGCCATATCTCTAGCCTAAGAAATATACACTTAGACAAGGGTCTATCATTGAGATTTGACTCCGGGCGGGCTCCCGCCAGAAGCTCTGCGATCAGCCCTGAGTGTCGCTTCTCCATACCCGGCCTACGCTCGCATGGCTCGCTCCACTCAGAACCTCCCTTGAGCTTCTGGCTCCCGCATTTTTTATATACACTCTAGGGGTAGTAGCGACAAGACTAGGTGGAGTCGGGGTGTTCCGAGTCGGATCTGACTCCTACGTAACCTACCCGGTCCGATTTAGTCTTAGCAAGGTGGACGGTGGTAAACCACCCCAATAATATTGTGTAGGATTCCGCCGAACACCAGAATCCACAGTCACCTTAGCAATTTAGCAACACACGTACTGTTTTCAACGCCATAGTTGTTATTATGTCAGACAGCGCCATGAGTGTTACGAATCGGAACTAAAAATTGTCAAAGCGGCGGCTAATCTTTTTGAATGACGTATAGCGTCGAATACATTCCGGCTATTTATTAATCAGCCGCATTCAATCTGGCTAATCGTTAAACCGCCGCTTTACAAACCGACCCTGTTTTTCAAAGCGGCTAGCTGTAATGTAATACGGCGAATTATACAATCCGGCTACGACATATATATGTATGTATTGGCTTTCAAAGAGGTTTTTGAAATACTTATACAAAGTTGATATTTTGTGCTTAGATTCCAGGATTTGAAAAAAGGTTAGTGTACCCTAGGCTACCTCTACACGAAACTCCTAAAAATGAAGTTAAACGTGGACAAAACATATTGTAGTTTAGTTCCGAAAATTACATTTGAATCTAGTTTTGCGACTGCTGGAACACTATGTGAGACCTATTGGAACTGCACTTCACCCTGAGATACAAAACGGTATTTCGGCTTAATACTATCAACGAGAACGTCATAATTATTATCAATTAGCTGTACCCCGCCACGCTTCGCTGTGGCACATTGTAATGAAAAAATTAGATAAAAACAATCCTTGATGCGGATTATATATCATTCTAAAACTTTAGCTCGATAGGTGCAGAACTTTTTGAGTTTTTGAAGCGTAAACAAACCAACACAACATTTTTTTTATATAGAAGATGAGTTTTTTTTGCAGTATGATAATTCTAGTGACCCGTTTTAAGTTACGGCTGGTCTAGTCGGGAGAACACCGACTGCCAATCCGGAGCCCTGGGTTCAAATCCTAAGTGTACCACTGTTTTTTTGAAGTCAGATGCGTAATGCCGCTAACTTAAAAACGGCGAAGGAAAACAGCGTAAGGAAACCGATATGGGCCAGAATATTTCGAGGTCATGTGTTCCTTATGTGTGCCTTAACTATCTCCTTGCAAGAGAAGGCCTCGAGTCCCAGCAGTGGGAACATTTAGTGGGCTGGTATGCTACGCGGCCCGTTCCAGCTTCATTCAGATATTGTTAAATAAAGATGATTAATCGAATTAAAAACTATCTAGGTAAGTACCTTTCAACTTGAAATTATACAAAAATGAAAGTTTTCGTGAATATCGGTTGACTTAGTTAAGAGTTTACTGGGAACTAGCATCAAGCATTATATGGAACGTATGCCGTAGATTTTTATATGGAAGACGCAGCGTTGTCAGGCCTCCCACAAGATGAACCGACGATTTGGTGAAGGTGCCCGGAAACAGACCCTTGGATGTGGGCGGCGCAAGATAGGTCTTTGGGGATATCTTTGGAGGAGGCCTTCGTTCAGCATTGGACGTCATTCAACTGATATGATGATGATGAATGAGTCTTATATATCAAAAATGGATCTTCGAAACGTACGTATGCTCATAACTTGTAAATGACTGCACCAAACTGGATGATTCTTTGTTTTATGTATTCGTTATTCGGCAACGTTTGTGTGGCAGAAAATTTAGGAATGTTGGTACGACGTTCGCCGGGTCAGCTAGTTTTGATATAACATTTGTCTGGACCTGTTCTTTGATGTCCTGCAGTTGTTGCTGCAGCTTCTGCACGTCGGGCGGTGGGGGCGCGGGCGCGGGCGGGGGCGCGGCGAGCGCGGCGGGCGCGGCGCCCGCGAACCGCGAGCCGTTGTTCATGGTGTGCGGCGCGGCCGGCGCCGGGCCCGCGCGCCCCTTGTTCACCTGCACCTGCGCCAGGTTGCTGCTGCTGTCCTTCTCCACTGAAACACACAATTATCTGGCTCATCATCACACGCAGAAATGTTCACTAACAATTCATCAATATTTACTGGCTCATCACTACACGCAATAGTGTTCACTAACACTACGTAAATATTCACTGTGTCATCATGACTCCCGCCGTGTCAATCACCAGACTGCATGGACGGTTTTTTGCCAATTGTGTTTATATGTGTAAGATTATCTGAAAACGTGCAAATAACGTACCTACCGTGTAAATAGCCTTTTGGCTTCACCATCATTGAAAGAAGCTAAAGGCCTGCTGCGGCTTTAGCTGTTCCTATTCAAATCAAATTATTTATTTGTCAGAACACGGTTGTGTAATCACATACATTTCCAGCAGTGTACAGATTTAATTCAAGTATAGTGCCTCATGTTCTTGCCTGTTTCGGCGTACAAATTTTATTTGGAGGGACTAATACATTGTATGATGACATGCGCGTTCTGATCACAGAGGACATGACCCCCAAAATCGTATACATTGAACAAAAATCAAAGAAAATTAAATATATCTAACAGTACATAGACTATATTTAACGCGGAAAACAACTTGAACGGGAACTACGCGGGTAAAATCGTGGGGCGCTACTAGTAAAGTATTTTTTACTCGATTTATTGTATTTCTACTGGTGACCCCCACAAAATCTGAGTCTTCGTATTGGTGACCCCCTCTAAAATGCGAAGCTGGGACCACGCCTGATTGATGAAGACTTACGGTCGATCTTCTGTACGACGGCGATGAGTGCTGTAACCGGAGACTGAGCCTGCGCAGGCGCTGAGGTTTGCACGTCCGTATGTGCGGGTTGTAGCGGCGTGCGGCACTCGACACACTTGCGCATGATTGATGAAGACTTACGGTCGATCTTCTGTACGGCAACGCTTAGGGCTGTAACCGGAGACTGAGCCGGAGCAGGCGCTGACGTCGCGGGTTGCACGGCGGTAGGTGCGGGTTGCAGCGGCGTACGGCACTCGACACATTTGCGCATGAGTGGCGCGCACGATGCGCACGCGCAGACGTCCCCGCACGGACGGAACACCACCGTGGCGGGCGCGCTCGAGCACACCACGCATTCACCGACACGAGCACGCGACGTCACGCATGCCCGGCAGATCAAGCACTTCTTCACCTGCACATAGTAACGATGTGGATGATAAGTACGAAGAAAATTAACAACGTAAGTTATGACAGTACTCCAGTGTCAATCGTCCAGTATCTTTAAAAATATAAAGGAAATAATAGAGAAAGAATTGGAACTTTCACAACAGAGGTTTGCCATAGAAATATACTACGTATAACTCAGGTAGATGTCGAATTCAGTCAGCTATTATTAGAAAATAATCGAGAGTTACAATAAAGTATTACATGCTCATAACGAAACCAAATAAAAAAACTAATAAACATTGATAAAACGGCGATAGCTACCCGTGCAGCGCAGACGTTGCAGCAACAGATGTGACCGCACGGGCGGAACAGGGTGTCGCGCTTCGCATCGGAGCAGACCAAACATTCGTCGGCGGTGGGATCGCTCGGCGACTCTACGGGCGCCGCCGGTGCGGCCGGCTCCGGTAGAGTTATGGGAGTCGCAGGCGCAGCCGTACTGGTCCCCGGTAGCGAAGCTTCGCCTTCTGGAGAGGACTCTGTGCCCAGTGTAGAACCCTCCTTACGACATGACGTCAGAGTTTTGCATAGGTTCGGATCGGGACACAGGTCCAACGGAGTTTGTCCTGAAAGATGTAGAATAATAGAATTTAAACTAATTCTTTTAGTATGTACAAGAGAGCAGAGTATTTTTTCATGTTTCGATCTATCGCACCCTGGATAAGAAAGCAGTAGATTTATTGTCATAGATTGTTTAGCAACAATTTTGTTTCAGTGTCGCTTTGACTAAGATTCTACAGTTACCACAAGTTTAAATTAAAAAAATATTTAAATATTGGTGGACAATTCACACACAACACCATCTGACCCCAAACTAAGCAAAGCTTGTGTGATGGCAGCCAGATAGCTGATATAATACTTATATAGTTTTAAATAGATACTTATTATACATAGAAACATACAAGTTGCATACATGAAACGTGACGTCTACCTCCCTCTACATAGTGCCCGCAATTGAAGGACTAAAACACTTACCTTTTTTGTTCTTAACACTTAGATCAGCTCCATGGGCAGCGAGGAAACATGCGATGGAGGCAGACGACTTCTTGTCATGCGCGTGTGCGAGCCCAGTGAGCAATGACGCATCGCGCGCGTCCTGTAGCCGGCGCAGCTGCTGCAACGTGTGGTGACGGAGCGCCTCATGGAGCGGGGTGTCTCCATCCTAAAATGGATGTGGATTTTTCTTAGTAATCGGTTTGCGCTTGACTGCTTCATGTAAAGCGACGATGTGGTCTATAACGGAGCGCGGATAAAAAGTTTCAGTTTGACGACATGAACAGGATGTCGTCTGCTAGACAAAAGAGACTTGCCTTTACGTATAGGTCATAGTGTTAAATGGAACGAGGTGTTTTACACTGAATTATCGAGCTTGTCTAAAAATATGTCCAGTAACCAATGTAGACTGTAAGTGTTAAACAGCATGTACCATTGCCCCTGGCAGCTGTAAATGTGTAAGTGGTGTCGCGCCTTATCGTAGATATAGAGATGAGCAACGTCGTCTCTGACAGGTTTCTGTGTGTGACATCGCACCTTGTCGCAGATGTTGAGGTCAGCGCCGTGGGCGACAAGCAGGCGCACAATCTGAGTGTGTTGGCGTTCGACGGCCAGGTGCAGGGCCGTCTGCAGGTTGGCGTTCTGCAGGTCAGGCCGAGCGCCCCCCCGCACCAGCAGTTCTGCCACCTCAGCGTGGTTGTTCAGCGCGGCCAGGTGCAACGCCGTGTACCCATCGTCCTTCGCGTCGTCCACAATCCAGGGCCGCGGCAGCTTGCCCAGCATTATTTTCATTGCGCTGAAACAACACAGTTTAACTTTAAGTGTTCTATTTTTAACAGAGTTCGGAAAAGCTGATAATTGTTTTTATGTTTGACTGGTTCTTTTTATTTATTTTTAATTGGGCCCATTTTAATTTTGGAGAAAATATTCAACCCAGAAGTATGGGGAACTATGGATACCTAAAAAAACACAGTTTTGAGAAGAAGTTTTATAATAAATATATCTGCTTAAAAACAAAGGAGCCTTTTCCCCGCTGAATAACGCTAGATACCTTTGTAACAAGTATGATCGGTAGGTGCCTACCGACTAAAACATACCCGGGGTTCCTTTTATGGCTAAAAAAAAAATCATGTGTTTATTCGCCATTTCGTCACGGCGACTATCTTGGACCAAAATGCATAATTACAAAGGTACATACACACATATAGGAACAGTCCCGGTAATACAAAGTCCAGATACAAAATCAAAATCGATTCGTCTTTCGGGAGCTACGCACACACACACACACACCCTCGCACTTATCCTAATACACACAGATACACACCCTGGCCTGTGAAACATGTATAACACCCCGTCTCTTTTGCGTCGGGGTTAAAAACAGAATCCTTTAAAATATAACTGCCATTGAACTGTTGCCAGAAAGGTTACATTCATCAATATGCCATGTTTTTCAAAACACATGAGAATATCAACACAGATACATAATTTATAGGCACTGAATCGTTTTATCGGTATATAATAAGCATGTGATTTTTCTCGACTATAATTTTGTTTGGCAGTAGAACCTGGCATTAGGCATAAAAATTTAGACTATAATTACGACGATAGACTATCACTGAAGTTGAGTGGATTGTCAGTAAATCATCTTTTTTTTTGTGTGGGCAGGCCTCAGGAACACCCCCACGTCGCCATTGCCGCGGAGCCCCCATGTCTCCTACAGCCGCGGCCCAACTCGACATGTTTCATTTTTTTCTGAAAAATCCCCTGCAGAGAACATAATCCCACGTTCAACTTTTTATGCAAACTGAGACATTACAGTCTAAGTTTAGATAAGAAGTCTGCTTCTTGTTAATATTGCCCGTGTTTGACTATTTTTAAATTAAGATTTAGTCACTCTGAAGCGTGCGTCAACGTTTCCATGTCCAAATCGGGAAAGAATCGCTCTTCCTCCCTGCATGGAAATTTGACACTACACAGTCATTTAAATCGCAATAATTTCAGCGTCGGAAGCCAGGAATGCAATCGTCTACTATATAATAATGTGTGTTGCAGAAACCAAAGACAGTGCCGAGGTGGGTGAACTCTTAAACTGAAATAGCTCGAGAGATCGCATTTGCCTCGCCGATAAATACAAGGTTTATGTGCGAGTAAACTACAAATAAAGACATCTCTACAGCCGTCAACGAATGCTATCGGAGATCGATTTCGGTCTGAGTTAAGGAAATATTGAATAGTTCCCATGAGTCGAGTAATACGACATTGCGGGTGACTAAACGTGGGTCAACAGTGGCCGCGTTTATGGCAACAGTAAATTAAGTGGTTACAAGTTTTAATGTGTTGCGTTACATTGGAAGAGTAAAAACGAACGAACTAATTAAATAAGGTCAAACGTCACGAGAGGCGCGGGCACGGCGGCGGCGCGCGCGCATCTCGCCCGGCATCGCCAGCAGTCGCTGTAAGCGCGCCGCGCGCTCGCGTTTATTATACACCTACCGCACTCCACTCTAGTGAACCCCGCATGCTAACTTCAACAATCAGGATACAGTGGAATCAGTGGAAGACAAGTGATCGCAAATGCACACTAACATTCCTGACAACGGATATTATTATCAGAAATGCTTATAATGTCCGATGTGACAACGATTTTATTCTCGTTTTGAACTTAAAGGACGAATAGCAAGTAAGTAGGTATACGTTGGAAACGATGATAAAAATAACAAAAGTTTATACCCATGAAGCATTTAAAACCTAGTGTATGGTAATGGATATCTATCTAGTGTGATTATGCGAAAACCCTGAAGAATTCTATAATCTGAGTTAGTCCTGAAATAAGTAAGTGACAATTTAGCATTATAGACCAGAGATGAATTTAAAGACATCTGGTAATAACTACACTAATAATCTTAATTAAAATGCGTTAAAATTTAAGTTTTTAAATTATATAACTAGAAAAATGTAGACTTGTAGACCTACGAACGAAACATAAGTACCTACATAAGTAAGGTACCTTTGGAACCTATGAACTATCTTCAATTCCATTTAATGGGCGCTGTCTCTATGATTAATTTTTCTTACTTTATCAATCGATCCTGCCCATGTTGTTGTCTGTTGATATGCAGTGAGTCTATGATTTGTAGGCAGTTTTGATGTCACGCAACATTAGTCATTATTTTGTCTTCGTTTGTCGTTAATGTTGCGTGCGTTGTACTGATTATTTTAAGTCTCTATCGAAGGGTACAGAACATGTACCTACGTACCAAATTCAAAAGATTGGTTTTACAGACTCCAAGTTTAGATGTAATTGCATTGTCTATTTGTTCAAATAGTTCGTCGTGATTATAACTAAAAGAATTTTAGAAGAAACGGACTTCGAAAGAAAACATTGATGGTGATACTTTAAATTCCTGGAACCTAATATTTTTACATATTTTTGGAGTATATTTAATGGAATGTATTTATTTGTAGTGGTGGCGCTCTTTGCAGAGTCTGCCCAGGAAAGTACCACGCCATTGCCAGTTATTCTGCCACCAAGCAGTAGTGCGGAAATATTGTGTCTTCAAATCGAGAGTGAATCGGTTTCTTCTAGGTAAACACGCTTCATCGTAGGCCGCATCATCGTTTAACATCAGGCGAGATGGCGGTCAAGTGTAAACCTATAAAAGTAAAAAAAAATTACAGTGTACCGGTTTGAAAGACGATATTTCCAGAGCAATTACTGGACTAAGAGATAAAACACCTTATATCTCCGGGTGACGAGCGCAGTGCGGTGGTAATGATTTGGACTTTTCATGGTTCTAATAGCAGCGTGTCACTTTGCGGTTATAGGCAGGGATGTCGCTTATATCAGGCACATGTCCTATTCGTCTTGTCACTATATAATAATAAAGCCTCTTTATTTCCTATCCCCTAATTATTACATATTATATTTCAACTTATACTATTTAAGGGCGTGTGGGCCGTAATTATTTTTTACTAAATTTTGTACTCAACGAAAGCCACTAAAAAGTTATAGATGCATTCGCAGAGTTTAACTTGATAAAAAGTATCAGTTATTCACTATGTTTTATTATCTACCATATATATAGCGCGCCGTTCGGCAAGCCTGATCAGTCGCGTTTCGGCGCTCACGGAGTCACGGACGACAGGCCTGTGCTTGATTTTGCAATTTTGACAACCGATAAATTTTAAATATTACGATCATAATGCCACAGTATAACAATATCAGTAGGTATTACTAGTGAAGCACGCTATGATCTTAATTTTTGATACCGTTTTCATTGGAATTGCAAATAGACGCTGATACTAATTAGTACTCTGTTTACTTTATGTTGTAGACCAAAGGGGTCTCAAAAACTGACGTCGATACCACATCAGTAAAAAATTCAATGCGGATGCAATGGAAAATAGATAAGTATCGGTAAAATATTCGTTCGTTAAATCAGAGACCGGGATAAAAAAATAATGAGAGGGGAAAAATCCCTTGCGTAAATCCCTGATATAATGCAAGTTAGGTATCATTTATGATACCTAACTTGCATTTATATGCCATTTAGATAAATTCTTTGGTAGTAAGGTACTTAGTACTTGGAAGAAAAGTCCTCACATACAGATTTTACCACTTTGGAAGAGACTTTCGCGCAAACTATTCAGTTTAGAAAAAAAATGTTAGGAACTTCAATACAATTGAACTTGAAATTGAAATTGAAAAATTTGAACACCTTTCCATTGATACACGTATGGTTTTGTTCGAATTTTTATTTTTTATTTCTTTTCAAGTTTGTGACACCACCAAAATTTATTGTTTTTTCTTTTTTTGTATGAAAATGTTAATATTATTCATGAAATTTAGACACTCGACCAAATTTGATAAGAAGCCTTTTTTGGCAGTAAAATTACTCGTAGAATTTAACTCTGCACTAAATTTCCTATTCGTATTTTTCATGTAAGGTTTAGAATCATTTCCTGAGCATAAAATCACAAAATAATAACAAATCCAGGTGGAGCTTCAAGCGCCAGCTCGAAAAAAACGTTTTTGGCTGATATTCTGAAAAGTTACAAAGCCTATTATTATTGTAGAAAATAAAATTTCCCATCTTTTGTTGCCAGTAAACTTTTTTCGAACTTACCGATTACGATTTATTATGTATTCTGTTCCCAGTAGCATAAACATGTCGCGCGTATCTCTCATGTTTGTAAATCTTTTATTTCTACATATCTTCCAAACGGCTGGATGGATTTTGGTAACAAAGATATTCTAAGACTAGTCTGACTCATAAAGTGTCCTTAGATAGTAGGTAATATTTTTTACGTGTAGATTTTTTGTAGTCGTGGTTTTTAATTAAAGTTATTCTATCATATTGCTCGTTGCTCAAAAAACAGCACCGTTCATCATCATGATTGAAGAGTTCAACGAAGAGTTTGGTCTCCACATTTGTAATAAGAACAACTAAGCTGTGAAACGCATTGCCAGAGTGGGTTTTGTCGAAGGTTCGAACCTTGGGGTTACGAGGTACACTGTGCTTGTTTCTATTAGAGAAACAAGTTCCATCGTAGACCACATCATTTACATCCACTATTATCGGTATCATCGCAATCGTATCACTAAATGGGCTATAAATCGTAAACGGTAAGTTTTACAAAAAAAGTTTACTATCAACAAAAGATGAAAAATTTTATTTGCTACAATTATTGTCAAAATATATAGTTTCCAAAATATCGGCTAAAACAGTTTTTTTCAATTGGCGTTTGAAGCTCTACCTGGATCTGTGAGCATTTTGTAATTTTATGCTCAGTAAGTGATTTTTACCTCATAGAAAAAAATTGGTTTAGATATTTAGTGCAAAGTTGACCAAAAAACCTTCTATTTTTACTGGCCTTTCATTACGTTTCAGCACATTTTTTAAAATTTTTGACGAACTTGTGAATTATTAGGAAACATTTTAAAAAGATGCATTAAATTGGAAAAGCCGTTCTCAACTTATAGTGTGACCAAAAAGAAAAGGTTGAGTTTTGTATATCTACGAGTATAGATAAATTTAATATTTCTTCGTTTCACTTCACAATTCACAAAATTGTTATCACTAGTATAAACAGTATAAACAAATCTTGAACAAAAAATGTGTTTAAAATAGTCCAATATTTTAATGTTATTTCTGCACTGTGGCACCGATTCCGCGGTCGGTGACGGTCGCGAGGACAAGACAGCGTTAAATGCCTAATTTGGCAGAACTACCTGGCCTTAATGCTATTTTACAAGTTACATTACATTATTGAGATATAAAAAAAAAGTTTAGACAGGAACCCCTATTTGGGTAAAGGCCTCCTCCAGTGCGTTCCAGCTTTCCCTATCTTTAGCTCGCTCAGTCCACTCTTTTCCCGCTATGGCTATGATTTCGTCACTCCATCGTTTCATAGGTCTTCCCTTCCGTCTTTTCCCACTAGGTCCATTCCATTTTGTTACTTCTTCTGTCCATCGTTTGTCGCTGTATCGTGCTACGTATTGTCACTATACAAGAGGTATAAAGAAAATAAAAACCGTCGCTAGTGATTATATAATTTTCAGTACAATTTAAATGAAGTAACAAAGGCATTAAACTCGATTTCATACTTATTTAAAAAAAAAGTTTTGGCTCTCAACTGCTATTGCACTGTATTGCAGCGAACGGACGGACCCGATAAGTTAAATTATGTCTCAGTACGCTAGGTTACGACCAGCAAACGTATTGAAACGTAATTTCACTTATCAGGGCCATCCCATTAATTTTTGAAGTTACTCATACAGACATTTAACAGACAGTAAAACCTACATTACTATTGAAATAATACTTGTAATTGAGTCACATTGAACTGGCAATTACATATGCGTCAATAAAATTTTTAACCACTTTATCTTTCCAGTCCAGTTTATTACGTTGTAATTAGGTTATTTCTATGATATACAAATGCAAACCTCCGAACATTACTTACTACGAAAAAAGGCAGACGAGTAAAGTTGTTTAATTTCCGTCCTGAGTTTTCACAAAAAATAATAATTTTGTTTTATTTTAAACTTTTAGAGAGCTTATATTTTTGTTTAAACTTTTACTATTATTTTTCTACTTTCCTGAAGAGTTCTATAAAGTGTTCTTATTGTAGTAGCTACTAAAAAATAAAATTTACTAATGGAGTGCCCCCTAGTGAGGTACTATCGTAACACCTATATAAAATCCTCATTAATAAACACATTACTGAAAACTGCATAAAAATCGGACAAGTGGTTTAGGTTAATCACAAACAAGTGTTTACTGCAGCGCCCCCTGGTGAATTGTCACCGTAACACCTATAACGTAATAACATACATGAATCAAACCCAACACTGAATAAATATATTAATGCAGCGCCCCCTAGTGAGCTACTATCGTAACACCTTTTTAACATATCCACTTATTAACTAAAAGCCCATGAAAACCACATGAACTTCAGACTAGTAGTTTTGGTATTCCACATACAAATGTATACTGCAGCGCCCCCTGGTGAGTTGTCATAGTAACGCCCATTTAAGAACATACCCTAATCAAAAGCAAATCCATAATCGAAAATTGCATCAAAATTGAACTAGTAGTTTTGGAGATAAATGCCAACTTGAATTTCCACAAACAATGTTCGCTACAATACCCCTGGTGAGTTGTCACCGCAATGCCCATCTAAGATCTAAGAACCTCGATCTATCAATGAAAACTACGTCAGAATTGGACTAGTAATTTTGGAGAAAAATTGATGGATTTGCAGAAACCATGTTTGCTGTAGCGCCCTCTGGTGAGTTGTCAACGTAATAAATAAAATAAAATAAAAATACTGGTGGACAATTCACACAAAACACCATCAGACCCCAAACTAAGCGAAGCTTGTACTATGGTTTGTAATACTTTTCTAAGAATATATATAGGTACACCAAACCTAAACCTATCACTGAAAACTGTATCAAAATCAGACAAGCAATTTTGGTGGAAAATGGCAACATGTATTTGCACAAGTATCCTTTCACCTTAAACGCATATACCATCTCTGTTCCCTCGCGTCGTGGGTATTAACAAGAACAAAATTAAAAATTTTGATTAACCCCCGACTACCTCAGATTTGTTATCTGTACAACATTCTACTAGTCAAGCCCTTTCATTTGATACCCATATTAAGGGAGTTTGGAAAAAAGAAATGTTTTTCGCCATTTTATGGAAGCGGCCATCTTAGATTTGAAATTTGTCATAGTGCAATATATTCTACTAGTCAAACCTTTTCGTTTGATACCAATATTGAGGTAGTAGTGAGTGAAATAATAAAATTCGCCATTTTGTGGTGGCGGCCATCTTGGATTAGAATTTTTTTATAGTGTATAATATTCTACTAGTTAAGCCCTTTCATTTGATACCCATATTGAGGTAGGTTGTAAAGAAATATTTTGTCCGCCATTTTGTGGCGGCGGCCATCTTGAATCGATAGTACCCAAACATAGCTAAGAACATCTGCACGGATATTAACTTTCAAATAGAAAAAACCGCATCGAAATCGGCCCATCCGTTTGAGCTCTACGGTGCCACAGACAGACACACACACAGACAAACAGACAGGACAGACAGACAGGACAGACAGACAGACATTGACGTCAAACTTATAACACCCCTTTTTTTGTTTTTTTTTTGGGTTAAAAAGAACATCATTAAAAATCTTCGCTGTGTACAAAACTCCTGAGGTATGTGAATATGTTGTACATGAGTGACGGTGTAAAATCAAGTGGAATCACGAGGCAAAGCGAGAAATTCCAGATCCACTAGATGTGGATCTGGAATAATAATAATCATAATAATCTAGGAGCGCTTAAAATTTTTCATTTACTTGGCACACTACGACGGTGTAGTGGTAGGACTCTTTGCGAAGTCCGCCTGGGGCAGTTATTCTACCGCTAAGTAGGAATATGCAAATATCAGTACTTTCGGGTTTGAAAGGCAGTGTTTCCAGATAAATTACAGGGCACAGAGATAGATCTTCTCCCATCTCTGCGTGACGAGCGCAGTATAGCGCTAGGTAATGATTTGGATTCTACATTTTTCAAGTGCGTTACGTTCAATAATTTGCGTGACACTGTGCTGTTATGGCCAGGCGTGTTGCTTATCATTAGACACATGCCCTGCTTGCCTCGTCACTCTATACTATAAAAAGCGTGGTCTATCGCTTCGCTGTTGTACTTAGGACACGTGTTATGTAAACATCCTAAAAGAACACAGACTGCTAAACACTGTTGAAAAATAATCATTCGAATCAGTGCTACAATTCAACTCTTCAAGCCTGAATACACATAATAATACTTGATATTTAACGGCTTGATGGTAGCAAAAACCAAAAAGTCCACTTTATGTTCCCACTGCTGGTGGAAAAATTTACCAGCACGCTTTAAGGTAGGTTGGCGAAATAAGAGTCAAAACTTTTCTAAAGTTATGTATAGGAGCTCTACTGTCTACTCCTCCGAAAAAATCACTGTAATTTGTCTAGCATGTCTGGAATGAGTTGCATTTGACCATTGAATTAAATGGTACCTAATTGTAATTGTATCGTCGAAGTCTGGTAACGCTTCGTGATCTTCGTGATATGTCGTGTCATAGAATAAGCAACAGTAGATGGAACAAGATCTATAAATCTGTGAATCACCACGTCGTAGCTGCGGTTGCGCTAGGGTTGCTAGGGATCCGGTTTTCACCCTCATCGATCTATTCGAAGCAGGTTGCAAATTCGAATTAAAATCGACGCACTCGCAATGTGTAATTGTAATTCCCATAATTTATTTTATATTCTAACACATCTGATGTGATTACGGAGATAAAGAACAAATTGATTTTTAAATTAAATTGTTTATTTAGACCGATGGACCCGACTGTTCCAGAACGTAAAATGAGATCAGGACTGATCAATCATATATTCCTAAATGAATAATGTAACGTATCAGCGCGACAAAACTGAATTTACAGGGCGAATATGAGCGGACCAAGTGATCATATTCCAACAAAGTGAGCTGATTCCCCACGGATCCAGCATAGTAAGTTATGGAAATGCGCGATTGGGGCAGCAGCGGGCACTAGTGGCCAATAACAATGTCGCATTAATATTCAACGGGCGCTCTTTGGACGCTCCGATGGTCGGCCACTCTGCGGACAGAGTCGTCGTCTCTTTACTCAGTAGACCATCTTCCGAGCTGATCGGATATAATCCTATTAGATATCGTCTTATGGTAATTTACTGCAAAGTAAATGTTTGCCTCCGTAGGCAATATGCGGTTTTGTACGTACCGTATTTTGTTGACTCGTTCTCCTTTGCTCTACGGAGAAAATTAAATGCTATGATTGTTTTGTGTCCACAATGCAGCGGTATTGCTTTGAACGGTATTATAGAAGAGTGCTTTGTTTTCCATTCCCTTCTACAGTTCACAATTTAATTAATTTTTGTGCTTCGACAGTACTTCGCACAATGTCGTGGTTCTTGTGAAAATATAAATTAAGATGCGAAACGTCGTGATATAAGAAATGTAGGTATATTTTTTAACCCCCGACCAAAAAAAGGGGTGTTATAAGTTTGACGTCGGTGTCTGTCTGTCTGTCTGTGGCACCGTAGAGCTCAAACGGATGGGCCGATTTCGATGCGGTTTTTTTTGAAAGTTAATATCCGTGCGGATAATGTTCTTAGCCATGTTTGGTTAATATCGATTCAAGATGGCTGCCGCCACAAAATGGCAGACAAAATATTTCTTCACAACCTACCTCAATATGGGTATCAAATGAAAGGGCATGACTAGTAGAATACTATTCACTACAAAAAATTTAAATTCAAGATGGCCGCCACCACAAAAAGGCGAGTTATATTATTTTTTCACTACTACCTCAATAGTCAAGCCCTTTCGTTAGATACACATCAAACGAAAGGGCTTGACTAGTAGAATACATTGCACTATGACAAATTTCAAATCCAAGATGGCCGCTTCCACAAAATGGCGAAATACGTTTCTTTTTTCACAACTCCCTTAATATGAGTATCAAATGAAAGGGCTTGACTAGTAGAATGTTGTACAGATAACACATCTCATTTTTAAAATTTTCAAAATTTTTGATTTTGTGCTTTTGTAGTATAGTAATGTATTTTTAGCCCTCGACCAAAACAGGGGTGTTATAAGTTTGACGTCGTTGTCTGTCTGTCAGGGTGTGTGTGTGTGTGTCTGTGGCACCGTAGAGCTCAAACGGATGGGCCGATTTCGATGCGACTTTTTTATGGGAAGGTATCTGTGCGGATGTTCTTAGCTATGTTTGGTTAATATCGATTCAAAATGGCCGCCTCCACAAAATGGCGGACAAAATATTTCTTCACAACCTACCTCAATATGGGTATCAAATGAAAGGGTTTGACTAGTAGAATACTTTACACTATGAAAAAAAACTTAAATCCAAGATGGACGCTACCACAGAATGGCGAAATACATTTCTTTTTTCACAACTCTCTTAATATGGGTATCGAATGATAGGGCTTGACTAGTAAAACGTTATACCGATAATCCGAGAACCGAGGAAGTCGGGGGTTAATCAAAATTTTTAATTTTGTTCTTGTTTCACAACTCCCTTAATATGGGTATCAAATGAAAGGGCTTGACTAGTAGAATTGTACAGTTGTACAGATAACGAATCAGAGGTAGTCGGGGGTTAATCAAAATTTATAATTTTGTTCTTGTTTGAATCCTTTTCAACATTTATCTTAGTAGTACCTCCTGAGATAACCACCATCGCTGAACACGATGAGCTTTATAATATTATGTACTCAACATTTATTTTATTATTCAATAACTGACGTATACATTACTTGGATGGACAATGAATTTGATCGTATATCTATTGTAGTATTTAGATGAAATAAACATGCATATTTATTTAAGAAAAGTAATTTAAGATTTAAATTACTTTTTAAGTTTATTTTTTATTAAAAAAAATCTAAAATAAGTCAAACCTATAAAGTAATAGATAAAGTTCTTAACAATAGAAAAGTATATTACGAAATATTCCATTTGCTGATACATAGTGGTATCGAATCTAACAAAAGCGCTTTAAAACAGACAAAAGATGAGTTGGCTGTCGTCCCACTTGTTTGTCTACGAAAGTTTGCCAAAATTCTTTTATTTACTGAGGGAACGTACGGCGAGATTTTACGGACGACAAAATTTCTCCCGTACTCAGCATCGCCTATTCTAACCTTGGCGTTTCATCCAAATATTCGTGATACAACTTGATCTACACTAATATTATAAAGCTGAAGAGTTTATTTGTTTTGAACGCATTTATCTCAGGAAGTACTGGACCGATTTTAAAAATTATTTCACCATTTGACCTGTATGTGATCCATGAGTGCTATAGACTATTTGTACCACGGGCGGAGCCGGGGCGGACCGCTAGTATTTAATATAAGTATGATTTTAAGTATCACGAGCAATGCCCCGCAGTTTCACCGGCTTTGTTCCCGTTCCCGTTGTTTCCCGGGATAAAAAGTAGCCTATATGTTCTTCCAGACTACAATATATTAACTGAGTTCCAAACTTCAGCACAATCCGTTCCTACGTGATTGAACAACAAACATCCAAATATCCAAACATTGACATTTACAATACAAGTAGGATAATAAACGAAACTAAAGTGTTAATATACGAGCACATGTCAGTAAAATTATCTTCATGAAAGCGCGCATTAACATCCCTTTAAAAAAATTAGCAAATTAGATAGTTACGCGTTTAATTTCACTTAATGTTGAAGACATGCGTTTCGTTTGGCTCGGAACCTAACCCTTTGACTACTTTTTCAAAATTAATTATTATTTTCAATGAAATGCCACGTCCACGTAAAGTTTCTAAACTACGTAGTTTTATATCATTGAGTCACTGACATTTTTGTTTCAATTTCTAATCGACGTTATGATAAGAAATGGTATTATTTCGAAATGTTCGTTTGTTTAAAAAAAACATATTATCGTTGATGTAACTGCGAATGCGATTTAAGAGACTTATGGCAGTTAGCATCAGATTTCCTCTACTGTCTACCGAACTTAGGGTTAGCATAGAAGGGTTTAATTTATTACTTACTATATATTAATAATAAAGCCCTTTTATTCCTAATTCGCTACAAATTTGGCAATACATATTTTCGAATCCTATTTACTAAAGTATGTCTCGCAATTCGGCGTGCCTCCTGGCATAGGCCTCCTCCAGCTCTCTCCACTGAACTCTGTCTTCTGCAACTCTGGTCCAGTAAGGCCCCAAGGTTAGGCAGATTTCGTCTCTCCATCTTGTTTTCGGGCGCCCCTTACTTCTGGTGTCCTCTCTTGGGTACCACAAAGTTACTTGTTTACTCTATTTATTTATTTTGCAGCGTAGCATATGTCCAGTCCAACCCCATTTTAGGTGCTCTATATCTACGTGTTATTATATCTGCAACTTTGGTTTTTCTTCTTATTCAGAGTCATCATTATCAGAGTTTCTGATTTTGTCACTTAGTCTGATACCCAGCATGCTCCTTTCTATTGCCTTTTGTGTGCTAGCTAGTGTTTATCTTTGCTTTTCTGTTAACGCCCACGTTTCGCAGCCGTATGTCATGCATGGGAGGATGCAGGTGTTGAAAGTCTTTCTTTTAATGTGCATACTTAAATCTTTACTCTTGATTATTTCTTTTAGGGACCAGTATCTTTTCCATCTGCAAGTTATTATTTTGTTTATTTCCTTAGACATATAGTCCTCAGGTGATATAATTTGACCTAGATAAACATACTTTTTCACATAATCTAATCTGTTTCCGTAAACTTCTATGTTGACTTCTGAGGAATTGGTCATCAATTTTGTTTTGCTTGCATTCATTACTAATCCTACCTTTGTGCTTTTCTCTGTATTGGCTCTTAGCATTTGTCCTAGTTTTGTTGGGTCTTCTTCGAGCAGGATAATATCGTCAGCAAATCTCAAATGGTTGAGGCGGCCACCGTTGATGTTGATACCATAGTTTTCCCAGTCTAATCTTCTAAATATGTATTCCAGCACAGCATTGAACAGCTTGGGGGAGAGCGGATCTCCTTGTCTAACACCTCTGTTTATAGGAAAAGGGTCTCCTTTAGTTTCCAGTTTAATGCGACTTTTACATTCTCTGTAGATATATTTAATTATTTTTATATTGGCTTCATCCACTCCTTGTTCTTCTAGGCTCAGCCAGATAAATGTATGATCTATGCTATCAAAAGCTTTAGAGTAGTCTATAAAGCTACAAGGGTTTTTGATATTCATTATATTTTTCCAAGACTTGCTTGATTGTGTGAATGTGGTCTATTGTACTGAAGTTCTTCCTGAATCCCGCCTGCTCAATTGGTTGGTTTTTGTCTAGAACCTTTGATATTCTTTCCAGGATTACTTTTGCAAAGACTTTGTACACATGTGAAATGAAGCTTATTGGTCTGTAGTTGCCTAACTGCCTTGTATTACTTACTAACTAACACATAAATATACTAATTGGCCTACGTAGAGCATACCTGAAAGCATACAGGAAAGATACTTACACTAAGCTTAAATGAAAGCATTCCATATACTTGCCATACTCACTGTATTGAAAAAGTACATTTTCGTAATACTCTGGCAATTTACGATTTGTCTCTGCGTATTTCCCATTTGTAAAAGGACAGAGTTAAAACTTTCCCTAAAAGGTATACATACAATATAGCCCAAGATCCCAGAGCCGCTGGACGTCACGTATTTTCTAATGAACGAAATGTGGACGATTGGGTAGATTTAGTACGTCCTAAGAACACATGCATAGGTATCCGCTAACTTTCTAAGACGGCCAATTAAGATCGATATCGATATCGAAATATGGCGTAATAAAGGTCCATAAAATATTACTGACTTCACGTATATAATACCTGATTTTCAATATCCTTAAAAATAAGGCCCTATTATTCCCAGACAATTTCCGTCGGCCGTTTTGCTTAACAGTCGCTTTAAAACTCCCAAAATAATGGCTTGATTACTGTAATTTGAATTTTGATATAAAAGCATATTATCGACCCTTTATCCAAAGAGACGATAAACTACTACTACTCGCATATGCAATATGTACACTTTTTCTTATTAATCAATAAAATTATCGTATCCAAAGTTTTACAAATAAAAATGTAAAGTTGTCGTCATCGATACTAACCAATAAGTGACAAGCAAAAGCTTACGAAGTTCTTTATTACCGTAGAATATCGCAAAAAACAGTAATAGTTTATACCAGGTACTAGTAATAATACAGATTACGGTGGGAAGCAAAAATAGTTAAATTAAAGATTACATTTGTACGTTTTGTTCTTCGAATTTACCACCTCTATTTTTACTTATTGAGAATCTGAGAAGAACCTCGATAGAACATTTCTCATAAAATATTATTTCTATGCTACCATTAGTGAGATTAGTAATTAATTAGATAAATTGTAATAGATTTTAAAAAATACGTAGGTGAGTTATTATCTCGTATTGATTAGTTGACTAAAATTTAGTTTGGATAAGAAAGTAAAATGATAATGTATAAAGATAAATCTAAGTTCCAAATTGAAATTTATGTATGAAATGAAATGAAAAATGAAATGTACCTATGTACAATGTATGTACATTGTACATGTACTATGTACGTTATAATGATTATTTTCAATGGAAAAAATCAAATACAGGTAAACATAATAAATATATTTTCGATGTTAGATATTCAGTGGTGTTTCAGAGGGGGGTCAGTGAACGGCGAGGAGTGCCAGATCCCGTGATCGGAACTATGTATAGCTCGACTACCCCGCGGGAGGTGACAGTGGTGGATGGTGTTCGACTAATAATAGCCTCCCCTCCAGCGGCGGCGCAGGAGCGGCGCGGCGGCGGCGCGGCGCACATGTGGCGCCCGCGCCCGCGCCCTCGCTGCGCGCACGTTTATTTTGGAAGCGGTCGTCACGCGGCTCGGTTCACGCGCGCGCCCGCCGCGGCACTGCGCGCGCGCCGCCGCCGGCCTGCACCCGAGCAGTCGTCGCGCGCTCGGCGCTGCAGGTCGGTGCACGGACGGGTAACCGATCCGATGGACGCAAGCCGACCGGGCTATTTCGGGAAAATACAAATTTGGAATGGATGGTACTCGCGAGTCGTAAGCGAACTCCGCCGGTTGGCTCCATTTTTAGAGCTGGTCTGCGCGTGCGCGTCGTCCGCGCCGCCAGTGCTCCGCGAGCTGCCACCACGCCGCGTCGCGAGCCTCCCCACGCCTGCGCCTGCGCTCCCGCCGCCGCCGGCCGGGAGCTGCCCGGACCGGCCGGCCCTCGAGGCCATACAATACGGTGTGTTTATACAGGTACTTCAAGGAGCTACTGGGACATCTAGGATGGTTCACCATGAAGATGAAGACCTTTTCAAAACTGAAGATTTACAAAGCCAAGCGCAAGTTCCGTGCTTCCTTACTATCCCATAGTGTTTATTATCGTATGGAATGTAAAGAAGTATGGAGCTGCGCGGGCGTGTCCGCGAATCTGAGAAATCACAGCAGCTTCTGTCAACGAGCAAGATCCCTCACCGGCTTGATCGAAAACTAGTGTTAATATTTCGTCTTTCAAAAGTGCTCAAGTATTGTGATCATCTAAAAGAAATGTGTGTGTGTGGATAGAATGTGATACGAACGGAGAGAACGAACCTCAACGTGTTACTTCAATTTTAGTAGGTACCCTCTTATTGCTCGCTCGCTGTCTATCGGTACTGAGATTTTTTATTGCTCTACATGACCTAGAATTATGAATTATGGAAGTCCTCGATTTGCGATCGCGTTTCCGCCGGCGGTCATAAAAATCCGGAATTAGTAAGTAAAACACAAATAGTTTGTTCGTTGGCGAGTCGTCGTAAAATAACATCTGGCGTAGGTAACAGCTCGGAGAGGCTACATAAATAAACGTGCGGATCGCGGTCCGACCCGGCTCCGCCGCGCCGGCCTGTCGGTGCCTCCGACTACACTTCACATTTTAAATTAGCCATGTCTAGAGAAAACGCAGATCCTTTCTTTGAGAATATCACGTAAAACGATTCTGAAACACATTTATGCCAACGGGATATATCTACAGACAGCGAGCAAGGGTTATCTCGAATCTTGTAAATTATTTTGTTCGACTCTGTACAATGTAAAAGTTCCTCTAATTGTTAAATACTTAGCAGTTAACTTTGAATTTAATTAAGATTCCTTTGTAGCAATGTTTAGAAAGAATTAAATAAGTAAATTACTAACTATTCGTTAAGTTAAGTTGCTGAAAAATTGTGAGGATAACTTCAAATTACATCAAGTTAAAATACAATACCAGAGAGCCATAGGTCATTGAATTGTAAATGATTGATGAAAGAGGTTACGCATATGTATGTCGTATAGGCATATTCTGAGTCACATATAAAACTATGCTCCACCAAAATTCATAGGGCCTTACATTTCTTACATTCAAATGGTATGATTTATGGATAGAGTTTCTTTAGGATTAATTATTTATAAAAAAACAAAAATATTAATACTTTTAGACTCAATGTTGTGACTGTAGACCTTCAAGGAGATTGTAAACGGAAAGTATCAGACAAGATTATTTTTCGTTATGTATCGGTTTCCTCACAATGTTTTACTTTACCTCAAGTGTAAGCTCAGTGGAGATCAAACTCACGCAACTTGATGATTCATGGCGCGATGATAGGCAATCGCATTTTAGCAGAGCTATCACCACTTCTTATTTTTAACGTTAACGTGGCTATAATAAAATATGGTATGTCGCTTTATTCTTATTATATAAAATTACAGCGTCCTCTGAAAGTTAATTTCCGCAACAGACTCGTTACAGTGGCAACGATTTTAATAGAAAATGTATAATTGGACTATCTGAGTTTAGTAGAAATGCCACTACATGACTAAAGTTCAATATTAAATAATGACTTACTTAGCATATGTGGTTGTGTGACGTTATGGTATGTACAATCAATGATAGAAGTTGTTCGGAGATTTTAGCAAGAATGAAAATGTTACTAATGGGCAGACAATGTACGAATAAACGTAGATAACAAAAAAAAAAAAACAATAAATATTAAGTTCACTGGAATTATCATTGAGGGAATAAATTTTGATATTAGAAAATAAAGTAGACGAATAGTAGAACGTAGAGTTTTTCACTATTTTTGTATCAATGGGACTGATGAAGGACACATTTTTTTATCATAGAGAAGTGAGATGAAACTAATACAAGATTGATACTTTAATGGGACATTTATTACCAGAGATTTTAGTAAAATGTATACTAAGGTAAGGTATGTATAATTATCAAGGGAACTGGAGTACAAAAAAGTAAGAAAATTAAAAATTTACCAATAATAACCCAACCAAATTTCTAAACTGCCCAGTTACCATTTTAAATGTTAATAACGGAATCTACTCATTGTGTTATAAATAATAATATACATACTAGTATTGGCCCGCGACTTTGTCCCCGTACAATTTAGAAAAAGCCTATTCCCTAAGGAACTCAGCATTTTTTCGAAATTAAAGGTATTTGTGATATTCCAGACAGAAAATCTAACTGGGTTTCCAATTTCAGACTGATTTGTCCTTTCAGTTCACGATGGAACAGTAAACATACAACTTTCACATTTATAATATTAGTACAATGACACTCGCGGAAGTGCAATTATATCACTTTTATTACAATTTATACATGTCAATCAAGGTATATGGTGGGATTAACAGACGTTAACGAGACGAGAAGTGTGGTTGGAATATTTAGTATTCAGCACCTTTTGACTGTTCTTACCGTTATACAAAGACATCAATCTTTCATACGTCACGGTTTATTTTAGTTTACAGTCATAAAGATAAGTTTGATTCTCACTCAGGACAAACAATTATACGACGAATATGGAGGTTTCTTTGTCGTTTCTATGTATTTATTAATATTTTTAATGTATCTATCGATTATTTGGTTCCCGTACCTAAGTTTTTAAACATAGTTCAAACAAATACATATGTAGATTGTTGAGTTCTGACAGCGGTGTGTGAAAAATACTGGTAGTGAATTAAAATTACAATCATATATTTTTTATTTAAATGTGTGTTTGACTGTGACATACTCGATGTTAAGCTATAGAACCTATGTATTTAAGTTACATAGTAGCTAACAATTTCTAAATAAATTAACTAGATTAAAACTGAAAAGTTAAGTTCTGTGAAAATTCACAGTTAGTAAAAAACTGTAATTAGTTTAGAAAGCACTCCTTGTCATATATGATGTAATAGAATATTTATTATGGTTATATTATGGTATGTATGATAACAAATCTTTATTTTGATGTAAACGAAGCATGAATTAAAATACGAGTATAAGCGTAAAAAAGTACTGGCAATATTCCTGAAGTTGTTATTCCTAAATATTTTTTACAGTTCAATTCACGTGATTACAGGCAGAGTACACCCAAGCCGGCGTAAAATGCACCCATCTCCTTGTAGGTATTTAAAACCTCTGATGAAGATCTTCAACGATTGTCAAACTGCCAAAGGAACCATGCCGCAGAAATAATTGCGAATCAACAAATCTGAGTCCACAAATATAGTTCCACTACTTTTTCTTTTTATTTCATTTAAAACTCAAGCCTTAAGAAAGAACTGTCCACAATTAATTTACACAATTACTTTATAACCCAATTACTAGATTAAGTATTTAGTTTCGATGACGTTTAGATAAAAAAATATAGTTTTTTAGCAGTTTTCTAATCTTTCAGCTTTACAACACACATAAAAAATATTTTAATACGAATTTGATTATTTTATCTGAAGAGTTAGTACTCGTATTCTAATTTTCCATAACATAGCATGAACGGTAAAACTCTAGATTTTTTTAGCTATATTTGGACACTTTTAATCTTACATTTTGCGCAGCGACGTCTAGCGCAGATGTTTGGCCTGTAGGCCATGTTTATCAGTCTTTTAAGACAATCCCTTTTAAAAGGTTCTTATATTTATAAATGACTTGCTTGTAGCATTGGATGTTGTCGTTACCGATAAATGTATACTAATTTGATTTCACGTGTGTCCGTGAAGTGGTTAACTCTAGTTTTGAATTTCTGTGAGCGACTGTACCAGTATACAGTCACTTGGCATTGGCAAAGACATCGTCGACTAGCGCAAAAAAAGACGGGTAAGAAAGAAAAGACAAAAACGGCAGTGTCCGGGCCGCGCCTGCGCCACATCTGGTGCTCCTGATGCATCTGATTACACGCGGTCGCGGCTGAGCGCTGAGCGGCGCGGCCGACGCACACACAATGACATTAATGGCCACATTGTCAGAAACGAACGACATTGTTCTTTGCCCTATGAGCACGTTACGGTCTTCAATTGTTTTCTTGTAAATATTATGTTACCATATTGTATCCGACTCTAGTATTGATAATTTTGTCTTTTACTTAGTAAATAATTACTGTGTGTAATATTTCAATAAATTAAGTACTGTGTACTGTGTTAATAAATAGTAGGTACTTAATTTATTATTGAAAAAATAAGTCCTTTTTTGGATTTATTATAGTTATTTAGAACTTGGAAAAATATTCTGAATACGGGTGTTTTCGATTTATATTCATGAAGTAAGCTTATTCGAGAACTGCCTTAAAAAGCAGTTTATTTTAATGCATGACAATACGTCTTCACACCCAGATTTGAATATATTGATATAAGGTATATAATCTAAAGACGTTAATAATTCAACAGATCCCTGATTCATAAAATATATCTCGTCTGTCCTCTGTATTTGTTCTTAAGAGAACATTCTAATGAACCCACATACTACACTATATCTGTATAGACAATGGTGACGACTCTAGATCAACTGGAAAATAACAATTGAATTTCAAAATATAGAACCGACACGAGTCTTGATAAATCGAGAATACTCGAAAGTCTTCTTAATTAATTTCACGCTCAAAAAATAAAGAAATCTATACTAATACATTAAAAAGCTGAAGAGGTTGTTTGTTTGTTTGAACCCTAGCAACTACTGGTTCGAATTAAAGATTTTTTTTTCTATTGGACAGTCCATTTATCGAGGAAGGCTATATAACATGACGCTACTATCAATAGGAGCGGAGCATGAATGAAGAATGTAACAAAAACGGGGAAAAATATTCCTTTTCGAGAGAGCTTTCGTCCTGTGCGTTGACGTGACAGCATGGTTGTGTAAGATTGCGTCAGTATAAACCTTTGCTAATCTAATTTGTCCAAAATCTGAGTTGGTACGATAAATTTTCGACAGGTGGCGTATCAGGTAGCTGGTAGAGGTTTTTTGTTTGAACGCGATATTCTCAGGAATTACTGGACCGATTTCAAAAATTCTTTCACTGATGGATATGTACGGGATCCCTGAGTGCTATAGGCTATATTTGTATGTACCACTGGCGAAGCCGGGGCGGACATCTAGTCTAGAATACTACGAAGCGAGACACAAAGATAAAAAGTTAATTTTAAAGTAATTTACATTGTCTTATCACTAGCTTATAACAATTTGCCTATTTAGTATAATGTTCGTGTACGTATACTCAAACCGACCATAGTTCGCCGCGATCGGACTAGGGGTTTATAGAGTTGAACACGGAAATCACAGACACGATCCCTGATAATGACCAGGATGAGCGGAAGTATCTCTATGGAAATATTTTGGCGCTCAGAAGAGAGCTGACGAATTAATTAACAGAAGGTTTAATTGGACCTAGATAAAAATAATCAAAGAGCAGAAATAAACCTGTACCTATGACATATTAAAATAATATAAAGGCAATGAAATTATTAAGATGAAGGCATGGCACACTGTGAATCCCAGTGATTAAATAAAAAGTGAATTAATTGATATTACAAAAATGAACAGTTAAAAAATAATGATCGCAACAATTCCTATGCGTGCTTGTTTAATTTCTCCAATCAGCTGACAAATTGAGAAGGAATGCTAAAAGAAAGAGGCGAGGCATTAGATAGGTTCCGTTCATTGTTTTAAGTAGCGAGGGGTCTCGGAGCACGCAGGAGTGACGCGTCGAGACGTCGGCGGCGGCGTGCGCGTGCGCCGGGCAATGACAGCGCGTACGCAATACAATCAGAAGCTCTCCGCACCCACACAACTCGGGAACCAGTGTTGTTCCAATTATGATCCAATTGAACATCTCCTGGTTTCGACTACGACATTTAGTACTTCCGCCAATAATTAGCGTTAACACATTATGTACGTTATTAACAAATGTTTTTTTTTGCTTGTACAGTAAAGATTATAATAATTCAGCATATAGGTATTTAATAATTTAGCATCTTCGTGATTTTTTCCTATCGGAACATCCATTTCCAAAAATGTTTTGATAATTGCCTGTCAATGTTCAGACAGGAAAACGTATAAAATATTTAGATTGATACTAGGCCCACGAGGAAAAAAAAAAATTTGTTGTCTGTTCTCACATAATTCTGAATTGGTTCATTATGAGAGATAAAATTTGATATCTCATAGGAGCGGAACAACACTAGCTGATACTAGGCGCGGCGTATCTGGATCGGTAGGTATTGTTATTGTATTGTGGAGCAACAATTAACTGGTGTCGAATATTGAAGAAGCGATTCCCGCTCTCATGTAAATGCTGCCATACACCCGGCCGCTCAACCAACCATAGATTAAATAATAATTACACACACATATGAATCCAGAATCTACCCGATACCGCGCCCTTTAATAGTGCACGCCTTTTACTATTACACAAAGGATTGCTCTATGAGAAAGGGATCTTGACCTACCAGTTTGTAGAGAACGTTCGACTCTCAAAAACAATTTATTCATGCATCCATGCAGCTACTACTATCGTCAAAAGAATTTTAAACTACACAGGGGGATAATGAACGCTAGACAAAGGCTATTTTAATAGAGTTACTTGCATGCAATTCGGCTTTAAGATAGGCGCTTGTTCTTTGAACAAAACCGGACGAATTCTTTTTGTTCATGAATCATCTATTAGTTTATTGCTTGTATGGTTAGTATTGTAAATTAGCTTTTTTTTTGGAAACTGTTTTATTGTATTGTGATCTTACGTTGTACCTTTCTAATTAGACGTCATTTTATTTTGGCAAAATTTGCTCTAAGTAAACCTTGCCACGGAAACAATTGTTATTTATTGTTCTTAGTTATTTACAAGGGAGTACCTAGTGTTCGTTAAATTATTAAATTATACTTCTATGTAGAGTTAAAATATCTGATATATCGAAAGATTCTTTCTGATAAAGTGGCCAAGGATCAGAATGGAATCTAGAATACAGAGGTGGAATCTAGAATACGAGTAAGTACCTGTCTACCTTAAACTTAAAACATACGTCTGTCTTTGGGTTGTCCTATAAAACATATGTGCTTCGGTGTTTAGTGAAATTAGTTCGCGTGAGAATGGCTGCCTAGAATACCTAATAACTATAGAAGTTTGTATATCTTAAGATATACTGTTGATATGTATGTTGTTTTTCGCGGATGACGTGCGAAAATAACCACGAGACGAATCTCTGGCAGCGGTCCAGAGGCCACTAACGTCTCCTGACGTGCCGCGCCTTAGTCAACAGTTCTTGCCAGACGCAGCCGATCATTAATTATAGCCGTTGGAGATTGTTAAATTTAATTTCATATCATTTACCATCGGTTGATGTAAGCATTATATTTTATGCTTCACATATCTAGTTGATGTTGATCAACCGCAGATCACATGATTTTGTTACGACAAGGCGAATTATAAAGTTAAGGACTAAATTGATGATGTCAGCAATCGATAATAATCATTTGTGTCTTATGCCATCAACTATGTATATTTCTCGTAGAGCACATCCGTGACGGATCTGAATTTTATTCACTTATTGTGTAAAATAGCATTCTGTATGATTTTAAATACAAAAATCAAACGGCATTTGAATTGCCTTTTTTAATAAATCATTGCTCACTGTATCTTGAAGAGTGTGAATATAAATCACACGGTACGGTGACTCTTTAAGTTATACTTTAGTTCAAACAAATTTAATTTCATGATCTACTGAATTGTTAATGGAGGCACAACTGTTGAAAAAGCATTTAAATATTGGATGTTGAACTGAGGCGCCACACAGCGTGGATCTTCGTAACGATTAGAATAGGAGACACATACTACCTCAATCAAGTTTCGTAAGTCTGCGCTAGATGGCACTGATATGTAGGATCAAACAATGATGTCAAATTGCTATTTTGTATGTAGTTTCAAAACAATTTTCTGTGCCAATTAATATCATGTTAAATAAATATTCTTGATCAAACAAATATAATGCATATTTATACAAAATCGAATACTGTGTCAATGAACTCCTTTCTACCTACAGAAGCTAAGTGAGAAGCCAGAGCTTAGATACATAATTATGTACCTACAGAAAAATAAACTTTTGGTCCTAGTTAGATAGTAAGAGTTACAGCTTTATTTTTCGACAATAAACGCTTAATCGATACTTATAATTTCGTTGAAAGCGGTTTCCCAGATTATTACGAATTATAAGCGATGGAGGGATAAACAAAGGCATAAAATTAGACATAAACGTAGAGAGGAAAACATCTTATTATTGCTGGAAGGCACAAACACGCCACAGACAGATCGCAAAATAGACGTCACAAGGTTATTAGTAGGCAAATGGTAAAATAAAGGAATAAGGTAATTAGTGGCATGTGTGCTCGGCCCCCGCGGCGCCATCAGCAGCCGCCTCACCCGGCCCACCGCACAATAAACCGACACCAAATTATCTTTTCAAACAATTAGCTGAGACTTATTGCCCAACAAAATGTTCCCAGCAGAAATATGTCCGTAATTACACATATTTTTTTCGAGTTAAAAGGCAGTATGTACGAGGCTACGGCCGTCGAAGATAAGGGATGGTAATTTTTCATCGATGCGCATGGAGAATTTTGATTGGAGCAGTGTTATCTTTCGCGTGATAAATGAGAATTACACCTGGATGTGGTGGGGACCCGAGGCGGCGGTGGCGGCTCTCTCGTTACTCTTCCTGAGCCCACTGACACTCCGTTATTATGAACAGCCCGTTCCAGCGCGGCACACCATTACTCACGTCGAATATTAAACGTAACTGTCACATCAATTTCATTAAAAGCAAAATTAGTATTCATCATCATCGTTATCGTCCACATATTAATTTATTCCACTGCTGGTTAAAGATATTTATTGTTTCACCATCAACATACGTCTCGTTCCAATCGAGTTCAGTCTCGTAGTGGCTGTATCATCCACGGATTTTGCCTGCCGAAGAGCAACGCCCTGTTTGTTCGGATAGCTACTTAATATATAACTTTGATGATACTTTCGTTCCGATTAGTCCAGTCCAGACCTAGATATATTAAACAAATATCGAAATTGGCGAGCGAACCAGACAGGTTTTAAGTACCGTTTCAATTCAATGCAATTTTTCAGCGTTTGAGGAACATTTTCAGTCCATATCTATGTAGAAAACTACAGAAACAATATCAATGAAATTGAGAATGGTGGAATGAATCGGATTGACGTTTGATTAATTTTAGTCTGGAACAGACATTTTTTTATGGCTGGGAAATGACGGGACCAAGTACGAGATTAACATGCCAGTATAACACTAATTTATTATAGTACGTGAAAATGAAACGTAAACAACATTATTAATCCTGATGATCGTGGTGAGGATGAATGGTTACTGAGACAAACTGTACACAATAAATGATTGCATTGTCGTCGGTCCTGATACCTCGTGTGCGAAGATTCAACCCAATCCGTTGCTTAGAAAGTGGTGAAAATCACGTTCAAAGATTACGTTACATAGATACATTGATTCACAAACACAACAATTTAATTAATGTTTAACAACAAACGAGATGGCCGTCAAGTGTAAACCTATAGAAGTAAAAAAAAAGTAATTCAATTTTCTTGTTTGAAAATGAAAGGTTCAAACAACTTGCTAGCATTGCATTGCAGTCTTTACATAAAAAGATGATCTCTTGTGCCAGTAATTTATGTAGTTGAAATAATCTCAGTCCAATGCGACAAAAACCATTTCTGTTTTATAAATGAAGTGAGAATAAATAAAGAGAAGTTGATTAGAAGTTTACTTCCCTATTCTTGTTGTTCTTGTTTGTTTAACAGGTTTATTTCCTACTAGATGTCCGCCCCGGCGTTGCCCGTGGTACATTATATAGTAGTCATCAGGATCCCGTACATATACAACGGTAAAAGAATGACTGAGAATATCGCTTTCAACCAAAACACCTCTTCACCTACCTGCTACGCCACCTGTCGGAAATTGGTCGTGCCAACTCAGATTTAGAAACAAATTTGATTAGCAAAGGTTTTATATTCAAGAGGTATGTAATCTGTGATATCCAATGACGCAATCTTATTAAACACATGCTGTCATGTGTCATGTCAAAGCACGAAACGTACGAAAACTCTCAAAAAGGAATATTTTTTCCCGATTTTGTTACATTCTTGATTCATGCTCCGCTTCTATTAATAGTAGCGTTATTTTCTATAGCCTTCCTCGATAAAAAGACTATCCAATAGAAAAAGAATCTTTCAATCCAGACCAGTACTTCCCGAGATCCTAGCATTCAAACAAACAAACAAACTCTTCAGCTTTATAATATTAGTATAGAAGTATAGATTTAGTTCAACATTTTTCCCATTACAAAAATAAGACAACGTTATAAAAATCTTGTTTTCTTCAATGTATCTGAACATAATTAATATTGAAACTCGAAACTTGTTCAACAAACTATTTTAAAGATAACGCAGCGAAAACTGTAGAGAGCTCTATTTTGTAGGTGCTTTGAACACAACGACGCTAGAAAATATTACCAAGATATTGTAGTAGACAACAAACCGTTTAGTTAAACTTGGACATGGAGCAAATTGACTTAGTTATATTTTGCCGGTGCATGATGGCAGCCGTTACGGGTAACTGTCTCCTCGGAGAGGTCTCGCGAGACAAAACACTGGGACCTTCTCCATTGCAAGACACGGCAAAATGGCACAGCAAAACAAAAATATCTCACGGTACTTGTACCGTTGAAATAACTGTACAAGAATGAATACCACTCTTATAGAGTTCAACTATGACGCTGCCATAGATACAGCGAAGTGGAGGAGAAAAAGCAGGAAGGCTGACCCTACCACCACGTTGGATATATAGCTAGGAGAGAGAGAGATAGAGTTCAACTGCCGTATTACACACATTTACCAAAAACCTGTCCGATTTTGTACAACTTCAAATCGCTATAGAAGTTTTCGACGTTAACTCAAAAGAGACAAAGTTGAGCTTAAGTCAAGCTTTGTAATACGGCGGTAATTCTTTATAATAGTAAAACTAAAAATAAAAGTAAATATGATAAGCACGTTACAATGATTGGGAAAGTAATGTTAACATCTATCACCCTACTTAAGTCTCCTGGTGGTTTATATGACCCATAAATTTTGTTCACGGGCCTGTAGTTTATAATTGCAATACAATTATTATAACATGCGAATGATTGCGGCTATTAAATTCAGCTTTATAAATTGTTTTATCGTTTTATAAATGCTTTCCATCCCGTTTTGTCGCTATAGCAGTGCTGTTGCCGTGCTATACAATGGAAAAACGCTCTTTGACCGGGACGAGCTGAATGCAGTGCAACGTTGCGTCCGGGACCAAATAACTACAAGACCACTTTCTGCAGCCAATATCGTTACCTGCTATCACCAGTTTTATTTAAACTTAGACAGGGAGAAAATTGACTTATTTAAATTTTATCGCAGCAAGATAAAAGATACTAAACTTAAGTGTATTCTTATAGAAGTTTTAAAGCTAAATAAATATTGCCAAGAGTTGGAAGCGCTGCGACACGATTGGGAGTAGATCTGATACTACTAAATGTTTTCAGCCAATATTCTTACGTGTTATTGATCGTTGACCTCGAATGGAAAACGAAGATATTTTTTTTAATTTGAGCTGTGCTCAGGTTTGATACTACTTATTTATTTGTTTACAATTAAGAAATCTTTGTATTTGTAAGCCCGGTCGTCCGATTTTTTTTTGGCTTTGGAAAGCATATGTCCTACAGAGGACGAGTGTGGGCTAATTAAGATAATGATGATGTACATGTTAGAACAAATTAAAGATGAATTCATTTTTGACATACAATTCGTAAAAATAACAGCGTAAAAGCAAATTTACCTCAGTAATACTAAAAGGTATGTCAGCGATTGAAAAGATTCTCAGCTTCATTACATTTGTCTTAAAGAATTGAAACAGAACGCAAAGGTTTCTCAAGATATTTTACGTTGGGAATAATCCCGAAAGTAGCGCAATTCTTCATTTCATTCACGTTCCCGTGCGATGAAACTTTTTCTCTGCAATTTTTCTGTGGAGCCCGGGGTGTTATCAGGTGGGGCGGATTGCGAGTCGCGGCACGTAACGCCTCGCAGCCCGCCCTGTGCCGCCCGCTGAATACAAACTTCATTAGCCGTTTGATAATTAGCCCGTTAAACGCCCCTCAGTCATCCGGCGCAGGCCACCAGCTCCTAAACCGATGATCTCTCCTCTCTCCTCCGACCGAGACCTCCCTAACTGAATTACAATCTACTCCTTTTAAACGTTCCCAACCGGATTGGATTTCAAAAATGTAACCTTAAATATGCACATATTTGAATAGTCTCCCGTGACCGTGAAAGGACACCGACACAAGAGCCTTAAATTTATGTGTCCCACGGTTTTCCTACTTTATTCATGTAGATTACTGTTTTATTTTACAGAAAGAAAACTAAATTCGACATAAAAATAGCCGACTACGAGGAATGTTATTTTGTTAGGTTAGTATTAACGGTTACAATGTAAAGAATCAATTTTATTTTATTTAAAGGAAGATAAAAGGGAAACGGATAATAAACGTGACAATTTAACCGGAACGTGGTCCGGAAGGAGCCGGAGAGACAAAAGGAGTGCGAAGCAGCGCAAAGTAGAGGAACTCTGAGAAATTAGGAAACAATGAAGCAGGAAATGTGTTTCTCTGAGAGTGGCGATGATGGCGGATCGCGCCGGGCCAAATCTAACAAGGTTTATCTACGCGAGCTCTCCTATGCGGACCGATCGATATCACATCACATTTAAACTGATCCTTATAAGAAGCTCTCCAATTTTAGATTACACGATTTCAAGAGGGCCTCCGTTTTCTATGTATGTATATCTCGTGTAACATAAATACTCACATATTTACCTATACGTATTAATCTGCTATTATGGAATCATAAATTAAAAAGTACTTAAATTGGTCTGAATGATACAAATGGTCTGTTTTAATTTCGTCAGAATGTAATATCCGATTTCAATGTGCATGGAAAAGAAGGTCACGCCCCTAATTCTCACAAATGGACGAAATTCCCATACAATTTCGTCTATTTGTGAGCTCCATGTGTGTCCATTCCTCTTATTAAATGTGAATTCTATCCGAACTTAATTTTTAGGGTTCCGTAGCCAAATGGTAAAATACGGGACCCTTATAGATTCGTCATGTCTGTCTGTCTGTCCGTCCTTATGTCACAGCCACTTTTCTCCGCAACTATAAAAGATTACATATATGTAATCTGTAAACCGCATTAAGATTTTGATATAAAATAGAAATAAAATAAACATAATTTAAAAACTCAAAAATCCCGACAGCATAATAAGTGAACCAAACTACATACTTACATACTATAAAAACTGAAAAGAATAAAACAAGCACTTAGATTTCTGGTGGTCAAGAAATGTATATGTTATTGAATTAATACTATTCCAGAAAATAAAATATACTATTCTAGTAAAGGAACATAACAACTGAACAGTCAGGATCCATTGTAGAATTAGATTGGCTGTAGAATAATAATGGATCCCGACTGTTCAGTGTTGTTATGTTACTTTACTAGAATCTATTTTATGTTCTGGAATAGTATTAATTCAATAACATATTATAGATTTATTGACCACCAGAAATCTAAGTGCTTGTTTTATTCTTTCCAGTTTTTATAGTATGTAAGTATGTAGTTTGGTTCACTTATTATGCAGTCGGGTTTTTTGAGTTTTTAAATTATATTTATTTTATTTTATACTTTTTAGTTATGAACAATGTTATTTTGCTCAAAGTCAGTTGTTATTATGCTCAACGAAATATGCATCTTTCGGTTTTTTACCAAATGTCTTCGTCTCTACTGATAATATGATAAAATATGTAGGTTTTTCTACTGCATGTAATTTTTAGGTAAAAATTTACCTTTACATTCATAGATTTTCGACCGAAGTTGAGTACTAAACCGTTTGAAGTCGGAGATGGGCGACCCAGACGGAGTAATCCGTGAGCGATTCCATGTTCCCATCATCAGCGGTAGAGTTGAAACCCCATGGAGGTTTTAGTAGATAGATAGAGAGCAACATAACCCGGCCGTGTCCCCCGAGCGGTAGGGTATGCGGACAACAGTACATGTGCCTGATGGGAAGCATGCCTGCCACATAACACCACAGTGACACGCAGCTATTGGAATATAAAGAGTCCAAATCTAGCACTGCACTGCGCTCGTAACCCAGAGATTAAAGATGTTATATCTTTAAGCCGTAATTTATCTGGAATCATTGCCTTTCAAACCGGAACACAGTAATGTTTGCACATTACTGCTTGGCGGTAGAATAACTGGCAAAGGTGTGGTACTTCCCCAGGCGGACTCTGCCTAGAGTCTTACCACTACAATTATACGAAGTTTTCTGCTACCTATAAATGTGAGAATGGTTGTTACGCAACTTTAAATAGATGGACATTTTAAACGGTCAGCGAAATCAAAAAACGTTGAAAGGAAACTAAAATTTATTTTTAAATACCTATTCAACGATACTCCTTTTGACATAGTTTGTTGATTTTCATTTTTTTTATTTGGACAATATGGTGTCCGGTAGCCGCCACCGCCGCCGCCGTAGTTGAATTTACACTAATGTCCTGTCTTTAGTGTCACTCGCGTAACTAAGAGAAATCGATTGACGTGCGAATCATAAAAATCGGCCCAGGCGTTTAGTCTGTATTGTGCTTCAAAGAATCATCCATTCATACATACATACACATATTGACTGATAAACACATTACCACTCCTTTGCGTCGCGCAGTCGGGTAAAAAGTGAAACTTCTAAAATAAGAGAATGACGAAAATAAAAAAAAGTGTATTATGTACATAACCATGTAAACTACCAACGAAAATTGGTTTGAATGAGATCTAATAAGTAGTTTTATTTTAATGCGTCATAGCTTGACTATTGTTACAAGAACAAAATTAAAAATTTTGATTAACCCCCGACTACCTCGGATTTGTTATTTGTATAACATTCTACTAGTCAAGCCCTTTCATTTGAAACCCATATTGACGGAGTTGTGAAAAAAAAAATATTTCGGCATTTTGTGGTAGTGGCCATCTTGGATTTGAAATGTGTCATAGTGCATAGTATTCTACTAGTTAAGCCCTTTCATTTGATACCCATATTGTGATAGTAGTAAAAAAATAATAATGTAACTCTCCATTTTGTGGTGGCGGCCATCTTGGATTTGTAATTTGTCGTAGTGTATAGTATTCTACTAGTCAAGCTCTTTTATTCTTTTATTTGATACCCATATTGGGGTAAGTTGTGATGAAATATATTGTCCGCTATTTTGTGGAGGCGGCCATCTTGAATCGATATTTACCAAACATAGCTAAGAACATCCGCACGGTAATTAACATTCAAATAAAAAAAACCGCATTGAAATCGGCCCATCCGTTTGAGCTCTACGGTGCCACAGACAGACACACAGACAGACAGACAGACAGACAGACATCGACGTCAAACTTATAACACTCGTTTTTTGGTCGGGGGTTAAAAACACTGATTAAAGTAACAACGAACTAAAATAACTTTTATAATAAGTTACACTCCGCGAGGTATAAGCTGAGCTTTGCATTTGTGTGAGTGTACATGGATAGTGTAGGTGTGACAACCGGCCTTAGGCGCGGCGCCATTTTCGCCCAGTAAAAACCGGTTTAAACTGATTTTGGGTAACCGGCCTGAGGCACGGCGCCATTCTGTCTCGCCGCGCTCCTGCCTCTTGTACAGACTGCAGCGTGACGTGTTTAATATTATTTTGTTTTTGTTTGATATAAGTGTTAGTAAAATGGATGCCAACACAAATAAGCGCAAAATACGGAAACCATTAAATAGCCAAGTAAAAGAAATTTTGTGTAATTTAAATAGCTATTTTAAAGACATGAACGATAAAGACATGTCAAGTGTGACTACATCAGCCCAATTGGTATCGACATCGACAGGAATTCCACTGTCAACTGTTAAAAGAGTCTTATTGGAAGGTAAACGTGTTTTGAAAGATGGAACCAAGTTCAAATCTCCGAAAAAGACCAGATGCAGGAAAAATATAATAATCATTGATGATTTTGATAAAGCAGTAATCCGTAGAACAATTGATAATTTTCACATTACTGACAAAGAGGTGTCAACAATAAAAAGAATTCATGAAAAATTAAAGGCTGACATTAACTATCCAGGATCAATATGGTCATTGCGAAAAGAAGTATCTCTTTTAGGATTCAAATGGTCAAGGACAGAGAATAACAGAAAAATTTTAATGGAAAAGCATGAGATCCGTCACCTACGTATAACTTATTTACTTAAAATTTCCGAATACCGTATTCAGGGCAGGCCTATCATTTATACCGATGAAACATATATTGACAACACTCACACTTCATCAAAATCATATTCAGATGGCAGCACTTCTGGTTTGAAGAAACCTATTTCTAAAGGAAATCGATTGATAATCGTTCATGCCGGCGGCGAGGACGGTTTCATACCAAATGCGCTGCTGATGTTTAAAGCTAATCAAAAAAGTGGTGATTATCATAACAATATGAATACAGAAAACTATACAAAATGGTTACAAACGCAATTAATTCCCAATTTGAAGCCCAATAGCGTTATTGTAGTTGACAACGCATCTTACCACAATTCGTTAAAAATCCTGCTCCCAACTCAAATAGTCCCAAACAAGATATGATTGACTGGCTCAAGTTACGCAATATCGATCACTCAATATCCATGCTTAAACCACAACTTTATCAATTGATACTGCATAATAAACAACGATTTATTGAATATAAAATTGACAACTTATTAAGAGAACATGGTCACAGCGTCCTTCGTCTACCACCCTATCACCCAGATTTCAATCCGATTGAAAATATATGGGCAATGATAAAAGGATACGTCGCGAAAAAAACGTGTCAATGAATATGGATACAATAATGAGGTTAGCAAATGAAAAAAATGAAAGTATCACTGTATAGGAATGGAAAATGTTTGTGACCATGCAATAAAGAAGAAAAAGTTTCATGGATACGACGCCGTTATTGACAATATAACGGAAAGATTCATTATTAAAACAAACGACACATCAGACGAGAGTGAAAATGATAACGAGAGTGATAAAGAAAGTGACTATGGTGCAATGTCTGGTGTAGAAGATGTGTAGTTATTTTGTCTTTCAAATTGAATTTTTAGTAATAATCACACAATAATATGTACTCATCAGTCAAATACACAGCTGGACTTTATTTTATCAATTTAGTTTTATTTTATTTTAATATCTGACTCTGACTGTATTTTTGGTGATCACTCACACTAATGCAAAGCTCAGCTTATACCTCGCGGACTGTACTTGCTGCTACGGAAGCCTTCATGGGCGAGCCCGACTCGCACTGGACCACTTTTATTTAAATAGGATATCAAATATTTCAGTGCAAACTTAATGTATGGTTAAGGCGATAAAGTCTAGAAAGTATGTCAGTTCTTCAAGATATTATTTATACTCATTATTTCGCGTTGTTAAGTTTGTATCTATATTAATATTATAAAGCTGAAGAGTTTGTTTGTTTGTTTTAACGCTAGGATCTCGGGAAGTACTGGTCCGAATTGAAAGATTATTTTTCTATTGGATAGTCCATTTATCGAGGAAGGCTATAGGCTATAGAACATAACGATACTATTAATAGAAACGGAGCTTGAATCAAGAATGCAACAAAACCGGGAAAAAATATTCCTTTTGAGAGTTTTCGTACGTTTCGTGCTTTGATATGTCACATGACAGCATGTGTAAGATTGAATGAATGAATGAATGAAAACTCGTTATTGTTCACACCTTAATATAGTACAGAAAAATTGATTAAATTGAATTGAATAGATTGCGTCATTGAATATAAACCTTTGCCACAGATTACATACCTCACGTTTGCTAATCAAAGGACAATGTCCATTTTTACCCCGTCTAAGCAGTTGTCGTAGATACATATGAGTTATATACTAAAAAATAGGTGATTTTTTGTTGTATTCAATTGAGAATTTATATAACTTTCTGACATTGCAAAAAATAATAATTTGCATTTGTATAAATTAAACTTATCATTTACCAACAAAGCTGAAATTGGAAAATATTGCAATATGAATCGGTACTTACGTTTCGTTTTAGTGATCCGCGATAATTTGAAATTAAATATGGATGTTATGTTTACCAATTTCTTTCACAATGTCGTTCAATTACTACTTACTACATAGTTTAATAACGTATATAATTAAACATGATGACAAGAAAACTATCAAAGCTTTTTTATAGAAATGTAAATGAGGAAGAAGTTGGCTCGCAATCGTGAAACGGAACGGTTATCTCAAATTGGTCAATGTCAAACATCTGCTTAGTCTGTGATGTCAAATAAAAAAAGTAAAAAATAATCAAAATCAAATTAATTACATAATTGAATTGTTTTCTAAGTTTTCTTTATTCTTTGATTACCTACCACTAGTTTATGTATATTGAATTGAAAATGATATGAACAGCAGAGGCCTGCCCTCAGTGCTGCTGTACTTGCATTGCGGAGAGTCTTAAAGTGAGATTCCTAGGATGGGCCAGATACCAGGACCACCATCGATATAAACCTGTATTGAGATCGTTGAGGACCACTACATAAATCCACCAGCAGGGTTCTTGGGCTATGGAGCAGTTTTGGACTATTAAATATATAACATTATCATTAAATGTAAATATATATTATCGCAAACTATGTCTTTGATTTATCCTCTCTTGCATTGGTTTGAATATAGATTCAGTGGAAAGATATCGGTGAATAGAATTATCTACACTGATTTAAGTTTTGTTTTTGTATAAAATGACAGGATGAGCAAGAAATAATGTGTTTTGAAGGTAAGCAAACATAATATGCTTGCCTATAACAACACAGTTTCACAAATTATTGGAACATGATGACATGAGTCCAAATCATCAGACCTAGCCCTGCACTGAGCTTGTTACTTTTAGCCTTGTGAAACTATGAAAATTCCATCCGAGAACTACTTCATGGTAATCAGTTGGTAGTGAGAACTACTATTATTCCTATTTATTCTGTTATGAAAAACGTTTTCAGTAATAAAACCACAGTTATTTCTTTTCTTTTCTGTTCTAATCCGAAAGAAAACATAGTTCGAATGTACTTTGACAGTAAACATAACCTTACTTTTGGTTTAACTGGAGCTCATTTTTGGTATTTGGGAAATGAAAAACACCGACAGCAGACGTTTTTAGAAGCATTTACAATTCTAATTAGAAACTATTAATCCTTAGATACTTTCAGTATCAAAAAAAATTTGACAGGGGATTCAATGTCTGGGACGTGGGCATTGTCCTTTGTTTCTAAATCTGAGTTGGTACGACCAATTTCCGACAGGTGGCGTAGCAGGTGGCTAAAGAGGTGTTTTGTTTGAAAGCGATATTATCAGGAATGACTGAACCGATTTCAGTCATTATTTCACCGTTGGATATGCACGGGATCCTGATAAGTGCTTTATAATGTACCACGGGCGAAACCGGGGCGGACATCTAGTCATAAATAATAATCAACAAATGTAAATTGCTCAGTTCTATAGTTTTCTAATGTTAACGGTTAAAAGGAGCTTGGTGTGGTTTCGTAGACGAAACCTCGTAGACGGTTTCGTAGCCGTGGATACTATTTCTGAAGACAGCTATCGTTTTAGGGTTAACCGTTAGGGGTATACCGTACAAATAACGCGACCCTATTATTTCGTCTCTGCTCTCTATTCAACCAATTATGTATATATTTTCCAAATTGTAAACGTTTACTATTATAATTAACATGCTCAGAGATTTTTTTTTCTTTACACGGACAAACCTACAATTAAAATAAAGTAAGAAGCGGATAGTGTAATAAATCAATATCAGTACTACCTTTATTTTTTAACTTTTATAGATTTACACTTGACCGCCATCTCGCCTGATGTTAAGCGACGATGCGGTCTAGGATGAAGCGTGTTTACCTAGAAGAAACCGATTCATTCTCGATTTGAAGAAACCAAGATTATAACTATCGGGAAACACCCACTCAGGCAATTCATTCCACAGCCTAGAAGTTCTTATCATAAACGTACAGTCAAACCTCTTTGTCCGTGTCTTTGGAATATCCACCATGAAACGGCAGCGAACGGTACTTAGATGACTGAGCTTAGCTAGGTTTTAAGACGGACGGACGACGTTTTCTATATATGAAATCTAGATCGATTAATAGCCCCCGAAACCGTCTGCAAACTAAATTTCATGAAAATCATTGGAACCGTTGATTAGACATTCCAAACAGCACATATTTAAAAACAACTGTTTTTAAATAAATGCACTGATTTAATGTCATCATACGTTGGTTTAATTTTCAACCAGAAAGCTGTCTACAAGTTTTCAACTCCCATATAATACACAGAACCAGTCGTCCAAAAACATATCACGTAGTTGAAATCGTTACTTAACAAAAGATTGGTCGGACAGTTCCGTTAGACACATCTTAGAACATTCAACGTTTTGAACAGTTTTTACAAAAGTTTTCTATTTCTATATAATACATTGTACATGACAGATTACAAATCGTTTCGGTATGATTAATGTTAGCTAATGAAAGTTAGGTGTAACATATATAAGCCGCCCACTGGAGGTTTCCGCTGGCCAAGTGCGGGTTAGAGGAAAATACATGGCCTCGAAAGATATATATCTATCTTTTAATACATCTATGTTTTCCTTTACTTTAGGCACGCTTGGCTCCTAAACTACAATTGTTTTCAAAATAAATGTAATTCTATTGTACATTACATTTATTAACCTTTGTTGTCCCATTAATAACACTTTATATCTTTAATAGTTTTTGGAACGAAGTTCCTTATCGGGTGTTGTGAAAGGGGGCTAGACGGAAAAAATTCTTACGAAAAGTTGTCACGACACTTTTAGCTATAGTAAGCTATTGTAAGCTGTGCGGCGTCGCATGTTTCTCTGTCTGTCTATCTCTCTCTTATAGAAAGCAAGCCAGATATTTTCATTTCTATTTCGCATTGAACAGTGTGGTATCGCGACGATTATTTTTGTTGAGTGTATACAGGTTTTTTGTAAATAATAAAAAATAATAAGTGATTTTAACATCAACTTCAGTAATGAAAAATCAAAACCATTGCTACAGTTTCCAGAGGAAGAATTTGATTTAAGAATTAACAATAATCCAGCAGAATCAACAACAAAATACAATTGATGCAGTTTTTTCATAGAATCCCAAACATATGTTTCCTACTTCAGCTACCACAAGCCAATTATTACGAAAATTGAGCCTACTGATTAAGTTTATATAACATTATATTTGTTAATAATAAAAAAAAAAATATTATAAGTTTAAAAAAAAAAAATTATTACAATTCCTTCACTAACGAAAGGAACTTCGTTCCATCCGGGTGTCCCTTGACACCTTTCAAGTTTTTTTTTCATTTAACCTTGATCATCTACGAGCAAAAAGATCAAACGGAACGCTACGACGCAGCGGTCATCACATAATTTTCTCTCTAAAGAGTTGAATGTTTTCTACCAATTATCTAGAATAACTAAAATCTTTGTGTCTTTAAATCGAGAGTGAATCGGTTACTTCTAGGTAAACACGTTCCATCGCAGACTGCATAGTCGTTTAACATCAGGCGAGATGGCGTTCAAGTGTGAACCTATAAAAAAAAAAACTATATGTCCGCTGGCTTCGCCTGTGGTACATGCATTTAGCTCTCAGGGATCTTATCCAACGGTGAAAGAATTTTTTGATATCAGTAGTACAGCAATTCCTGAGAATATTGCGATCAAACATAAAACGTTTTCAGCTACCCGCTAAGCCACCTGTCGAAAATTGGTTGTTTGTTCCAACTCAGATTTAGAACAAATTTGATTTTCATAAGTTTATGACGCTATCTTAGACTCATGCTGTCACGTCAACACACGGTACGAAAGCTCTGAAAAAGTCGTTTTTCCTTCATGCATTTTTTATTACATTCTTCATTCATGCGCCTTCCTCGATAAATGGACTATCCAATAGAAAAATAATCTTTCAATTCGAACCAGTAGTTCTCGAGATCCTAGCGTTCAAACAAACAAACTCTTCAGCTTGATAATATTAGTATAGATAGGTATTCGTACAACGCATTAAAATTGAAAGATAATTAAAATGTCACTATTTTTCATTACGCTATTTTCAGCTACAAGTATCGAGAGTGCCCTTGCTCCTATGCCGTTATCAGGTAAAACTTGGCTTTATAATATTAGTATATATTATTAAGAACCATAATTAACCATAATTAATCAGTGCCAAACGGGCAGCCGTCGCGCGCTTGCACTCCTTGAAAAAGGCCGCCGGACGCGGCCGAAACTCGAGTCGGATTGACCGATTGGCCGAAACTCGAGTCGGATTGATATACGTGAGTGTCCCGTTATCCAATTAAATATAACCATAATTAAGTCGAATTAGTTTGAACACAGCAAAAAGTACTAACAAGTGACGCCGAAAAAAAAACATACAGCCGAACAAAATACTTATAAATAAAATAACCTTCTCTTTTTCGAAGCCGGTTCAAAATAGAAGAAAAGCCGTATAATAATTTTAAGAATCATCAAACATAACTGAATAAGAGTCATGGGGTACAGGAACGTCGCATCACATTATTCAGCGTGTGTCACTTTATACTCGAAGACGCCCGTGATACGCCGCAGAAATAAATATGACATGAATACAAAATAATACAGAGCTGTAGACTCGCTTGCGGCGAAGTCAGGATTCCCTTTCATCATCTGAAACCAATCTTAAAAGCCGTAATTACTTTAGTCTCCTCTTAAAATTCATAAGGATTCTGGAATCAAATCATTATTAATTAACAGAGAAACGATACGGTTTTTATGTTTGTTTATTTGTCTACACAGTTCTCAATTCGAGAGTTTGATTTAAGTATACGATTAATGTTGGATCTAAATATACATAAGCGCTTTATTGAAGTCATGTGCGTAATGCCGCTAACTTAAAAAAACAGTGAAGGAAAACATCGCGAGGAAACCGACATGTACCTAGAATCTTTCGAGGTCATCCACCAACCCGCACTTGGCCAGCGTGGTGGATTATGGCCTTAAACTCTCTCCTTGCGAGAGAAGGCCCTGAGTCCCAGCAGTGGGAACATTTAGTGGGCTGCTTATGCTTTATTGAATTGTGAACACTATAGTTTACCAATTCCACTGTGTATTACTGGTTGAAATATATTATTCCCCGATAAATTCGCTGCTCGTGTATCCAATTTGAACCAATTTTATAGGCATCAATCAGCATTAGTAAATAGATAACTAATGATGTACTAACGCGCATATCCGCCATTGTGAAATACTTTTCGTAGATTGTATACGTTGTTTTTTACTGATAATTTAAATAACTTATACTTAACTGATATTTAGACAATGCACTGGTTGTGGTTACTGGTCCTAACTATTATTTTCAAAATAATACGAGTAACAATTGATAATCGTCCCGAAATTATTAAAATACACACACACACTAACAACCCAGAATGTTTTGAAATGAAGCCGGTAGCCAATCATTTTAATGAACAGGTCGACTTCTTTTCATTGCGGGGCACTACAACTACAAAGTTACCATAGCCAAGTTGGCATTAGGTACGTGATTTGGTTGTCTCGTCATAATAATTGTTATTAGATTTATGTAAATCGACTGCATGATCAAATACGCAAATGTCATTTCCCCAGAACAGAAAGCAATGTTATGTGACTCTTTCTATGCCGAGCTACAGCCAACCCGTAGTAGATACATTCGAATGCGAAAATAGCCGCGCATTTGGATTGGCAGGTTCTATTGGAAATGGTTTTAATTGATCAGCGTTAAGCTTCTCGTGGCTTTATAATTTGGGATCGAGAAATCGGTTTGTTTTTTATCATTAATGGGTTTTGCAATTTGCAATAAAAAGTGGATAGAACGCGGGGGAGGAGCGCGCGCTTGCTCAACAAGCAGAATACAATATACTATAAAAAATTGAAATCCAAGATGGCGACCGCTACAAAATGGCGGATAACGTAGGTTTTATCAATCCCATCAACATGGGTATCAAATGAAAGGGCTCAACAAGCAGAATACAATATGCTATAAAAAATTGAAATCCAAGATGGCGGCCGCTACACAATGGCGGATAACGTAGGTTTTATCAATCCCATCAATATGGGTATCAAATGAAAGTGCTCAACCAGTAGAATACAATGTATTATATAAAATTAAAATCCAAGATGGCGGCCTCTACACAATGGCGGATAACTTAGGTTTTATGAACCCCATCAACATGGGTATCAAATAAAAAGGCTTGACAAGAAGAATACAGTGCACTATACAACCTCAATACTTAAGATGGGCGCAGCCACTAAATGGCGTATCAGACTATCAGACAGAATTTTTGATAGTCAACGAGATTTCCATGGTGTCTTATCAAATGTTATGCATGATGGACGCTCGATTAAGGCAAATTAAGAACTGTGAAAATGAGTTTTTTGGAGGAGTAAACGTATTACTTTTCGGTAATCTTTTACAACTGCCTCCTATAAAATGATCAGGAACACCTGTTTTCAATTCTAATATGAAATTATATATATGAAAGTAACTCTCTCTGTCCGTTACCGTCTAACGCCTAAGCCACTTAAAGAGTTTGTTACAATTTGGTGCACATATAGACTACCTAGACTTAGGAAAGGACAACGGCGACTTTTATCACAGAAAAAGAGTTGAAAAGAGTGAAATGAGGAGTAAAAGTGTGCATGGAAGGATCTTGGCACTCTTTGTATGCTATTTTAACCGACTTCAAAAAGGAGGAGGTTATCAATCCAGTTGTATTTCAATTGTGAATCAATTTAGATGGTTATTTTTTGGTTGGTAGATTATAGTTCAGAGGTGGTCATATAAATTTTATCGAAATCAGTGCGGCGGTTTTTGAAATATGAACAACAAACTAAAATTTGCGTTCATGTAATCAGTCGATATATCTACTAATATCTACTAATAGACTCTAATAAAATTTGGTGGAACGTCCCAATATGATTTTAAATTAAAGTCTGTTTTTGATTAATTTTTTGAGAACATAGTTTCTTTGTAATTTGTCGTGTAAATTGTACATTTATTAATAAATATAAAACTTTGACTAAGACCGATTTTGATTAGGAAACGTGAATTTGTATGGTAGTAGACATACGAGTAGGTACTGCCTCAATTACTTTAATAAATATGTGGCGCGGACGAAGTCGCGGGTAAAAGCTAGTACTTCTTATAAACCTGAAGAGTTTATGTGTTTGAACGCGATGATCTCAGGAACTACTGGTTCGAATTGAAAGATTATTTTTTTGTTGGATAGTCCATTTATCTAGGAAGGCTATATAACATTACGCTACTATCAATAGGAACGGAGAATGAATAGAGAATGTAACAATAAAAACGGCCAAGTGTTGGACTCGCGCACTAAGGGTTCTGTACTATTAGAAAATAAAAGACGAAAACTTTATAAAACTTCTTTTATTGTATGGGAGCCCCCGTAATTATTAAATTTATTTTGACTAATTATTATTTAACGAGAACACGATACTAAATATTACTGTCACTGTTATTAGTATCGAGCAAAAAACGGCAAAAAATTAAGTATGTTGTATGGGAGCCCCCCTTAAATATATATATTTTACTAGCTGTGACCCGCGGTTTCACTCGCGTCTATTGGAGGAAAATCAAAATGCTCAGTCTCATCACCTACAATCATCTGGCTGAAGAGGACGGGGACAGGAGCTCACCGATATACCGCCACTCTTCTTCCCCTATAGCCCCACCGCGTCCGACATCATACGTTGGCGACCACGCTAAGCCGCAGTGGGAAGGAAGAGCGGCGCACTGTTATATCGGTATTCCTCTTCAGCCGGGGTCTCCCTCTACGGCCACGTTGCATGCTACCAAATATCGCGGCACGTCTTAGTCGCGCCGGCACCGTCTACGCCGCGCGACTCCCTCCTGACCGGATATCTTGAACCGCAAGGCTTGGAGCCCATACCCCTGGCAATGGCAAGTAGTCCCGTTGCGGGTTTCTCTTAGCTTCGCCGTGGCTGACCAGGCCACTGCTATGAACCCCTCGCCTCGTCAATGCGAGAAACCCTCGGGAAGGAAGCAAATGGTATCTTGTAGAGCAACCGGCGGGCGATCGCCGTCTTCTTTCTATTCGCGACGATCTTTTCATAGTTGAAAATTTACGCATGGTCACGCATAGCGTGGTGAGTGGAGTGAGTGGTACCAGTGAGAGGTCGGATGAGTTGGAGAAGCGAGAGGAGGCCATTACCTGTCACTCATCCAATGAGGCGAAACTGGTGAGTATCTTGACTACGATGGTAATGGAGAGCGAGTAATTTGCCCTTCACGACCGCGGCTAGAGATGGCCGCGGTTCCGCCTCTGGCTACATCGCCTCGAGGTCTTTCAACTGGAATACAATGCTAAGAAACATCACTGGTCCACGTGCCCACAGTAAAGTGGTCTATTGTTTTGTTACGGAGTTGTTTTAAAACTACGATATTTCCTACAATATTTATTAAAATGAAATAATATCAAGAGTAATTTTGCTCAAAATTAAAAAATGAATGAATGCTCAAAGATGACAAATATTATCATCGCAAAAAATGCATTCTTCTTCTCCTTTTTCTTATGGCTTCCATTCGGTAATATGTAACAATGCACTATTGCAAATTTTATTACCTAAAATGACGCAACCTTCAAATTTGTGTCACGTGTTTTCAAAAGTCTGTGACACGTGCCGTCGCAGACTTCAGCGCACGCCAAGGAGAATGGCACACGCAGCTAAAGCTCTCGAAGAGAAATATTTTCCCCGTTTTTGTTAAATGTTAAAACTCAACAACCCTTTCTCCGCAATAAAAAGTAGCCTATGTTCTTTCTCGGGGACTAGTCTATCTGTGTACAAAAAGAGAGAGAATAAAGTTACTTTCGCATTTATAATATTAGTAAGGATTTTAGTATTTGTTATTATAGCGGCAATAGAAATACATCATATGTGAACATTTCACCTGTCTAGCTATCACCGTTCTTGAGATACTGCCTGGTGACAAACGGACAGACTGACGGACGGACGGACAGGGGCAGCGAAGTCTCAGTAATAGGGTCCAGGTTTTACCCTTTGACTCATTTGACAGACGGACGGACGGACAGATGTGTCTATCTTTTAAGGTTGAGTCATTATAATCTCTTTAGGGAACCCTAAAAAGATTTTAATGACCCAAAGGGTAAAAACGATTTGTATGTAATTTTTTATTCTAGGATATATTTGCATGACATTTCGTATGAATTAAGTATGACCAAAATAATGAGTTACGCGTTTCTCAAAAATCATCCCTCAAGGGGGTTAAATGAGGGATGACTTACAAAACTTTTTATTCCTTGGACATCAAATTTCTCAGAAATTAAGTACAACCCAAATTACAGTGTATTCCAACTTTTCACCTCCAAGAGAGTATAAAAATCATTTTTTTAATCAATATTTAAGGGGGGCTCCCATACAACAAACTTGAATTTTTACCGTTTTTTACAAAATATCATATTCCTCCCTCCGTGTAATTTTTGGAAAAGAGATACAAACCTTTTGCTTCACGTATAAATTTAGTGGATTATGGCCATGCCTCTCTCTTTGTGAGAGAAGGCCCCGAATACCAGCCCTGGGAAAGTAAATTAGGCTGTTTATGATGAAGCAGAAAAAACTAAAACTTGTGACGGCTGCCTTGTACGCACCAACGCACCGTTGTAAAATACTTTTGCTGTGGGGTCAAATACGACTCTGCCAGCTATTTATTTTTACAGCTAGCTATTTTATAACAGCTAGTTATTTTTAAAATAGCTGATCTTTTTAATGTTCGTTGCTTATAATTAAAAAGTTCAGTAGTTTGTTACTAGACACAAATGTTCATTATAATCAGTACAGTGTATTATATCGATTTAGCACACCCCTATCCTGTAAGCCTGTATAATTTTGCGACAATTTATGTTTAAGTAGTGTTTGCTAGCGATTTACGCACGATTTACGAAAATTACAGTTTTATTGATACCCCACTTGAGCCGTAATAATAGTTTTGAAAAAAATATACCTAACACGTCACTCATTACCGCGTAGTGGGTACATGATAATATAAATAATTATATACTACAACAAAAATACTTACTATATTCTATACTCACAAGAAACCTTTACACTCAAACTTCTCTTTCATAACTCCGAAGAAATAAATATCTACAAACATAATATACTACTCGAGATGAAAATATCGAGTCGCTTTCTGGCTTATGAAAAAGTATGACTAATGATGTCGACGAATAGATTGACAACGAATGGCTTCATATTTTTTGATTAAAGATCGATGTTATAAATTACCCAACTGATAGTAAGTAACTTTTGCATTTTCCCTAACGAGCATATTTTATACTATTGACGGGTTTTATAAGAGCATTTTTCAGATTTTGTTTTTTTCCAAAAGTACGAGTTTTTAATTTTACTACTACATGTAATTTCGTTTTTTATCAATTGCTCAGCAATAATGGCCATAAAATCATTTTAAGAATTGTAAGGTCAAATTTAGACTATTAATGTAACTAAAAATCTAAAGTTTATTTTATTGTAACTAATCTAAATTGTAAACATTCAATGTGTTTCATTTTAATTTTTTGCTTTTGACATTTGCCTATGTAGCGCTGTTAAAGACTGTGCTGCGTAGAATATAGAATAATGATATCTGTCGTCGTTTCGTAGATGAAGTGTGATGCGAGCGAGTAGCGCGTCGGGTCACAGGAGTGGAGTCGCTAGGCTCTAGCGGGCTAGGCTAGGGCCGGGCTGGCTGTGCGGCGGCGGCGCGGGTTGCGCAGAGGCGGTCCGGCGGCGGCGGACGCGGCAGACAGTGCGGCTCGCGGGTCGCGCCAGCAGCGGCGGCGCCTGCGGGCGAGGCGGCGGCCGGAGGGCGCGGGGGGGCGCGGCGGCGCGATGCTGCGCGCCTCTCAGTCGAGACGCGAGTCCCGCCCGCCCTAGCCGCCCGCGCGCTCCACCCGCCGCCCCGCGCGCCCGATACGCGTCTCTCTTCCCGAACCGCATACTCACTACCCTTCGATCACACCTTTCATGACTAAATCTCATAACTACATAATGATGTTTGTCCTATCGCAGATATTATAAAATGTATAACATTTCCCTGTCCCGATTTATGCGAGCGTTAGACGTCGCGTATTTTCGAAGCTTTTCGGATGGACCGGAAGGGGGGGTGTACGGATTCGGAGGGTCGCGGGGCGCAGGCCCCTCGCGACGCGGGGTTAGTAGGTTCGCGGATGTCGCGTCGTCGTCGGTCGGAATGCATTCGCGGACGTAGAGCGGCGACCTGAGGTGCCGCCGCGGTTCTCACCTGCTCGTATAGGGACTTTTACCTTCTTTGTAAATGAAACGTCTTCCGTAATATATTTTTTTGATCGCGTTCGGACTGCGGTTTACCCAGCATCGACTTCCCTTTTAGAAATAGTTTTGGGTCAAGCGAGACCAGATGCAAGGTCAAATCTGTTAGGTGTCAACGAACCCCTCGACCATTTCTTACGTCAGGTCGATGACGTCGGGGTCATCGCGACGTAGCTTCCGCGAGCCGACTTCCCCTCAGGAAATTCCGCGTCCGATTTAGGGAGAGACTTTAATGTGATGTGCTCGTCTTTTTTAAACGGCCGTTGGGAATTTATTCGAGTGTTAAACGGGAGAAGGAAGACGGAAGTGTGTAACGACCGGCGGAGATCGGGGAGGCCGCCGCGTTAACCCTGCCCGAATTAGTGCACCGGACGAGACGAAAATAGCGAAGCGGCGTGTACGGTTACATGCGGCGCGTCAATGTCGGCTCGCCGGCACGCCGCGTGCTCCTGGCGGCTCTCGGCGGGTAAGCTTACACAGCGTCTGATTGCAGAGCGCGGTCACCAGCCCTATATGTGGAGGCGCCGCCGCCGCCGCCACCGCCGCCGCCGCGCCGCGCGCCCTCGCGCGCTCACCATTCAGCTATTTCTGGACCCATCTGTTCCACTCTATACGTGCTAAATTTTACATCAATCTAAATATAAGACGGCCTAAGAATGCTGACGAGTTTTACGGCATCGGTGTTTTCGATCTTCGAATGTTTGTACGATGTTTTTATTATGTTTTAAAATTGTTATAAAGATTAATTGTAACTAGAATTTGAGCTTATGGAATCGTTACCTGGATATTAGAAAAACTCAACGGTATTTTAAAAATGAAGAAGTTTGTCTGAAGATTGCCGATGGAGTCGTCGTTTAAAGTAGCGTTGTTCGCTTAAGCTGGTTGACTTCGGGTCAAATTGTCATCCGTATCATTTGGTCCCCTTCAACCAGCTGTAGTTGACATCTGCTTCACTTTCATCATTATTGACAGAAGAATACACCAGAAGAACACCAGTGTTGGCTCCAACTTATCGGTAATCAAATCACAATGTGGATTTTTATGTTAAGATAATTTCCTCGTAAGCATAACTTTCCTACATTTCTGTCATCGAATATTTATGTCTCGTGTATGAGAAATATTTGATGATGTTTACCAATGAATAGTATTTTATCAGGATAAAGTTTGTCTTCAAAGCAGGAGAAATAATTTCAGAGAGCAAATATGAGATGCGGCATGAAGGAAAGATGAAATAGTATTACGAAGCCAAGCTACTAGTGATACAAACATCACTGATAGGTAGCTATACTGCACATTACTACAGTACTGATCAAATATTCGTGAAAACAAAACGGAAACGAATTATTATATTTGAATTCTTTAAGATGCTTTTTGAAAGTTAGAATGGTTTCATATTCTTTATGCCCCGGAATATGAATCAGACATCAAAATTATTTTGTTTTCTAATTCTACTGAACCAGGAATCACTTAACCAGATTGTTATAATGGTGAATATTGCCCTTTTCGACACGTAAGTTCCTTGTAAGTTTTAGTTTTGATTAATATCAAAAATATTCTATGCCTTGTTACAATTATGTGTATAGATTATAACAAAGCATAACATCCAATTGGATTGTCTATCCATCTACAGACAATTTATTTCTTAGATGCGAATCGATCTTTGATAGCCTTGATATTGTTAAACTCAAAAATGTATTCATAGGTAACAACCAAATATCCACACCTAATATCCCGTGTATAATAAATAATAATTATACTAGTGTAGATAACAACCGTAAAAGCGCGATGTTAATAACGCAATATCAATAAATAATTTACAATTTCAAAATCTAACTCGTAAAAAGCCTTAGGAAGCCAACGAGTTGAAATTAATGGAACTGAATCAACGACTTAGGTTCTAAAGCCACACCCAATTTCAAGACTAGAACAATATTAACTCAAGCACAAGATTCTTTTGCTTTTTAAATGGAAATTTAGTGACTTTTCTGTGCTGTTGAAGATCACGCCGAAACAATAGATTAAACAAATGTTTCACTCGAGATGGTATTTAACTACATAAAAATAAATTCTCAGTCATTTTGTAATTCAAGGTTCCCAACTGGTGGTGGGACACGGTGACGAAGAGTTAACAAATGTAAGGTACACATCTTCTTTGAAAAATTTGAATTAGCCACTCAGCGGACTCCGGGTCCGTCGCCTTTGTTATTTGAGTTCTTTTTTACATGCGTCTTGGATTATAAAAGCAATGGCAAAATAGATGGGAGTATGAAACATTTTTCTTTTTAGATTGTCAGTGATTTTTACATACTTTACAAATCGAGTTCGTCTGTTGAACCGATCACTACCGGATCGATATTGTTTTTTAGTAATTTCTAAGTCGCCGCCTCCCGGTAGGTACCTATACAATTAGAAAGTCGTAATAATGTCATTTTATGATATTTCAGCAATCCAGTGTAGTTACCTAACATAAACAATGTTGGGCATTCGCGCACCTAACAATTCTTTTAAATATAATCATAAACAATATGAGTAGAAACAAATTGGTTATTAGGTAAGTTTTCGGAGTTAGCGTACAAGAGAGAGACGATCTTCTTAGCATTCCATGGATTCACCGTGCGGGTTCCTGGTCCGGTGTGGCAGAGAGAGAAAACCCGAGTAGATCCCGAGACTTGTATCTCGGGCGTAGGTTTAAGGGGACCATTTATGACGTACATCAACACTCATCTTCACTACTCGTTTTTCTCTCCCTACCCAGCCAAATCTGATATGAGCCTACTAGTGCAGCTTTAGATACTCGTTCTAGTATAGAACTTAGTGCACTTCTAGATAAGCCAAGGTCTTTCAGCAGGTTATAGAGAGATTTTGCTGGTATACCTCTTGCTGCCACTTCTACAGCGTATAAACTAACTACATAGCCGTTTTTTTAATTCGTTTAGGAGGTCGTAATACTTATTTTGTTTCATCGCGTGGTTTTTAGGTATATTAGTTTCCTACGGTACGGTAAGTTCTACAAGGATTATGCGTTTCGTAGCTCTAGAAAAAAGGAAAATGTCCGGTCTGGATGACAAAACACCCACATCCTCTGGGATTTTGTAGTGCTTTCATACGTGACCATTAAAATAGTCCATTCAGGAGCTGTACCCAGGATTGAGTAAGGCTTGTTCATGGAGTTTGAAGTTGAGCCTTCTTTTACAAAGTTAATTTGTCTGTTGTTTGTCGTCAATCCCTTTTGGGCTTTAGCTACTGAAAGGCTCATGGCTTCACGTATGATTTCAAGTACTCTGTCATGGCGCCGTGAGTAATGACCCCTATTAAGAAGCACCTTGCAACCCACCAATATGTGCCTTGCTGTACATATCGCCTCTCCACAAGCATAGCAACATTTTTCAGAGGCTTTTCCCCACCTTACCAAGTTACTCTGGTCAGGGGGGTCATTTGGAATGCATTTAGATAAAATTTTAATAAGGCAGGAGACCAGTCGTAGATCAAGGTGCGCCACTTTAGAGCTAATGGGATACAGAACTCACCTATGGTTAACTACTCACTTTGCATTTCTAAATTCATAGCGTGCACTTTTAACCGTCATTTTCGTCTTGTTGTAGAAAGGTTTTTACCATGTCTCGGTTTTCCCTTTTCTTTCTCGCACCCAACCCAGAAGTATTTACTTGTGCACCTGCCATAAATTGTTTATGGAATTGAAGTCTAGATTCCAGGTCTGAAGCACTTTTGTCTTTTGGGAGAGATGTAACTAATTCGTCTTGCGACTTTCCCAAAACATGCTTTACAAACTTTACAAACGTAAAGTTCAGACGGTTTCTTTAGTTTCAGCCCAAAACTATTGTGATCCTTAAAAAGAGTAGAGGGATCAGCCGGGTGTGCCAATCCGAACCATGACTTCAATGTCTTTATCACATTGGCATGTAGCTTTGTCAGGAGAGTTTTACCGATGTCATATACTAGGAAAGGCCAAGTGAGACGTGATGTGAGATAGTTGTCATATATCCATGCTTTTTTGATATTGCTGATAGGCTGCTGGTCTACCTTATTGAGGTTGTTCATGAAATTTTCAACAGCAACCTCTAATGATGGTGTACGTCCTTTGTAATCTATCTTTCTACGAAGAAATTTGAAAGGCACTGACTCTGCAATTGTGACAACTCTTTGGCCACTTATGGAGAGTCCCGGATCGTAAGAAGTATATTTGGTATTTCGCCTACCAAAAAATTTCTTAAAATTTACAAAATATTTACGTAATGTACGTGAAGAAATTATGATAACATAAAACTCTTTATATCTTACAAACGTAGCATATAAAATACGCGGAACACCAATAAATCGAGATAGAATCTCGTAATATGAGGCTTTGTGTAGTGTAGGTAAGTCTCGCAGGTGTAATTAATTAAACACACTTAGTGCCCGACACACTAATGCGAATGTCCGACGGTACGACATCCATTAATTAGTAAATCACGACAAATGCTTTGTATCTTTTTATAGGTTACTCATTTATATGGTTGTGACTGAAGACTGCAGAGCAAGTATATATAAATCGTAGGTCGTAATAAATTAATAAAGGGTTAAGAAAATTTATCTTTTCATTAATATTGTTTTAAAACATCAAAACATTTTTATGTAATTAATGTAATTCAAGATTCATTGATATTGTTTTGCCACGAGATGGCTGACAATAGACAACAAATATTTAGTGATTCATTCTAACTACCGTATTTACTAATGGAAGTTATAGTGTTAAAAACCATTTCTAAAAAAAAAATCAAACGCATTTATAAAAAAAAAATTGTTCAATGTCACGGTAGCAGTGTTCTGATTCTGTTTCTGCCATCGTAACTCCTAAACCAACAACCATTTGTGTGTTTTTTTGGGAAATGCTTGTAATGTGCTAATAATTTTGACAAAATTGTTAGGCTAGCCACACGCAATAATATTGACAATAAAGAACGCATTGTCAATAATATTGCGTATTGTTCAATATTATTGTTGATTTTTCCGTCGATATCGGGGGGAGGCAGGGGTATTATTATCAATAATATTGTCGTGTGCGCGACAATATTTTAATTGAGTTGATTTCGATTTAATGCAATTTACTCAATGCAGCGACTTTTTTTCTTTCTATCCATTACGAGTACATTAAAAGTGCGCACGAATGTAGCTGCAGAGTGACTGAGTCAGATTTTTTTACCCAGAAAAATTGTCAATAATATTGCTTAATATTGCGGGGCTATATATTGATGAAGATTTTTGACAATCTTGGACTGACAATATTGTGTGGTGCGGTTAGCTAGAGTAAAGTGGACCAAGCTACATTTCTACTAGCAGACTTGCATAGAATTTTATTACCGTCGAGTTGTAAGTGCCAGAAATTTTCTTTCAAAATAATTTAAAATAACGTTTTGTTTCAAAATAGTCTGGTGCAAAAAGGTATTCTTACGAATTTGAATGTAAGGTGGAGGCAATACAAGCAATATTGACAAAAACTAAAGCGTGGTAAATTTGTTTCTTCTTTACGGTGCGTTTAACATTTTTAGAATTTTCCATGTTGTGGTTTATCACTATTCATGACAATAATATAAAAAATCATGGTAATATAAATATTTATTCATTTTAAACCGACTACGAAATAATGTGTTTCTCCGAAAAAACAACAACCGACTTCAATTTAAAATTAAATTCAGAAACTCGACCAAAATACATACAAAAAAAAATACAATTTTAATGTTCCGTCAAAAGGCTACTCAATAACTGAAACAAAGGTGAAAGAATTACTTTGTTATCTTAAAAACTTCCCGTTATATCACGATATTAAAATCACGATTTTGGACTTGCCTGAAAACGCTTCATACAACACTACTAAAGCATGACATCACTGTCGGGTATTTTCTATGCGTCGCGCGTAAAGTTTGTATGTTAGTTATGCGAAAAGTTATGTGAATATTGCGTTTAGAAAACTGGATTCATAACAAAAGTCACGTTACATTGAATGGGTTATCGAATGGTAAATACATTTTATAATTATTTCGTACTTTTAAAATGGACTTGGCCATCCAGCTTTAAATGATTATAAAGTTATACAAAAAGATATCAAAATTAAAGTAAGTACATATTTTATTCTATTTAAGTACTTAGTCATTATGTAAAATTATTCAATTCAATTCAATTTATTACTTCGAACCTTAGGATATTACACCACTTGGTAACGTCACATAAAACAATTATTGAATACTGATTCCGTTTACAATATACATGCGGCTGTAAAGAGGCTTTGTCAATAAATGCAGCTGTACAGAGGCTATGTCAGTAAAATTATATCAATATGTACAAATAGATGTATATATAAGTATGTCATGAAATCCAAAAATAATCTATGAAACATGTCAATAAAGAAATTATAACGATCAAAAATATTTAATGTCATTTAAAATGTTCACTTATTTAAATTGCATTTCAGTACATATGTTTTTGCCCATTCTTTACGATCATCAATAAAATCGTTGACTGAATAATAGGATTTTTAAAGTAAATATTGTTTTATAGCAGTTTTAAATTTTGTTTCATTGAGACCCTCTAACAGTTTAGGAATGACATTATAGAAACGTACACAATTTCCGACAAAGGAACCCATTGTTTTCTGCAGTCTACAGCGTGGAAACGCAAATTTGTTGGTATGCCGCGTATTGGGTTTGTTATCTGACATTTTCGTTAGACTGGATCTATTTTTTCTTGCATACATTATGCACTCATATATGTAAAGTGACGGAACGGTAAAGAAACTTATTTTTTTTTAAATATCCCGAAGTGAACCCCCTGTTGGCACATTATAAAGTCCTCGAATTGCCCTTTTTTGTACAATAAAAACAGCATCTACGTCTGCCGCTGATCCCCAGAGCAATATGCCGTAGGACATCACACTGTGAAAGTACCCATAATACACCAACCTAGCCGTATCAATATCGGCTATCCTTCTTATTTGGCAAACTGCATGTGCTGCCGAGCTAAGCCTGTCCGTCAATTTATTCACATGAGTACCCCACTGCAGCTTAGAGTCCAGTGTGATCCCTAAAAATGACGTTTCGTCAATGGGCTGAATAATCTGGTCCTTCAGTTTAATTTGAAAATTTACTTTTTTAACATTTGGAAGGGAGAATCTGATGCATTTGGTTTTTCCGGGTTAAGAACTAAATTGTTTGCATCAAACCACGCACATACTTTATTTAGTATATGATTACTTAATGAGATGTCTGAGTTACCGCTCTTTATTCTAAATAGAAGCGATGTATCATCAGCAAACATTATTATGTCACAATCAATAAAGTTATCAGTCATAAAAGGCAAATCATTAATATAAATTAGAAACAAGAAGGGTCCTAATATTGATCCCTGAGGTACCCCCATTTTAAGAAAAGACCCTTGAGATTGCACTCCATCAATATTTACAATTTGAAGACGATCTTTTAAATACGATGAAATCAGTGCTAAAGCCGTCTTTGACATTCCGTAAAAAGACATTTTTTTAACAATGTTTCGTGGCTTACGCAGTCGAATGCTTTAGAAAGATCGCAGAAAACACCAACTGCGTCGTGATAATTTTCCCATGCATTTAATACATACTTAGTAAGTCTCACTCCTGCATCTGTCGTTGATTATTCAATATGATTTCAGGATCAATCGTCATGCCATTCTCACTACGCAGTGATAGCTTCGAATTTACTTGAGAGAGAAAAGAAAGACTTCCATCGACCATCTATCAGCAGCGCCAGCAAAGCCGTCACTACATACCAATGAGTACCATGTACCATTTTTCGGTCGATGGAGTGGATCCAACGTCTATTTATTAGTAGAAACGCCCCGTGGTTTTACTCGTATCCGTGCAGTTCCGGTCTCGTTATTTTCCCGTGATAAAAGCCTATATGCTATTTATTCCTTGTAATCTATGTACGATGTACTATGACGTGATTGAATAGCAAACATCCAAACTTTGGTATTTACAATATTATAAACTATTTATAACTATATGTAAACCCCGCTCCCACAATTTATTGCTGGCTGAAAGTTCAGTTCCGCAATGAGCAACGCCAATAAAATTATTATGCTACTGTGAACGGTTGCGATAAACTGTTACTTCTTTTTGTAAAAGATATAATTGTTTTTAATTTTTTTATGATATAGAGTGGCAAGACGAGCACGATATGTGACTGATGGTAAGCAACATACCCATAACAGCACAATGACACACATACACAGCTATTGGAATATGAAGAGGCCAGATTACATTACCTAGCACCGCACTGCGCTCGTCACCCGGGAATTTAAGGTGTTTTATCACTGTAATTTATCTGGAAACATTGCCCTTAAAACCGGAACAGAGTAATATTTGCACACTATTGCTTGGGGGCAATTCTGCCGCAACTGGAAAACTGGCTACTTACTACTAGTGTGGTACTTCCCCAGGCGGACTCTGCAAAGAGCTCTACCACTTCACCTATAGGTATTTGAGTGTATATCAATCACAAATGTGAACAATAATTATGGATGAAATTAACAATCTTAAGTTATGATCGTTTAGTAGCATGTCCACTTCCGGGGAAAATACACGAAAGCATTTTTTACAAGGTTTAAAAGTACTGTAATTTAAGTGAAACCTTATTTTAATTTCTGTCTTTAACCGCTTGAATTTATTCGGTTTGGTTTATGGAGAAGAAAAAACCTAAACAGCACAGAACGTACATAAAACTTGAGACATTTTCACTATGGACTTATATACCAATCAAACAGGCCTAAATAAACAGTTTAATTATGAAATAATATATTGTGCCAGTTTGAAGGGCAATGTTTCCAGAGAAATTACAGGGCTTAGAGATATAACATCTTAGATCTCTGGGTGATTAGCGCAGTGCAGTGCTAGGTAATGATTTGGACTCTTCATGTTCCAATAGCTGCGTGTCACTGTGCTGTTATGTGGCAGGCATGTTGCTTACCATCAGGCACATGTCATGCTCGTCTCGTCACTTATTATTAAAAAAAAAAACATTTTTCTAAACTGTTGATGGTTACTCAGTTTTTGTTTAATTAATATTACATTTGCCCTTATCTTTTAGCCAGACAAGGTTTAACGAGGCTTGTTCAGAATAACACTCCACTCTCCCCACTTCAGAGTTCACTGGGGCTGCCAAAGCAGCAGGTCTACCGCCTAACTCTCCTGTTTTCTGCTAAAGTTTGATTCGTGACGTCATCTGCCAATTTGGTAACGCCGATGAAAGCAGACAACTACATCTGCCTTCCGTATGCAGCAGAACTGAAAGCAGATGTAGTTGTCTGCTTTCATCGGCGAAAGTCGAAAGCAGAAAGCCGGAGAGTAAGCCGGTACACCTATTATATTTTTAACCGACTTCCAAAAAGGTCCAGAATGGTCCCATATAAATCTTATCGAAATCGGTCAAGTGATTTTTGAAATATGAACCAAAAACTGAAATTCGCATACAATTTTCTGGATGACGTAATTGTAGATTTCACAAAAGTTATGAAACTCGAACCTGCCTACTGAACCTAGCCAAGTCTAACAGGCACTACCTACCACGTGCCTACATAGTATTTTTGGCCTGACAGGCACCGACTTCAAATAGATGAGTGAGTAGAACTTGTAATAATGATATTAATTTATTTTTTGCTTTTGAGTGCCTATTTGTGGTTTTGAAGTCGGTTAAATTTTTTGTACGAAAATAGTTTATTCAACGTTCCATTCCCCTAGATAGATAGATAGATGTGTAAAGCGTGTCTGCGTGGCCGAGCGTGAGGTGTATCTAAACTCTTTATCGACGCAAAATTAAATACAAAACATCAAATGAATAAAAAGTATTTTTATAAAAAATTAAACCGACTTCAACACTTCACAAATAGACACTCAAAAGCGAAAAATAATTTAATATAGGTAATTCCTGTATTATAACCTCTACTCACTCATCCATATTTTTATTTTCTGAAGTCGGTGCGAGGCTGTGATGCATTAAAATTTCGTGTTAGCGAATATATACTATGTATAACGAGGTAATTGAACGTAAATTTTAGTTTTTGTTCATAGTTCAAATCTATCTACTACCTGTTAGATTTGGCTGGCACCGACTTCATATAGGGGGTTCATGTTTTCAATTTGAAACACTCTTCAAAGTACGTCCGAAAAAAATGTTTCCAGAAAAATTACAGGACATACTGAAAATCATCAGATATACCTAGAAGAAGAACGGAGTGCATTTGAACTGTTCCTATTCGATATCTATATTCTGTACCTATCACAGTATCACTGTGCTTGCTTGTACAGTTGTACACCATAACGTGTAAGAAGAAGCGGGCATCAGATTTCAATTCATTAGACATATTTTTTGGGAAAACAACCAAGCATACAAATACTTTTTACGTAGCTGGTTACGAATCAGTCAGTTACCAATAGTACATTGTTTACCGAGAGGAGAAAGTGACCGATTACTGTCGAGGGTGGCTTTTGAAGCCCGAGCCGTAGGCGAGGGCTTTAAAACACCCGAGATCGGGAATCGCACTTTCTCTCGAGTGATACACAGTGCTTTATACTACACCTACGAGGAAAATAAAAAACTAAATCTTTACTAATTGAAATTTTGAATCCTCAAACAACACACAAATTGAAAATGGCGCCAATGGCGTCTGCAATTTTCACATGTTCTTTTTTCAAATTGTTTGACACCATCCAACACATAGCTAGTGGCCAGTGTCATTTTGCAAACTTGGAGATAAAAACTCACTGTAAAAACTTTTTGGCTTTTGATATTTAGGTTACCAGCGCATAGTCTTACCCAAAATTAAAAAAGAAAAACCACGTAAGAAATGGATTTTCATACACTTTTCTCTCCCGCTCAGATGCGTTTTCTCGCCGCATACCTACTTGTTCGATATGCAATGACGTACTTTCTACCGTAAATTTGATAAAGTATCAAGGTACTTTCCGAGCAGGTGTAGTATAAAGTATTTAGCATCCCGCAGTTTCATTCGCGTAATTCCCGACTCCTTCGGCATGTATGTATTTGCTTGAAGGAGTAATAAACATTCATACATACACACAAACTTTCGCATTTATAATATAAGTAGGATATTTTAGCAAAAAGAAAACGCGTAAATTAACGTTAAACGTCTCCCAATTCATTTACCTAATCGAAACGTGAACAAAAAGACAATTTATTCTTGAAAAGAAGAAAAAAATGGTAAGCAGAACGAAAATTACGTCTCAGTCCATCCCTCATTTAGGCAGGTACGGCGTTTTAGCAGGTTTGCATTTTTTTATGAAGCGGTCCCTCAGGGAAAAGAAGCTTTCACAAGGTTGTAGATAAAGACGTTTGTGCCTCTGTTTCGCAATATCGATCGAAACTACGAAGGTTTTTGGAGTAGCACGCGAGGGAAAGATCTTAATGCGCGGCGTGCTTTGATATTATAACAAGATTACTCCACGAACCGCTACAGCCCTGTTGTTGTAAGTTTTTGTTCAATTTCCATGAATAACCAATGTAAACCTGTTAAACAGTAGTGCTTCACGTTTTATAGTATCGAGCGGCGTTGTTTCCGTCATATTAAAGACCGTCCAGGAAATTAAAGATTTTCTTATGCAGGAAGAAAAGTTAATTTTCATAATGATGGTTAATATCAATAGCTCTGCTTTTCAGTACAACATGTAGCGAGAACCTATTCAAGAACTATCATTCACAAGACTTAGTTTTTAAAATGTAATTTTGGTATAATTCGTCAATTACTGTCATACTTAAAAATCATAAACTTGAAATTCATGAGAAAAGGATACCGAATTTTATTTTATTAAAAAAAAATATTATGCAATCTTTGGTTCCATTATTCCATGAATTCGGCAGTATTGCCCAATTTATCTTTCATTATATTTTTCTATTGTTCACGATACTAAAATATAAGTAGCGATACTCATCAAAAACTATAACATTGTAATGGATTGTTAACTTCATATTTTTGATGTCGTAAAAACCAGCTATTAATTAACCTAATTCTTCCATTTGCAGATACTATTCAACACAAACATCAAAAAAAGTGAAGCATCCGTAGCTAACACATTGACATTGTTTGTTTGGAGTTGGTTCGCAAAAACACGGCATTGTCTGCAAATTCTGCAATATACGATTAGTTTTTGTTGTGCCGGAAAGTGTATCTGTCGAGAGGGCCAACGAGGGTGGTGCACAGAGTTGCCAGATCTGAATTTCTAAATCCAGGACACAAATATAAAACAAACATTAAAATGTCGAGTACCTACGCCAAAATAAAATAAGACAAACATATCAATGAGAACTCTCTGAATTAGCAGCATTTTTCGTAATATAACATAAGCAAAACAAACAATATAGTTTATCTTGAATATGCTGATTTGTATATTTGTTTGGTTTCGACTTCTGCTTCTATGTTTACCTTTGTAGTTACTTACATACGATTAATAACAATTGTTTATCATTTGGTAGTTAACTCATACAACTATTAATAACTGATTCGGACAACGAGAACATAACATTTTTTTATTCATCTTCATCGATATGGAAACCACGACACACATACCATATAAGGATACATTTTTCCAAAATTTTCGATACGCAATGAAAAATTACATGGTGTTGTGTAACTGAGAATTTAATTTCTAACTTACATTTAAAACGCTTAATATTTTGACGTGACAACGTCAAATAAATCGATGAACGCTGCTGCCGGCTGCATGCACAAAAAAGTGTCCCGTTATGTCCCGTTACACTCATTGTACGTTTGCGCCGCTCTATCAATATTTTGTTATGACGTTGTCACGTTAAACTAGCGTCCGTAAACCAACCGACTTTGCAGACAACCAATTTTTTTTTTCTAATTTACTTTGTCGTAATGAATGTAGTACAATTTATAGGGTCATAATGTAACTTTAGCATAATCTTTATTTGGCGTAATGTGTTTTAAGGATAACAATATATTGTACTTCATTCAATTCGACTATTGATAAGTTGCATAATAGTCTTTTCAACACAATTGCTCAAAAAGTGGCTCTAATTTCACCGTAATCAGGCATGTAATGACACTATTACTCACAAGTGACTTATTACGAATTTTCATTGGTTGAGTTGTTTTGTTTTAAAAAAGTTCCGATACAAATAAGATCGTATTTAATAGAACAAATGAATTAATGTAATTACTCACAAGTGACTTATTACGAATTTTCATTGGTTGAGTTGTTTTGTTTTAAAAAAGTTCCGATACAAAAAAGATCGTATTTAATAGAACAAATGAATTAATGTAACTATTGCTTGCTATTCTATTATATCTATTATTCAAGTAACTTTGTCTTTAAATAAATAATTTGAACTTGTATGTGTCAAAATTAAACATTCACTCAAATATAACTTTTGTAAAATTATATTTAAAATCTAATATATAAAAGTCTCGTGTCACAGTTTTCGTTGCCATACTCCTCCGAAACGGCTTGACCGATTTTGATGAAATTTTTTGTGCTTATCCGGTATCTATGAGAATCGGCCAACATCTATTTTTCATCCCCCTAAATGTTAGGGGTAGTCCATCCCTAAATTTTATTTTTTATTTTTTAGACAAAATTTTTAATTTCTATTTTTTTATGATACAACATACAAAAATACATACAATCCTCAATTTTCATTTTTCTACGATCAACCTTTATTTTTTAATAGCCATTTTAGTAATTTAATCATTTTTCCTCTCCGGTCGAAAACTGATCAATCGTCATTTAATTAGTTATCCCCGCCAGATGTCTACAGGTATCACTTCTGACCCAGTAAACAGCACGATAATTTGGGGATCAAAAGTAGTCTATAGCATATATATAGTTTGAACACGTTAATCTCGGGAACCACTGGACCGATTTAAAAAAATCGTTCACCGATCTTTCATATGTACGTAATCCTTGAATGCTGTAGGTTATATATATGTACCACGGGCGAAGCCGGGGCGGGCCGCTAGTTTAATATAAAATTAATAAAAAAATGAATTCCACATTTTGTAAGTAAGTAACTAAAAAACGCTATCCACAGCGACTAAAAAAAAAAGAAAACTTATGTTTTTGTCTGTGGCTTAGTTGCGCGCGCATAATATGACAACTGATATTTTTTTCCCGCCAAAAAGAATTTTTTTTTTATTATACACGTGTGTTTTGATGATTACCGTCTTCGGCTCTCTTAATGGCGCCTCAGCGATAATCACCGACATAACACACATATATCATAATCTACTAATAGGCATTTTTTATTTTTATACGTCGAGTAGTTTAAATACCTACGAATTTTGAGTTGTGACTATAGGTTTAGGTGCGACGTGGCTCAAGGTCTACCGCAATTTTATATGGGTCACCTACGTACTAAAACTTTCCAATTTTTTATTTAGGTATTGTTAAGCTTTTCTCAATAAGTGCCTCTAAACATTGTGCTAAGTTATCTTTATGCTATATATGTTATGCTGGTAAAAATTATGCGAAAACAGTTATGCGTTTAGTTCCTATGGTAAATTATCATTAGTCCTAAAACGTAATGCCTACTTTAAATTAGTACAAAAATTGCTGTGCTAATTAATATAGACCCGATAGAAAATTGTTGGAAAATCAAGAGACTCTAGATAGAGAGGTAGCAACTCCGGGGTACAAAAACGCTAGAGGCGTCCGGTGCAGCGCGCCGCGGCCGCAACCGCCGCGGTGCGACTTTATCTCGTAAATCAAAAGCACCCGCGGGACCACTCGCATCGTAAACACTACACGGTGCAGGTAATATTTTAACAGTGCTAATTTTGTAACTTCTCATCATTCCTGTATAGTAAACAATTTTATTAAATAAATGCTACAAATATGTTTTTTTGCCTTGTCCATGAATTTTCATTTTACTTTATCGTAATCTATACTAATATTATAACGCTGAAGAGTTTGTTTGTTTGTTTGTTTGAACGCTAGGATCTCGGGAAGTACTGGTCTGAATTGAAAGATTCTTTTTCTATTGGATAGTCCATTTATCGAGGAAGGTTTAGGCTATAGAAAATAACTCTACTATTAATTGAAGCGGAGCATGAAACAAGAATGTAACAAAATCGGGAAAAAATATTCCCCTTTTGAGAGTTTTCGTACGTTTCGTGCTTTGACATGACACATGACAGCATGTGTCAAAGATTGCGTCATTGAATTTCAGTAGTCTGTGCATTGAATATAAACCTTTGCTAATTTTTTTTTCTAAATCTGAGTTGGTACGACCAATTTCCGACAGGTGGCGTAGCAGGTAGCTGAAGAGGTTTTTTTGTTTGAAATCGATATTCTCAGGAATGAGTGAACCGATTTCTGTCATTCTTTCACCGTTGGATATGTACGGGATCCCAATGAGTGCTATATAATATACCACGGGCGAAGCCGGGGCGGGCATCTAGTTTTAATATATATATTTAGGAGATTTTAGCATTCGTAATGATCAGTCGATAACGGAGAAACTAAATCTGTGGTTCTAGAGGCCAGAGGATCTAGAGGGTCTAGTAATTGAGAAATCTTGAAACAACCCTAAGGAACGTTTTTATTGGGAATTGATCTATTAGGAGATCAACTTGTGTTTTTATTATATATAACCCATGTTTTTTTGTGCATAAGTGAACTCTATTGCTAAAGATTTAGCCTTCATCTAGTAATTACAAATTATTTATTATCCAAGAAACAGTAATTAGTTTCTATTGTTACAAAATGTATACAATTCTTACACGGCTACATAAAATATGTAAATTTAACTGTAACCGCGTATGATTAATATCTATGTAGCTACACCGTCTATAAATCTGATACTCATGTGGCTTAAAAAAAGTCGGCTATATTTTACATATTTTTCATTATATCTTTTTGTTATCTTCTTGCGAACAAAAACCGAACAAGTTTAAGTTCAGGTAGACGAGTTACAAATGTAATTGGCTCGAGAGGTCGACGCCGTGGTAAAAAAGAGCGATTTGAAGGGCGGCGTACAAAAGTTTTCCATTCGCGGAGGTGTTAGAGCGACATTGGCGTGTCGAGGCTGTGGTGCTTTACCCGAAATACGGCTTAGAAGGAAATCACCTGGCAGGCCATTAACCTAATTCACGGACGCAAAGACAGGGCGGAGACGCTCGCTCGGCGGGCGGCGGCGGCGCCACAGCGTTCGCTTTAATATCGCTTCGCTGCCGGTAATAACATGGAAATAAGGCGACGGCGAAACCGGGCCAATCATCGCCGCTCGCAACTCGACACCACCACTGTACACCGCCAATACCTCGATAAGTACCAAATAAAATATTCATTTCGCTAAATTACGCAGCTATATAAAAACGAGTAATGGAATCCTGCCAACATCGGGAGAGCAGGTATGAATTACAATTACACCATATTCTTATGTGTCTGTGAGCAGAACACGGTACTATAATCGGGCGAAGACGTACCACGTAAAGTACGTAAATAGTTTTTTACTTTTTATTGGAAATAACGTAGTCAGTTCAATATAATATGTCATAACTAAAACTAAGGTAAATTGTTGCTAATTTCTTTAAATATCTCTAGAAGGTAAACCGTTTAACATAGAACTTCGATATATCAAGAGCTTTGAAATGAGCGCTTAAAAATATTTTTACAGGCTTGCAACGTACTTATAATCTAAGCCACTAACTGTAATATTGAAGCTACACCTTAAGTATTGCAGTTATTGCTTATCAAAACGTTTGGCTAAATTTTGCCTGTTTGTCCCTAAAAAAAATACTGGTTTATCCAATTATTGTCGTAATGTTTTCGTGTATAGTCTAGACTATAAAAAGTAATTAAATACCAATTACCGGGAGCATAATGATAATCTCCATATTCTAAGTAAGAAATCCTTACAAAAGGGTAAATTGGTTATAACGACAGAGGCGGTTGTCGGAGAGGCAGTATAAAATTACAATCTTAAAATAGAAAATGGCAGCGCGCCCTCGTGCCTGCGAGAGCAAGTGTTCTCAATGGGTGGCTGGAGGGAGCATCGTTCAGGGAATCAAGCGACTTTCACTGCGCGTTTTTCTTTAAATGCCGCTTAACGGAAAAGCTTTACTTTTATTTATTTTTTCTTGTTTACATTAAGCGCGAGCCGGAGTGGTAAGTGCTTCTCTGCGAAGTTACAACTATCTTTTCGGGAGAGCAGTTCTTCTGTTCTGTTGCCCTAAGCAACGGGTTTCTCATTACGAGTTTTATTATTTCTTGTTAACAACACAATAAAATGTGTTTTTAATGGTCTAGTGTCTATTTAAATGGAAATATGATCGAACGAAGCTGTTTAAATGTTAAAATAATTGGCAAATATATTAGATTTACACTGATACAGCATTACACTTGCGTAAATCGAAACATTTGTATTAAAAAATAATGTAGTTTCTACTTTTCGTCAAAGTTCCGGCATAGTTATCTGGATCCCCGTGGATTAAATAACAAGTTTAATTTTGTAAACGGTCAAGTGTAAACCTATATAAGTTAAAAAAAAAATTGGTATCTCTAAGCACAACAGACACAACTATTCCTTTTAAACAAAGTGCTATTCGTTCTAGATCGCGTCTTGATACATAACCGAGCAAACCAAGGGCTTACGCAAACCTCGAAAACATGAATCTATTTGAAGTTTATTTAGAACATAGTTTTTTCTGTGACTGTGTTTCCCTTAAGACTTAATATAGTATTTAGATACTATCTTCTCCGTTAAGTCTTTTAATGTCGAATCTCCTAGGTAAGCATCTTCTAGGTAATTGGCGACGAGATACATTCTAGGCGGCCCATAATTTTTTCTTTGTTTGGGACTTAGATCGTGTTGTCTAAAAATATCTACCCAATTTTAATTCATTTATTACCAATTAGTATTGTTAAAGTGAATGACAAAGCAGTATCTACAATTTAGCAGTCTCTGTCCCCGAATTCAAACAAAAACAGAATTAAAAATTCAAATTTTCCCCCGACTACTTTGGATTTGAAAGACAGAATTCTACTAGACAAGCCCTTCTTTCATTTGATACACATATTGAGGGACTTATGACAAAAAAAAAATGTAATTTGCCATTTTGTGGCGGCGCGGCGGCCACCTGGGATTTCAAATTCATTTTAGTGTATTATAGTATTGTACTTGTCAATTCCTTTTATTAACCGACTTCCAAAAAAAGGAGGAGGTTATCAATTCGACCCCTGTTTTTTCTTTTTTTTTTATGTATGTTATGTATGTTATTTTTGTGTTCGGATGGGTATGCTTCCCGAATGGTCCCATTTAAATCTAATCGAAATCGGTCAAGTGGTTTTTGAAATATGAACCAAAATCTAAAATTAGCGTACAATTTTCTGGATGACGTAGTTGAAGATTTCACAAAAGTTATGAAACTCGATCCTGTCAATACGAAATTGTGTAAATGGATTAATGAAAACTTGTTTTTAACCCCCGACCAAAAAAGGGGTGTTATAAGTTTGCCGTCGATGTCTGTGTGTCTGTCTGTCTGTGGCAACGTAGAGCTCAAACGGATGGGCCGATTTCGATGCGGTTTTTTTATTTCAAGGTTAATACCCGATTCAAGATGGCTGCCTCCACAAAATGGCGGATAAAATATTTCTTCACTACCTATCTCAATATGGGTATCAAATGAAAGGGCTTGACTAGTAAAATAACAAATTTTAAATCCAAAATGGCCGCCACCACAAAATGGCGAATTATATTATATTTTTATTACTACCTCAATATGGGCATCAAACGAAAGGGCGAAACGAAATATTGATTGAGAGACGTGCCAAAAGGCTCATAGACAATGACGCTCTTGTGCGTAAAAGACTTCAAAGTCTTGATCGCCGCAAAATCGCTAGCTTATTTTTATCGTATACACTTCGGAGAGTGTGCAACTGATCTGCATGATCTAATACCACCTTGCCCTTTCTTCTATCGGACTTCTCGTTCCACAAAAGAGCGGCATCGTTTCATGGTTGATGTTCCAAAAACGCGAACGAAGAGATTTGACTCCACGTTTTTTCTAGGTAAGCACGCTCCATCGTAGATCTCATCATCGCTTAACATCAGGCGAGATGGTGGTCAAGTGCAAACCTATTATAGTTGAAAAAAAATGACAAATTTCAAATCCAAGATGGCCGCTACCACAAAATGGCGAAATACATTTATTTTTTCATAACTCCCTTAATATGGGTATCAAATGAAAGGGCTTGAGTAGTAGAATGTTGTACAGATCCGAGGTAGTCGGGGGTTAATCAAAATTTTTAATTCTGTTCTTGTACACTAAAAAGGGTAAAATAAACTATTTTCGTACAAAAAATAAAACCGACTTCAAAACCACAAATAGGCACAAAAGCGAAAAATAAACTAAAATCATTATTATAAGCGCTACTCACTCATCTATTTGAAGTCGGTGCCAGCCAAATCTAACAGGTAGTAGATAGATACTACTTACCTGTGCCTACTTACCATGTGCCTACATAGCATCAAACTACTAACTTTTTGAATCAATCAATTTACTAACTTTGGCTAAATGTGTCTGAACACTGAAAATTTTGTCGAGTAGTTTAGTAAGTGATTTAGTCGAGTCAATCCATTTTGTTCTATTTTCAACGGGCGAGTAGCACCCCCCACCACCCGTTCGTTGCGAGCGGTGCGCTCATTGGCTCGCCGACTAAACAGGTTCGAACTTGTCGAATTAGTCTGGAGAGAAAAATAACTTCAAAATTTATTTCCAAATACGAAATTGTCTGTGGAATAACTTCAATTCCATAAACAATTTATAGCAGGTGCACAAGTAAATACTGCTGGGTTGGGTGCGAGAAAGAAAAGGGAAGACCGAGACATGGTAAAACCTTTCTTTCAACAAGACGAAAATGACGGTTAGAAAGTGCACGCTATGAATTTAGAAATGCAAAGTGAGTGGTTAACCATAGGTGAGTTCTGTATCCCATTAGCTCTAAAGTGGCGCACCTTAATCTATGACTGGTCCCCTGCCTTATTAAAATTTTATCTAAATGCATTCCAAATGACCCTCCTGACCAGAGTAACTTGGTAAGGTGGGGAAAAGCCTCTGAAAAATGTTGCTATACTTGTGGAGGCGATATGTACAGCAAGGCACATATTGGTGGGATGCAAGGTGCTCCTTAATGGGGTCATTACTCACGGCGTCATGACAGAGTACTTGAAATCATACGTGAAGCCATGAGCCTTTCAGTAGCTAGAGCCCAAAAGGGATTGACGACAAACAAAAGACAAATTAACTTTGTAAAAGAAGGCTCAACTTCAAACTCCACGAACAAGCCTTACTCAATCCTGGGTACATCACCTGATTGGACTATTTTAATGGACACGTATGAAAAGCACTACAAAATCACCATGCGATGAAACAAAATAAGTATTACGACCTCCTAAACGAATTAACAAAAAACGGCTATGTAGTTAGTTTATACGCTGTAGAAGTGGGGCGAGAGGTATACCAGCAAAATCTCTATAACCTACTGAAAGACCTTGGCTTATCCAGAAGTGCAGTGAGTTCTATACTGGAACGAGTATCTAAAGCTGCACTAGTAGGCTCATATCAGATTTGGCTGGGCAGGGAGAGAAAAACGAGTAGTGAAGGTGAGTGTTGATGTATGTCAGAAAGGGGCCCCTTAAACCTACGCCCGAGTCACAAGTCTCGGGAACTACTCGAGTTTTTCTCTCTCTGCCACACGATGGACCCGGCACCCGCACGGTGAATCCATGGAATGCTAAGAAGATCGTCTCTTTTATTGATCACACAAATTTCCTCATTCACCTCTTCTAAAATAGCCATTACGAGTAGCTTATTCATTCATTTATTTATTTATTTTATTGCGTTGTAGGCTATTTATGTTGCAAAACGCTACTCACTTGTGAACTGAAGCACGGTGCGAATGATTTTTAAATAGTATCGAGTATTTTAGCTACTAAATTACTCGCTACTACTACGAATATACTAGCCTAATGCGAACAAGCCTTTACAGCCTTTTCAACAAAACCGATATATGTCTTATAGATGAAATCTTTTCATACGAGAAAAACAACATTAAGAGAAAATAAACCCAGAAAGTCCAAACTTGCTTCTCGGTTAAAATTCCCAACTTTACCATCATTATTATAAAGATTATAAAATGTGACTCCACATACGATAAACTGAAGACCTTGTTCAGGTTTATAAAGCTATGCAAAAGTATCGAATAGATTAATAATTATACGTTTTGGGATTAACTCAGAAAGGTTTACATGTTCTTGATTAAAAATAAATACAATGCATAATATTTAGTTTCTGTAAAATTGTTGTGAAACAATAAATTAACAACGTATCGGAACACATTAAACAAAGTGACATAAAATCTTGATATTCATATTGTTTTATCCGGAGGGTCTGAGAGAGGGCGCGGCCGGAGAGGCCACGTATTTTCGCACGCGCATGGGGCATTCGCAAACAATAGCTGTAAGTGTTTATTTTTTGCAAATGCGAGAGAATTATGCGGTTGTTTTCCTTGTTTTTTCCCAACTGAAAAGGCAATGTTTCCGAATTGGCGTGTATGTATGTTTCGACGTAGTGGCCGGCGCGTGGCGCCCGCGGGCCGAGCTGAGGTGTCAAACAATTCGTGTCGTTCCCGCCTGTTATTGGATATGTAAATTTAGCGGACGCGGCTTTGGTTTTGTGTTTATGGTTGTTTGGGCAGTGACACTCGCGCGGTAAGGCTTTGGCAATGATTTGCACGAACTTCTAAATCAACGTTTTTATTAAATTGCTGCCATACGGCGCTTTGTTTATAGTTTATCCGAGACTAGAGAATGTTCGGTTTGAAAATATGTGGTTGAAAGCGCATAGGAAAATGTAAATTTTAATTTCCTGCGGATTGAAGCACAGCTTTAAGTCTGAATGAAATATTTCAGGTGGCAACGGCATTCCCGCGAGTTAGTGGGAGGTTGATGAAACGACATACTCCGCGGCGCACTCAGCGACGGGAAAATTTAATTATTGTTGCGCCGTCACCCGCTACAACCCGCCACAGTTGAACACACTTTTAAATGGCGAACCACATTTCTGTGACATTAAATGAGTTTGTCGAGTTATTATAATTACATAGACTAACAGCCCCTTAACGACACTCTTGTCCGATTTTTGTATGCACAGCACAAACTTTTGTATAATTTTGCGGACAAATATCTATGACAAAAGTTTTATAAACTCGTGAAATCGATTTTTTTAAATATTATTAACGCAGATACCGTTACAGCCAAACATACATAGTTGTCAAAACAAAGCAACCGATTTTAGTAGCCATTAATCCGATTACAAACTAATTCGTTCATTCAGCGCACAGTAAAGCTGGATTCAGCAGACTGTGCTCGTATAAGTAAATGAGTATTGCACTTGTGAATCGATCAGCTAATGGGATATGAATGAAGCGCGCGGAGGCTGCGGCGGCGTACACACGATGGATCTAATGGAATTCACTTGTACGCAAACAAGCCGCAGCGTTCCCTCGCTCTACCTATCTAGACGGTTTTGCTAAGTATGAACTCCGCATTACCACACTACATTTATAATGACAGTATTATAAATTGTGTCATTCCTGTAGCTCCTTGAAGACGACTTTAAAGAATTTCAGGTCGATTCAGTCGTCTTGAGAGTATATAGGTTAACTTACAAGGTAAAGCTTAAAATGAATGTTACTTTAGTAGAAAACATATATTGGTGGCGTGGAATATGGTGTATTAGAAGGACGAGTAGTATGTGATCGATATAAACTATATCAGTCAGCCGTATATGAAATATGTATGTCCTACAAATGTGGGTTCTAAAACAAAATGTAAAGTGCTCACTACGGAGACATGATTTCTCAGTAGTTGTTGTCTGAAATAGTTATCATAAATAGAAAGATGCGAAGTCTTTTTCTGCTGTTATTAGTATTAGATAAGACTTAAAGATTAACAACGTAATACTAGTGAAATAAACCTCGTATTGACAATTTTTTTTTAATGTAGCTATTGGATTTCGGTTTATTAAAAACAGAGTGCCGTGAAAATGCATGTCTCATTCATGCATCAATGCATTCTTACACATTTTATCATTGTGATTTGATCTGTTCGCCCGAGACTGCCAAGTCATAATATTTATCATAGATATTAAGAAGTTAAAAATAATATACGGCCATTACTAGTGTTGATAGAAAATTCTAGTGAATAAGATTTCCCGTAAATAATAATAATTGACTTGGTTTTACACGAGCTAGAAAACTTTTGTGGTGCTTGGAATGCGTTGTGATATTTTCATTTGTATGCTACATTGTTTTTTATGGGATTAATCTTTAAGTATCGTTACTCAATGAACAAAATATTGAATTACGAGCGCGAGATAACCCCGCGCCCGAGCGCCCCCTTAAGCCCTATTTTATGATATCAACAGGGTATATTTATTCAAAAAATATTTTTGCAAGCGCCGGGGTTTCTTATAAAATAGGCCATTAAATTTAGAGCGATGCGACGTCATATAGCTTAAGGGAGCGGGAAGACGTGTAGATTGACATCTCATTTGTGAAAATAGGACAGGTGATTGAAGAGATACGATGATACATATGCAAAACATGCATAGGCTGTTTAAATAACAATACTTTCAACGTAGTGGGCACATTACGACAAACATTAACTCAAAGCCCCAGTGAGTAATGGCTTTCTATAGTGGTAGAACTCTTTGTAGGATCCGCCTGATGAAGTAACAAACCTTTGCCAGTTTGAAACATTGATAAGCAAACATTGCTGTGCTCTAGTTTAAAGGGAAATGTTTCCATAGAAATTATATCTGGGTGACGAGCGCATTGCAGGTAGTGATTTGAACACTTCAAGTTCAATTAGCTGCTTCCTACTGTGCCGATATGGACAAGCACGTTGTTTCCCATCAGGCACATGTCTTGCTAGTCTCGTTACTCTTTTTCATAAAAAAAAAAACGAAAAGGTTGGAAGTACTTGCATTTCAAGCGATTTTCCAATTTCCGTTTACAAAAGTTTCATCGCCGTGTTAAACTGCGCCCGCATCGTGAGGTTACGATAAGTATGCGCTTCATATTGTGCCACACGCCTACTTGTCAATTTTAATAGATGGCATTAATCTTGGTTAGCGTGGATGACACACACACCTATTAAGCTTCGTGTTTGTCAACATTCTTGTGCTGACTTCTGGTGATATTTCGAAGGAAAATTTATATAGTTACATACCGTTTTCCGTTAGTGTTTTCTTACCTGAAACAAAACAGATTATTATAAAATTTTCAAGAAAAGGTGTCAGAGATCTTTAAAAGTTTGAACATATCGTAACTTTTTTTATCGATAAATAATAGGTTTGGTCTTGACCGGCTGATATTAAAGCAACGGTCTAGTATGGTGTATTCAAGCCGAGCGTGTGTGTGTGTGTGTGTGTGTGTGTGTGTATGACTCACGCTCGGCTTGAATACACTCAGATTATATCCATCATAAAACATCTCCACTCAGGCAACGCATTCCAAAGTTTAGATGTTTTTATTACAAAAGAAGATGTTTTGCCTAAGATTGATGTTTTGAAGCCTATTGTTCGAGTCAATTATAAAATAAAACAATGTAGATTTTTTGAAACTACGAGCTGTCCGTGAAAAACCACAAAAAGGTTGAAACCCTTTTTCTCTTCATGCAATTCAACTGCCCACTCTCCGAAATATATCCGAAAAACAAGCGATAAACACGCACTAGAATTTGAAACCTTTTGGGAACAAGGCAGTCATTGCCAATGACAATGGCACATTTCTCGATTGAATCCGTGGCGACAGGCTGGTACGTATTTAGCCCGTTCAAGAGCCAATTATGCTTGGTATAGAGTAAACAACTGTTTGTACCTTCGCATCTTCTAGAGATCAAGCTTTGCTTAGTTTGGGGCTAGATAGTGTTGAGTGCATGTCCACCAATATTTTTTTAAAGAGTGATTCCAAGTTTAATGTAGATGTTAAAGTCACACATAATCCAGATGGTCAGTTACTGCAAAACTCAACTCTAAAAGTAATTATCAATGGAAAAATGTTGAACAAAAAAACAAAAACGTTCCTGAAAACAACCTAATTTCATGTGATAAATAGTGTACAATCTAAAATAACATGAAAAAATCATAGATTTAAAATCAGGCATAATAAATAATAATATAATATTCTTTATTTCAGACATCTGTCCATAGTGCACATGTGCATCAAAATAAAAACTTTACACAATATATTTTTAAAAACAAGAAAAAAAAATTACAAACACAACACTTAAATTAACTTATAAGCCCAATTGTTAGACTTACTAAGTGTCTTTGGATCGGACAATCGGGTTTGGTAGATATGGTGTTAAGGATTCTGCTTAGTAAGGAATGCGCTTTTTTCCTCATGATGGCATGAAAACCATCAGTGTGCGCTTCAGTGAACATTCCTGATGCGCTACAGAAGCGTGGCAGACCCAACAACATCCTAAACCCATTATTGTATTGGACTCGAAGAGCATTGTAAGCTTTTTTGGTAAATGAAGTCCACAGTCCGCTCGAGTAGAACGATTGATAAAAAGCTTTGAATAGAGCAATTTTAACATCGTCCGCACATCGAGCAAACCTACGGACAATCATATTACACCTCACTGACAATGCTCTGCGCTCCCCTTTCTATGTCCTTATCATCCTTGAGATCATCTGTCACTATGTGACCAAGATATTTAAAACTACTTACTAATTTTAAAGGGTTGCCGTTTAATAGAACGAAGAAAGTAGGGTAGAAAGTAAACGGCCATCATATCCTTTGAATTTTGCCAGCCAGTTTTAATTGCTTCAAGTTCAATATAGCAAGGAGGTCCAACAGAAATAGATAAATTCACCAGTGCGCCTCAGCGCTGCTTTAGATTTACATTGGAAGAGATATATATTAAGACATAGAATAGGGTATATCTCGAGAGATTCCGGGAAGATTGTAGCTGGGGCCTTAGTTGGCCTTTAACCAGATTGAAGCGCTTAGAATTCCTTACATAAGCGGCGTGCTATAATATCGGAAAAGAGATCAGAAGTTAATCTATCGGCAACATTCCTCGCGTTTCGCCGGAAGGCAGCGCTGCCGCCCGCCACCGCCCGGCGGGGCCGTGCACGCGACTCGCCCCAGCCCCTGATCGATTCTTATCCAAACCAACGGAATCATGCCATGCACCTAAATATATGACAATTACATATCACTTAACTCATTTCACATAACTATGGTATTTGCAAACTTGATGAGGAAGGTCCTATCTCCCAATTGCAACGAATGTGGGTTTCTCGAGGGCACTATGAACTTATTAATGGAATGTGTGCGGAACGATAGTTTTAGAAGGTCGTGTTTTGAACGAGGTAGGATCAGACATTGGATACTGTAATGTACTCGTAATATTGGCCAGACTTGAATCTAATGATGTAACTATGCTGTATAAACACATAAATTTAAGCCTAAAAATTGGTTGCCTGTAAAGTCGGTATACGGGCGAAAGTTTTACGTGACAACGACTTTGAGTGGTAAAATAATTTTACGGAAGGGACGCGTGCCTTTCACTTTTTATGTCTGTCTCTCTCGCTCTTAGGCGGGCTAACCATGCCCGAGTGGAAGGGACGCGTGCCTCTCACTTGCTCTCGTTGTGAGCGCATAACGTGAGCGGAGCGTAACGCAGTTTCTTGAAGTGTCACCCGGCAAACCAATTTATAAGACGTTGTCACGTCAAAATAGTTATTAATAATTTTATTAACAACTATTTTTAAGCCTAAATACATTTTATCGTTTTCATGTTACACCGGCTTACAGGGTGATATGGTCGCTCAGCGACAAAACCTTTTCAATAAATAAAAAAAACTAAGTTCTTAGCTCAACGTATTTACAAACAGAAGTGACAATGGGTCGGCCATACTTGTCACAATAACGAATTAGCACATAGCGTGCGTTGAGAGTTGAGACATGGAGTGATTTTAAGGGATATAGACAGTGTTAGCACAGTAAAAAGAAATTGATAGACTGTGGTGTTAGTTTAAAACAAAAAGGCCGAGAAACGGAGAGGTTCTTTTTTTAGTATAGAGACAGAGCAAGACATGCGCCTGATGGTAAGCAACACGTCTACCCACATCAGCACAGTGCCACGAAGCTATTGAAGACATTTTAATAACTGCCTAGTAATGCACTGCTTTCAGCACCCAGAGACATAAGATGATTTATCTCTTTGGCCTGTATTTTTTCTACAAACATTGGGCAATGTTTCTAGAGAAATGACAGGACAAACTGAACAAGAACAAAATAAAAAAAATGTGTGCGCTTGAGACCGCACGGCAGAAGTGAAAACTAAAATAAGAAATACTTATATTTAAAGATCACTTAATAATTTTAATTATTAAAAATAAAAATTATTTAGAAATTGAAAACTAGTATATACCTAGTAAGCATAGCAACACGAGAATAACATGTGGCGAAATGATTAGTATCTATGGACAAGAAAGAATTTAAAAAAAATACGCGGTTCGGAAATAGGGTTTGACTAGATTTTTTTTAGTATTTGCTATTTATTTATTTTATAGGTATTTCGCTAAAAATGAATGTATATGTTGAGTTTAAAGTGTATGTGTAAGTGCTGTGATGAAAATAGGTATCATTTCGTGTGTTTACGTAGTGTTGGTAAGTGGTGTGATAAAACAGTAATACGAGTATATTACAACAAAAACTTTTTTGCAATGGATGTGAAATGCAAATTTAATATTTCGTGACAAGTTCAATTAATGACATTAATGTGGTAAGTACTTAGAAGTTAATGTCGGTATAAAAAGATATAAATATAATAAACAAAGGTACACAGGGACTATATTATTTTTCTCGCTCTGACGCGCTTGTTCACTGTATTTTGTTTCTCGCTCTAGCATCCCAAGTTTACCCGAAAAATTATTATCATACCCGAGCGTGACGGATAATTTCAATTCACAGCCCACAAAAATTCTGCCTTGACGCGTCCCAAAGAAGTTTTCCCTTCAAAAATATGTATTTCCTCCGACCATATTATATTTGAGATTTGTCATAGATGGATAGAAATAAAATGAAATAATTTAATGTAGAAAACTGTACATACAGATTAGGATGATACAAATATACGCCAGTATTCAAAGACAATTTTGTCTCCTCGCGGACATAAAATAGTTCCACTTTGTCAATGTACAGATTATATCTGAAAATATCACACAACATCTTGCGAGCGTCATCTCAACGTAGTCAGAATATTCGAAGATAAGTATTAATTTTATGAGTAAAATATCTTGTCTTGTGATTTTAAAACTACTTTATGTTTGCCCAGAGACAATGTCTTAACAAGATAGATAGATAGATAGATAGATACTCTTTAACAAAAACAAAAAACAGAACAAAAAAGAAAATAAAGTGCTACAACAGGCGGCCTTATCGCTGAAAGCGATTTCTTCCAGGCAACCTTTGGGTGGAAATGGTTTTGATTTTTTAACCCCCGACTACCTCGGATTTGTTATTGTATTGTATTTGATACCCATATTGAGGGAGTTGTGAAAAAATAAATTTAGGTTATAAATTTTAGGTAAAAAAATTTCGATGACATATTTTTTTAATTTACACGCTTCTAGCGGTAAAATTTCGCTTTCTTGCTACTTATAAAAAATAATGAAGTGTTTTTTAACCCCCGACCAAAAAAGGGGTGTTATAAGTTTGACGTCGATGTCTGTCTGTCTGTCTGTCTGTGTGTGTCTGTCTGTGGCACCGTAGAGCTCAAACGGGTGGGCCGATTTCGATGCGGTTTTTTCATTTGAAAGTTAATATCCGTGCGGATGTTCTTAGCTACGTTTGGTTAATATCGATTCAAGATGGCCGCCGCCACAAAATGGCGGACAAAATATTTCTTCCCAACCTACCTCAATATGGGTGTCAAATGAAAGGGCTTGACTAGTTGACTATTAGAATACTATACACTATAAAAAAATCAAATCCAAGATGGCCGCCACCACAAAATGGCGAATTCTATTTTTTTTTTCACTACTACTTCAATATGGGTATCAAACGAAAGGGCTTGACTAGTAGAATACATTGCACTATGACTAATTTCAAATCCAAGATGGCCGCTTCCACAAAATGGCGATATACATTTTTCACAACTCCCTTAATATGGGTATCAAATGAAAGGGCTTGACTAGTAGAATGTTGTACAGATAACAAATCTGAGGTAGTCGGGGGTTAGTCAAAATTTTTAATTTTGTTCTTGTTTGGCAAGTGCTCACAAATGATATTTTTAATAATTAATGAATTTATGAATAGCTTCATCACCCATAGACATAAGATGAATTATTTCTTAGCGCTGCATAATTTCTCAGGATCTGGGTAAATCTTAGAGGGTTTCAATATTTGTCGTGTTTTTATTCGAAATGCATTTGTTACATTTTATTGACCAATTGACACCGTAAGCTATGTTATCATTGTGCAAGAAGAATAATAGAGTAAGATCCCAGGGCCGCCAGACGTCACGTATTTTCTGACGGATGAAATGTGGATGTGTTTTCAGAAAATACGTGAAGTGAGTAATGTATCCACTGGACACCATATCTCAAAATTGGCCGTCTAAGCAAGTTAGCGGGTAAGCATGTGTTCTTAGTACGTACTAATTCTACTCAATCGTCCATATTTCATCCATCAGAAAATACGTGACGTCTGGCGGCTCTGGGATCTTGGACTATAAGATTGGTAATGCGCACAGTAAAATTATCTAATCACGACTCAGTAAGTTTCCGAGTTTGCTAACAATTATGCCTGCGGCAAGTTATGGCTGGCTTTAGCAAATTGCTATCATGTATTATTTTGTTTGTAAACTTATAGTGCTTCTGGCGGTCACATGTGTTGTAATCTAACGTTGATCTAACGTCACCTTTCCATGACTCTCATATTCATAGTGGTATGAGCATCTGGTTTGACTCTGCTTCTCTTTTAGTACCTGCTTTTACCACCAAAACAATAGCAAAGTTCCACATATAGCTAATGAAAATCAAAGAGAATGTGGCTTTAGACAGTAAACGGCGCTTGGCAGCGTACACTTGTACAGGCTATGAAGGGGTGACGTTAGGGAGGCGGGAAGGGTGCGTCTTCGAAAACTTGACATTCGTTGGTGTCGTAAAAATATAACGGTATAAGTTGTATTTTTACGAGCGCTCAAGCCTCAGAGGCGAACGGGTAAGATAAGTGTGTACTTACTGCGAGCCTTATGTAGGTTATGGAGACAACGAGGCCTCATTGATTTTTTAAAACAGTTCCGCGCTGACACAACCTCTTAAACATCGATTCAACTTCACTAATTTGAACAAAATCTCATAAAAACGGATAACGGACGTATAATTTTTTTACCATGAACAATTAATAAAACAGTACATAAATTAAAAGAAATGTACCTATCTAACTCAAGTGGAGGTGAAAAACAAAGCGAAATATAATTTAACCATAATCAAGCAATTCTGTTTTGGGCAGTAGTTAAAGGCAAAATAACAGAAACAACATACATCATTTTAGACAACATGTCGGTTTCCTCACTATATTTTCTTTCACCGTTAATGTTGCCATCACCACTGATGACGGTTGAGACGGGATTCGAAACTACGACCTCACGCTCGCCAAATCACGACGTCTACTCTCTTTCTACGAAAAACGTAATTTCGGAATAAACTCGCGACTTTCTTACTCCGGTTCTACTTCGTTTCGTCCGATCGAACATTGTTTGACGTTTAAATGTTCTAAGCCTACTCCAATTAGAGAACATTTAAACGGACAAAACGACGGATCGAAGTAGTACTGGAGTAGATAAGTCACGAGTTTATTTACGTTTTTTTTCTACAAAAAACGTAATTTTGAAAAGGTAGACGTCCAGCCGTTTTACTACACCAATACGGCTTCGCTGTGCAACTAGTATCATGCTAATATTTTAAATGCCAATGTTTGGATGTTTGTTGCTCAATCACGTCATAACGTATGAACTGATAGGGCTGAAAATCTGAATACAGGTAGATTACAGTCTGGAAGAATACATAGGCTACTTTTTATCCCATCAAAATAACGGAAACGAGAACTATGCGGGTAACACCGCGGGGCACTGCTAGTCTATTATATAAATATCCATGACATTTCTTAGTACAGGAAAAAAGGTATAGTTTCATATGGATAGCCGTAAGCGAGGTAGCGAAGTGCGAAACGTTCGCTCGCTATAAGGGATAGATTCCTTTAGTCACATTTATGGCTAATATATTCATGAAAGTTTCGCAAAATATTTGAACATACGCTAGCTTGTCTTATTACGAGCACATAAGGAACGAAACAATACAGTCCGTTCTAGTAGATATTGAGACACTCGCTTCGTTGTCTCAGCGTCTAGAAGGAACAATAGACACTCTTTGGCACAGCCATTGCACTGCACAACACGACGTAGACATCATTGTCTGAGAAATTAACTAATTACTACATTTTCAATCCGAAATCTTTGTTTTGAATCGCAAAAAACGGATTGAATTTAGACTTTTTTTCAGGCGTGAATCAAGTTCATGCTCACATTGTGTAAAAAACGGATTTTTTCGTTTTTACGTGTTCGTGTAAACGTTAACTCTCTCAAGCTGGCATGTGCGGGCCTGCTCTTGGCATATCTATTTCCACTTGTAGCGAAATGGAAAAGCAAAATAAATACTCGGAGATACGTGGCGGTGTAAAAGATTTGGGAGATGCAACGGGGGTGTAGCGAATGTGGAATAAAATAGCTGGCGAATGGAGCACACGTCACGGGCAGTCGCCAGCGTGGGGCGGGCGGCGCACGCGACGCGCCGCGCAATTTCCGCCCGACTATCAGATGCGACGCTCGCGCCCCGCCGCGCCGCACCGTGTCAACTCACCCGAATGCGCAGAAACCCCGGATGTTGCGTTTGAAAGGATTGCCGAATGCAAAAGTTGTACGAATACAAATAGGCCCCAAAAATAAATTTTGTGCTAAAGGGGGGTTGTGTATAGGTCCATATTATTTGTAATTATACTTATTTCGTCACATGTTCTTATAGAAAAAAGGGTTTGATTAAAAATTGGCCAAACTTAGTACATGCCAGTGTTTAATATCAATGATTTTATGACATCATTTCGCTATCACACCATCATTTCACAACTTTCAATTCCAAAAAAGTGTGTGAGTAGAAAGACACAGTTTCTACAAAACTAAACTAACGTGAATTTTAAGTATGTTACATTCGACTGTCTACATAAACAAATTAAATTTATAATCTAGTACCATTTCATACCACTGATTTAACTGGTAAAGGTCGGGGCACAGCTAATATTTTATATGCTGATTCTAACAAAGCGAATGTACAGATAAAGTTCATAATAATAGTCACGCTAATGTCACTAGGTGTGAATTAGCACGGCGTTTTCGATTCGGGCGCGGCGCTTTCTTGGCTCGGCCGGAATGGATTTAATAATTATGGGGCAAAGAAGTGAAGCGTGCGAGGTCTCGGCGGAAAGAGCGGGGCAGGGCGCGATTAAATCGCAGGCGTTTCGGCATGTAACAGGAAGTGGGTCAAGCACCGCCGCCCGAACCTATTTATTGCGTTTAGCTTGAAATTGCAACTGCTATCTACAAGCTTTGCAATACTTTATTCCTTGACACACCTTTATGTGTTGTACTACGTTCTGCTTCATTTCCTAAGATATTAAGGCGAAACATAAGCCAGTGGTTTTATTTACCGATCAGTAATCAGGGTATTACATACTTTCATTCATTCTATGAACGATGTGCTGTATCCATCTTACAAATATTTATCTCTATTTCGCGTCTCTCGTTAGAACTATCCAAATATATGTTATTTATTTAGCAGTTCTACGAGTATAGACATACATTCTTATTAGCAATATTATGAAAGCGAAAATGTTTGTTTCGCTTTTTTGGAATTCTGACTGACAATGATTAGACGTGATGTTATGTAGCCGTTGTTGGTTAGCAATTTTTAAATATAAATATAATAGGCAAATCTCATATAGGTATACTGTTACTGGCACACAAACGTTGTTTTGCTATAGACAAGTGTCAACCGAATGAAATTTCAATGTGCTCGAAACTTTACGTAAATTACTTTATAATATCAATTAATACTCGTAACGCGACGTTATTATTAATTAACATAATTAAATTATAAACACATTAATAATAGTAGGGGTAAGAGGATGAAAGATATTTTACGGACTTGCTGTAACACCTAAACATGGACGTAAAATAAGCTAATTAAATTAAACCTTTAAAGAACCCAGACATTTTGTGAAAGCGGCTATTTTGGAATTGACATTTGTGATAGTTTATTATAGTATTCTACTAGTCAATCTCTTTCATTCGATACCCGTATTGAGAGAATTGTGAAAAAATGTAATAAGCCGTGCCGGTGGCAGTAACAACAACCATAGCTAAGAACCCTCCTAACTAATCTACTATTGGACCAAAAAACCAAAATCGATTCATCCCTACGGGAGCTACCACTAACACAGAACACATATACGCACACACGTCAAACTAACTTCAACATTTTTGCATCGGAGTTAAAAATCTATGAACCCGTTTCGGAGGAAGACGAAAATTAACTCGGCTTCGTAGTTTTAAACGTCACAAAGTGGGATAGAGTAGGATAGGTTTTTAACTGACTTCCAAAAAGGAGGAGGTTATCAATTCGACCACCAAATTTTTTTTATGTCATGTTACCTGATTTCCCCTGAACGCCCGAACCGATAATAAAATTCCTTTTTTTGTTCGGGTGGTCTTGGTTCCCGAATGGTCCCATATACATTTCATCGAAATCGGTCTGGTGGTTTTTGAAATATGAATAAAAAAACTAAAATTTGCCTACAATTTTGTCTCGATAGTTGTAGATTTTACAAAAGTTATGAAATTCGATCCTATCAATACGAAATTGTGTAAATTCATTAATCTAAACTTATGATAAAACTGTAACGGGTCGAATTCTGTACATTGAAGATGTTTTGAATTTTTTTTGGGGCACTCCATAGTCGATACTGATGGCGAAACTGCATTTTTTTTCTTTCATGTCTATCTGTCTTTCTGTATAGGGATCACGCATCACGCCGAAACTACTGATTCAATTCAGCTGAAACTTGGCATGATTTTAGTTTATACTAAGGACATTGCTGTAGGCTACTTTTGATCCCCAAATTCTGATCGGTTTTCTTGCGGAAGGGGGTGAAAGTCAGAATGTGTATTTGGTTGTAAGTCATGTTTGCGTTGTTTAATTTCATTAATTCTTTTTTTGTTAGAAAGAACACTTTTTTATATTGTCCCGTCAAAATTTGAACAATATCGGCCTGTTGGTTCGGAAATTACACAAACATGTAATAACGACACGCGCAGCGCGTTCGGTACATACTAACTTCTAAGTATTCTGTGTATCACAGACGGTCCACAGAATATCTAGATTCTAGAAAGTACCCACGTGATCGCGTCGCGTCGTCTTGAATGACAAAATAATTGTCAAAAATATATTTTTGTGTTGAAAAACAAACATCATTCGGTTATAATCACAGACTAAGTAGAGAGATACACTAATCGACTTCAAACAAGAAGGATGTTCTCAATCGGGTTGCATGTTTTTTTATTTGGTTTTATTTTACGCGATAACTCCGCTAATTGTTAGTTGTGTTTATAATGTACAGGACTTAATCACGATTTAGTTCATTGTTTAAATACCTCGACGTTAATCAGCGATTTAGTTCATTGACCACGAGACCACGTGAGTGACGTAGAGTCTTCGTGACCACGGCGGTTGTAACCGCCGTGGTCACGAGAAGACCACGAGACCACGTGATTAAGTGACGTAGAGTCTTCTCGTGACCACGGCGGTTGCGAAAGCTGCCGAACAATAATTGAGTTGATTTTGATAATGAATTAAATCGTGATTAAGTCCTGTATGTAGATATCGAAAACAGGGAGGTAGTTTTTCAAATATCAACAAAGAACTAAACTCAGCTTAGATTTATCTGTACGACATAGTTATACCTTCTTATAAAATTTAGTCGAATGACAGAATTAAATTACCTGTCATTGAAGTAGATTTTTGTTATTTTGGAGAAAACATATGAGCGTAATAAGTAGCAGCATAAACAACCCATTAAATGTTCCCACTGCTGGGCGTCGGGGCCTTCTCTCGCAAGGAGAGAGACAAGGCTATAATCCACCACGCTGGCCCAGTGTCGGTTGGTGGATGACATATGACTTAGAACTTAGATTATAGGTAGATTTCGGTTTCTTCACGGTGTTTTCCTTCACCGTTTTAATTACCGGCATTACGAACATGACTCTGAAAAGATAGTGGTGCGCGTGGTTTTGAACCCTGGGTCTCCGGATCGACAGTCGCCGTTCTCCCGACTAGGTCAGCTGTAACTTACTAGACCAGCCGTAACTTATTAGAAAACGTATTATTTCAATCCAAATACTGTTTAAAATTTAAAGGTAGTGTTCAACAAGCTTCGGTGACCGAAGCAGACCGTTGTTAGGGTTCCGTACACAAAGGGTAAAAACGGGACCCTATTATTGAGACTTCGCTATCCGTCTGTCCGTCTGTCACCAGGCTGTATCTCAAGAACGGTGATAGCTAGACAGTTGAAATTTTCGCAGATGATGTATTTCTATTGCCGCTTTAACAAAAATACTAAAAATAAAATAAATATTTAAGAGGTGCACACATACAACAAACTTGATTTTTTACCGTTTCTTGCTCGATACTAATAATAACGTACCCGTCACAGGTAGACGCTTTAACTATTCACTTACGTTGGAACGGCTGAATGTATCGAGTTAAAATTAAAGACACATTCTTGGTTTAGCTTAAGTAATACATAGAGTACTTATACATAGGCAATGTTTAGCCTATGTGTTCTTCCAGACATCTAATTCTTTTTAAAATTTCAACCCGATCACTTGATACGTTCCGCCATGATTAAGTAACAAACATCCAAACAGTGACATTCATAATATTTACAGGACAACGTTGGAACGGCTGAACATATTTGGATGGAATTCGAAACACACGTAGTTTGAACTCAGAAATAGCAAATCGGTTACTTACAGGTTACTGTGACGTAGGAAAGACTAAGCAAATTTGGTAGAAAATTGAAACAGAGATAACTCATAGTCTGATAGTCTGAAATACCACATTTATGTATTTATTACCTATCATCCTGAAAAAGTAGCATGGACCCTAAGGAAATCACAAATATTAACTATCACGTCAAAATCGGCACAACGATATGGGTTGACATACTTTTCGAAAATTCACATATAGTTTAGAGTCTAAAATTTCAACAGCTAGAATGGGCTAATAAGTCTACATTTTCTATAAAATCATTTAACTCCATATTAATATAATTTTGCATATATTTTAAATACGTTCACTCAAACGAACTTTTGACGTACGATGTGATGGTAAGGTAAAAGCCAAAAATGAAAAATATATGCACCCGTTTTGGTGTAGATAATATAGACTCGTATTAGTAGTAAATAGAAACAAATTTGGTGTAATCTAACTGAAGATTAATTTTAAAATAATGAAATCGATTTATGTGTTAATACATCAAAATAATTTTATAATTAAATCGATTTATGTGTCAATACATCAAAATATTATAGTGTGTGTGATCGATACAACAAAATATTATAGATCATAATTGAAAATTGTGTGGAACATTTGTAGTTACATCCAAAGAAAGATAAATTGAGGACTGACATGTGTAGATTTAACAAAAGGTCGCGTAAATCCACAAAGGCATGCCATTAAAACTTTTTTATTCAGTGGCGTTGGTGTTCAGGCGGGATAAAGTCTTAGTCGCTCTGCAATTATAGACAAGTGCCTTTAAATGAACCGAGCTCTCGAGCACGCCGCATCGCTTCGCATCCGACTGCGCCCACTCCGCCGCTGTTTCCACACTAACTGCTTCAATTCAATTTTCGAATCATTTTATCATTCGTATTGTTGCAGAAAAATAATTCGCAAAAAGGGATAAGTGAAACACATCTTTGTGCACATCAAAGACGACATAATATAACACAAAAAGTGAATGCTTATCCCATTGAGTTCAAGGTTCTTACGCATCCACCTTTTGTGAATCTCGTAGAAAATATGTAGGTAGATAATATTTACTCACTGTAAATTGTACCCAGAAAAGAAACGTCGCCAAAATGATTTATTTTTCATGTATTATTCATTCGTGTGTCTTCGAGCGTTTTCATTTCAGTACGACATTTTAGGAGAGATAATGATACTCACACAGGAACTGCTCAATCGCATTTTTTACAATAACTTTGATATTCTTTGAGTCAAATCATGAGGTAAGAGTGGCGGTAAGGTAAGAAAAGAACAAGCGTAATTCTACTAATATTATAAATGCGAAAGTTGGATGTCTGTTGCTAAATCACGTCGAAACGGTTAAACGGAACGATTATAGTCTGGAACATGCTACTTTTCATCGCGGAGAAATAACAGGAATAACAAATGAAATGAAAAATGAAAACCGCGGAAAAAACTATAAATAAACTTAGCGGCCCGCCCAGCTTCGACGCGGGTGAGACCGCGGAGCCCTGCTAAAAATAAAAAATTAAATTTAGTTTTATGTATAAATTCTCAGAGATACCGGATAAAAAAAAAATTTGAAATGAAAAACAAAAAACTTAGTAGTAGAGTTCAACAGGACGAGGTTATCCATTCGGCAAGTATCTTTTTTTTTAAATGTAGGTACTCGTATGTACATTGATTACTCCAAGATTAGTGATCCAATTTACGTGATTCTTTTTTTGTTTGACGCCGAATAGCTGTTATTTGGTCCCATATAAATTTTGTACAGTTTGATTTAGTAGTTTTCATATTACGTTTTTTGACTTGACAACGTTTAATAAATCGATGAACGCCGGCTACTTGCACAAAAAAGTGTCCCGTTATGTCCCGTTACGCTCATAGTACGCTTGCGCCGCATCTATCAATGGTTTGTTATGACGTAGTCACGATAAACTATCGTCCGTAAACCAACCGACTTTACAGACAGCCATTTTTTTTATTCAACTTCTATTCCCCTATTTTTCTTGTAAATGTAAATATTTGTTTGTTTGGACGACGTAATTATAGTTTGTGTACGGCTTTTTGGAAACTTTCATTTAGGCTGACTAATTATATATTATTTATTACTAGCAGCTAGCAACATCCTTGGATTATTAGACTTAGATATAGACTTACTAAGTTATAAGTTGACAACGATTATTTCAAATTAATGAGAGGGTGTCGCTTACAACAATTACATTACTTTATTTTTTGCTTTTGAGTGCCCATTTGTGGTTTTGAAGTCGGTTTTTTAGACTTTGTTTTTTTATTGTCATACCAAAACAGCTTCATATGAAAAATAATTAATAAGACCCTAGTAGGGTCGGTACGTCTTACTATTTTTACTTTTTATTGACCTATTAAGTAAATGGAATTTAATTTTATTTACCTAATTTGTGTAAATAAATTCCAAGTGAAAATATAATTAATCAAAAGTGTGTCGCAACTGCTACTTAAAGCACAGAGCCAAAGCGATTTTAATCATATCACGCACCGTACAAGCTGTTATGGTATCAAATAACATTGTTTAGTCTGGCATTGTAAGCTTGCACGCAAGTTGCAGGTTAGAATAGGCTTAAATTACAAGAAATTGTTTATTAGTTTATTAGTAGTAAACTACCTTCGCCTTCGGACAAAAAATGTAAAATGAATGAATTAACTTCCATCTGAGATATTCACATATAGTAAACATGTACTGAGTACTTTTAATGGAATTCCTAAACTAACCTTCCCTCAATCCAGGGGCTTAAAGCACTATGGGGTTCGAACCCCATAAACACCTAGACTATGAACAAATATTTGCAGATCAAACAAATAGAATCGAATCTACGACCCTCTCGACATAGCGAGCTAGTAACAGTGTCCATAAAATGACAAATATATGGTAAGTAGGCGTCCGTCCGACCGGCAGCGACCGTTTTAATTTACGGGGCCTGATTCTAGTATACAGTAACTCGTAGAATAACTAATTTGAGTTTATTAAAGCATTTGGCCAGTAAAACGAAAACGTAGATATCGGCCGACCTATATGTCTGAATGCTGGCAGTTTCCACATAGCGCACGGGCGGGTTACGCCGAGATTAGTGGAAAACGTGCGACCGCCTGTGTATCCGAAGATATTGATTCTGGAAAGTGGCCAAAAAAACTCGTAGACCAGGCACGCGTCAACTGCTGCGCTGCCCCAATACCGACGTCAACCCTTTTACGAATATTAAATTCTGTTTTGCCACTTCGCGATTCCACATTTCCTCTGAAAAAATATGATCCGATTCGCGGGCTTTTGCATTATTCACGGTTTCTTCTTCGATGCGTCTTGTTGCCGTTACCGACGTCATAAATAATACAGTCGCTGTAAATGTTACTGTGAAATAAGACAAATAGAATTAGCTACAGAAAAAGGAGAAAATTATGCTATTATAATTAAAGCCTTAAAATTATAAATAAAGCCGAATGATACTGTTCATGGTCCTCGATGATGTGACGATTACAAATTAACATTTTATATCTCATCATAATTTACTCAGCTCAAACACTACTTGGTTAATAAAATCATTATATACGTATATCATCATATTTTATATACAACATTTCATATTTTGAATTTTCACACAAAGCTTTCTATTCCATAATATAAATACAGAAAGATGCGTCTCTGTCAGACAAGTTCCTAATTAGTAATTATGTAATAGTAGTCAAATCTCGAGATGGCAGATAATATAATGAAAGGTAAGCCTCTAAGTAAGATACTTCTGTTAATAAATAGATTATGAATTTTCAGAAGTTCAAATAGCTTGAACCTTTAATTACTTTATAGAAAGTTGTACAAACGCGCTCTCGGCGAAGGAAGGGGTTAATCCGAGCTTTCCTACAGAAATAGAACATTTGCTTGATTACAGGCAAACGACGCCGACTTCGCTGAAGGGTGGCGGTACTTGTCGAGTATCATCGAGCCTCCGTTAAAACAAACATTACACGATAAAGGGACTTGTGTGTACTTTTACTACGTAAACCCTATAATATGCTTATTTATAAAGAGGTTTCCACTTGGTTTAAACATACTTACATAGGTTCAGTAATCTTAAAAAAAGTACATTTTCTTGTTAGCAAAGATTCACGTATCTACAAAGAATGGCTAGAGTGACTGTTCGCGAAGTTTTCAGTCGCACGGGCGTCTACTTTTCTCTATGAGCGAGTCCGCTTCCGTTTATCTTTGGTTCTTTTTTTAATGTCAGTTTCTTTCATTTCTCTGCTCATAATGTACGGCTGCATTTGTCGCATCGGGAAGAAGCTTTTCGATATTGAGGATTATACTCGGTTTAGACTAAGCAGTCTTATATGACCACTGCAGTATTTTATAACGGTGACATAATGTATCAGACTATTGTAAATTCTATCTGGATAATAATTTGTTAGCAAATAAAACGAAATGTTCAAATTATTTTGGTACAGTATTTTGTTAACTACGACTCTGATTGTTCATGCAATTGTCTGAATACAATGCAGCTTTAGTGCGACTCGAATGGAATTGGCAATGACAACGAAACACTGATATTTTCATGTCCGTTTCTATTTCCTGCTGCGTACAAAACTCATTCGTTCTTGAGTAGTTTCGAATGCAAACGAATAAACTGTAATCATCAAGTGGAAAGTGAGGCTCATGCTTGTTTATACGATCGAAGAGGATTCGCGTCGTTAATTGACGGGTGGCTGAATTCAGCATTAAATTGGTGTAAATCCTCAAGGCACAGATCATGACAACCGAGCGGCGGCTCTCGACGTGCCTCCTCCAATTACTTTAATTAAAACAATACCACGGCTCTAGTGCTTCGTCGACTCACCGCGTCTGTTTCCTATTTCCCTATTTAAATACGAAAACGAGCTCGTAGCATGTCTGCATGCAAGATGTTGCTGCTCAATGTTACGAGAACACACCTATGTATAGGCTATACTTGCCACGTTTCCCTCTAACTATGAATCTAATCCATTTTAGCGAATAACGAAATTCTGCGGCTGTTCGAATTCACGGGTTATGATAATATCGTCACATCCCATACTCTACTACAGGATATTGACACAATCGTGTTATTAAATTAGGGTCGGATTAGTAAATTTGTTCGAGGCGTGCACATGAATTTAATTTAGAAATTGTGATTCGCGCCACTAACGAAGGGCAAATAATCGGTTTAAAGTTTTTGCGGTCGCCATAAATAAGCTCTTTGGCGGTTCGAAAATCGATTAAGGAGGCGAGTTGATTCAGCGAGTTGGAAGCTAGTAATTTACTCTCGAGTTGGCTGACGGCGACACCTGTCGAGCGAAGTGACGGTTGATTATGCGACGCGAGCGCCATTCACGCGCGAGACACGAATATGCCGTGTGTACCTACGCTGCCAGACAGACTACCTCCACGTCTCTTTTCATATAGGTACAGTCAAAGGTTGTTTATATGTAGCGAAACCTTTATTTGTAGGTTAAGCTTTGCTAAATGTCAAAAGTTCAACATGATTTATATTTCGATTTATAGATTTCATTATAACTATGCAAAGATCCCATATTTTCCTGAGACTACTGTAATTTAAATTTAACGAAACGCAATCAAAATACAGTTGTCTCAAACTTGTTTATTTATTTATAGGGAGCATAAGCAAAATCAAAACACTATTTTTATTGTAAAATCAACCAAGATTCCGATGTCTTATTATCAAGGCTAACGTTTATCACATAACTTATAGCCGAGGTAATATAAAGCTGGTAAATCCAGCATCATCTGCGGGATTACAGTTACACGAGATCGGGAGTCGTGCGCGGCTGTCTCAAGCGCTGCCTCTAATGTAAGGGCCTTTTCAAAGTACCACGAGACGATTAATGCCACATGTGTTCGTTAAAAATGTAGATATAATATTAGAAAGGTTATTCGTGCTAGAGTTTAGCACTCATATGAATTAATTTATAGTTAAAACGTTTCAAGTCATCAAATAAAGGATATAGTGTAAATATATAAGAGTGATGCATGAGACAATGTTGCGTTAATCTTATACAATCATAACATTGTACAGAAAGCAAACTAAGTATGAGAAGGTATCTACTATGCACAACATAGTGGTAGTGTGGACAAGACCCAGCATATCTCCCACAGAGGCAACTTTACCAACTTTCTTAAGGGCGGTTAGCAAAGTTTGACGTGCACGCGGCACCGTCGTAAGCTCGGGGATTCGATACTTGGTAACAACATCCAATACGGGAAGCACAACATCAGGGTATTTACTACAGAGATCGGCAAACTTTTGCATCGGATTGCATTCTTTCTTCCTGAACTGTTATTAAACGTCGTGATCTGTAAATTAATAATGGCGTGATTTATGAATAACTACAAAGTACAGTTCACTACTATCGAAACCCATTGAATGGTTTGCAACTCTCAAGTTTGCTATTTCATGTGGTCGATTGAATCAAAAAATTAAATCAACATATAATTACAAATACGTATATAATCAACCAGTAAGCGGTTAGTTAATCGTAGCAAATTATTTGTCTAACAGACCACGGTTCGATTCGCGGTTACGTTCGTAAATCCTATAACGTAAAGTCATCGTCATCAGATTTATTTTTCAACTAATTTATATTTTAAAAGTTTAGAGTTTGCCCGTGTAGCCAGTGACCTGTGTTATTAAGGTGGAGGCGGCGGCAACGCTTCACGGGTAGGGCGCATAACTTCCAGCTTCGTACCGCGGCCAGCGCGCACCGCTAGCGCCGGCTATCTTGAATTTTATTACTTTAATCAAATCGTTTTAGGGGTGTCACGGCGTGCCCTAACGGCTGATTGTATGTGCGGAACACGTGTGCTGACCCGCGCCACTACCGATAGACACAAATGCGCCATACATACCTACCTCGAAATTGTTACAAAAATATTACTTTTTATTATCCAAGGAGGGACGCACGCGAAACATGTATTAGAGTTTTATTTCGTTTTGCCGACGACTATTTACGTTTATGCGTAGCGGTCCACTCGAGGTTACCTCGTTAAGCAGCTCCAATCTTTCGGTTATTCACCTCTCTTGAATAAATTCATATCTGGCGAGTTCTAATTTACATTGTACTTCATTAAGATTTAGAAAACCGATAATATCATGAGTACGCCTACTGAATGTATAAAGCCTACAGAGATAGTAGGTAATGTCGTTGGCTTCTGGTATATCTCGTAAATAGAAGTTTTACGCAGAAAATGGGAAAATAGATAGATAGATACTCTTTATTGTACACACCAAAAACAAAACAAAAAACACTTATACAGGAGAGAAGGACAATAAATTCAAGTGATTTACTTATTTTGCGTCATATACAAAAAGTTCAAGGGTTAAAAATTAACTTTAATGTTGTTTACTGGTCATTACTGCAATTTTAACGTTAAAGTATAGACAAATACTGAATACTTGCAAAATATGACTTGTAGAATACAAGTTTGCTAAACTCGATCAAATGTCGTTGTATAGAGAGATTTGCAGGACTTTTTTTTTCATTAATGGCAGTATCTACCATACATAGTGATAAGAAGTGTATGTAGATCATAGGTCAGGTGTCAGATGGTGAGCGCCACGTCTATTCGTAGCAGCTTAGATGCGAAGTAGTAATTTGAATCCGAAAGTTCAAACCACTGTCTATCATTTGCACCAAGAGTAATATAATGGTGTAAGTAACACCTCATAATAAATATTGGTTGGAATTTGTACAAGTGTACGTTCTATTAAAAAATGCGGTCGTTTTGAGGTTTGAATGAAATTTATTAACAAAATAGGCATCAATACTGTTATATACTTATCTTGCGGTCCAGTTATTGTAATTCTTTTCCAAGCATCGCATAAAATTATTCAAAATATGTATAAGTTACGTCCTAAGCCGGCCGTAAAACGGTATTACAAACGTTATGAAGGCCGGGTTGGGCCGGATCTCATCACTTAGGGTTGCGCGCCGAAGACGACTATCTTTCAATAAGCTCATAAAATTGCCTCATCCACAACGCTCGAGGCACCGCCGTTGCTTCGACCCACTTTTGTAACAATAGATAAGAACTTACATCTGAGTTATGAGTACTGTTTCTGATATTTTGATATAAGCTATCCGTTCCAAGATAAAGTGGTAGAATAGAGTCACGTTCCACCTGATAGTAAGGGGAAACTATCAGGCATTTACATAGTGTTCCAATATTCTACACACTGATTGCAGATAGTCTTCTTGAAAAGGTATTTTGAATATCTGCATATTGGTGTAGGCAAAAGATTATAAGATTCACATTGCTCCAGCTACTTTTGCTGTCGTGCTGCTACACTGCTGTTAATATAGACTAATATTATTTCCCACTATAGATAGGACCTAAGTTAACCATTAGAAAAAGGAGTACCTATCATGTTTTAGGGGTTCATGTATTGCCCGTCATTATGTCCCGTTTATTGAACTTCTGAATTGATTGAAACTGTTTATTCCGGACCTCTCATTGAGGAGCGCAAGCGACGCCGAGCGGTGTTTAAGCGAGCGCTAAATAACTGTTTACAAAACCACGAGCAGCTGACTATGGATAGAATTGCGATAGAAATGAAACACAAAAACTTTGCTAAGTTCTGGCACGGTATTAATAAAATAACGAAGCCGTCTAATACCTATCCGTCGCATATTGACGGACTAAGTAACAATAAAAATATTGCAGATAATTTTAATGCAAAGTTTTGCCAGCCAGCGCCTGCGAGTCGGCATGTATTCGAGTTACCGCAACCACGAACCGATAGCGATCTATTTATATCTCCGCATGACATCGCAGAGGTGGTGAAGAAAACTAATGGCGGGAAATCGCCTGGATTAGATGGATTAACTATCGAACATATTAAGTATGGAGGCATAAGCCTGTACTATGTGTTAGCACTATTATTTACTGCGATAATAAGAACTGGGCATCTGCCGATTGCGCTTACAGATACGGTGATAGTTCCTATTTGTAAGAGTCGTAGAAAAACATCTCAAGTTCCGATAACTATCGCCCGATAGCGCTCGCTAATATGGTGGCCAGGCTATTAGAGAAGGTGTTACATAAATACTCCGCCCGCTTATTAAATCATCGGACCATTAGCACGGGTTCAAGAGTGGAGCGTCGACCAGCACCGCCATATATGTGCTCAAGCAGGTGGTGGGCTACTATAGAAGCAGGAAAACTTCAGTTATAGCGTGCTACCTAGACCTCAGTAAGGCTTTCGACAGGGTGAGTCACGATATGCTGTGGCAGAAGATGTGTGACCGCGGTGTGCCGAGTCACATAGTACGAGTTCTGAGAAACTGGTACTTCCAGCAAAGAAACCGAGTGAGATGGCAAAACGATTACTCTGCCCTTCTGAGCTTAAATGCGGTGTAAGGCAAGGGGAGTATGTCCCCCATTGTTCAACCTGTACATGGATAAACTATCCGAAATGTTGTCGCGGTCAGGACTAGGCTGCTCAGTCAACGGGGTGATGACGAATCACATAGCATATGCTGACGATATGGTTCTGTTGGCACCATCAATATCCGCGATGCGCAAGCTATTGGGCATTTGTGAGACCTATGCGGCTGAACACAATATGATGTACAATTCTGAAAATCAGTGTACATGATATTCTCTACGGGTTGTGACGAATTACCTCCGCTGGCGCTCGGTGGGATAACGTTGAAGAAGGTAAAAGAAGTCCGGTACCTGGGTCATATGATCACCTCAAGCCTGTCGGATCACGCTGATATCGAAAGGCAGAGACGAGCTATTGCCGTGCGGAGCAATATGTTGGCGAGAAAGTTCAATCGCTGCAGTGACGAAGTAAAGACCCAACTATTTCTTAGCTACTGCACGAGTGTCTACACGGTTGAGCTTTGGACGAAATATACGAAGGCCACCATGAGCGAGATGCGCGTGCAGTACAACGACGCGTGGCGCGCGATGTTCCGGCTGCCGCGGTGGAGCAGCGCCAGCGGCATGTTCGCGGCGGGCCGCGCGCCCGGCTGGCCGGCGCTGCTGCGGAGCCGCGCGGCCGCCGCGCGCACCGCCCTGCACCGCTCCGACAACACTCTGGTGGCTGCCGTCAGAGACTGGGACAACAGCCCACTTCACAATACATGGAGGGCGTATCATGCGCCCATCACTTAACAACTTTCAACATTTGTAATATAATTTTAATGACTATTGTTAATTTTGATTTTATAATTTAAATTTTTCAAAATTTTATTAGGTAATTTTAATTTATCATTTCAATTTAATTTAATCTAATCATTATTGTTTTTAACCAATTTAATGTAATATGGATTTTTAATCTGGAATAAAATTACTTTTTCATTTTTTTCATATTGAAAGGCTTCACTATAATGTCAAGATCATAATCTACCACGCTAGCAAAGTGGCGGTTGGTTTACATTATGATTTGAAGGTAGTGTGTTAAACTAACTGTACATTTGCAAATTTACGAACAACATCTGTTGAAATCTGAAAGGGTCGCATTTTTCCCTAAACATTAAACAAAATTTATTATCGAACCGATCCTGAAATTACGAAATTACAATTAATGTTTTACATTACAATAGTACATTCAAAAAGTTCAGTAACTCTGTTCTAACGTACAATTTATGCTTCTACGAGCGCTCTACGGTCGTAGCGGCACTGCTACGCGCGTAGAGCATAACGACGCCCATAACGACTATAACATGGGCCGTTCTATTTGCGAGGCTTATACAAAGTTTATTACAATTTGCCAGGATATTACTCTTGTGATACAAACTACTAGATTACCAGTAGATAAAATGGCAACGACCCAAATTACAGCTGAAACATCTCGTTCATGTCAGCTTTCAAAGAAAAATTCCAGATCAAAATCGAACCATTCATTTTTCGAAGAGTTTTTTTATATTATTTATTTCAAATGTACTTATAAGATAATATACCTGATTAATTAAAGCAGCATCAATAAAAATAAATACAAAAAATTAGGAGTTACGATGCCACAAGCAAATACACACATATATATGTAAATCTACACAGACAGGACAATCCTCTTTACTTTGAGGGATAAAAAGCTGTTTTAGAAGTAAAATATTCCCACCATCGGGTCTTACTACGTATCTTAAAAAGTCAGGTAAATCAAAATCAAGTTAGGGGCACATAAACTGGATTGTGACTTTGACGATTCCGATTACAGTTTGCAACAAATTTACATTTCTTTGAGAGTGTAGGTACGAAGCAAGTCACAGCTGTATTCGGCTAAAACACTTTACGAAACGAGCAAACGATTCGGGCGGAGGATTCGTTTCAGCAAAGATAGAGGACAAATTAAAAGAGCAGCGGAACGCTAATTCCATTACAATTCGATAGACGGCAAAAGTCGCCTCCGTTAGAGTCAAAGCCGGTAAAGCGTAATTGCGAGTTCAGTAAGCTGGGCCCGCGCCCGATACGGACGGAAGGGGGCCCCCCTGTAACGGCTGATATAAAAGCGGCAATAAATTTAACAGGATGAACGCACTACTTACACAGAACGAGCGCGGACGCCCGGTGCCCGTAACGAGGGGCCACGCAACCACCGGTCTGTATTTTAACCCCGGACAACTCTTACTCCCCTCACCCTTGCCCCGATCGTTCTCGCCCTCAGCCGTTTTTCAGCGGGCCCAGAACATTTTTGTTCTCTAAACGATTTAACGAGATTATATGACTAAATCATAATCACTTTTATAGCTTTTAAAACGCTCAGCTCACAATCATTTTTAACCGATTTTACAAAAAGGAGGTTACCCGTTGGATTCATCTGTGTTGGATATCATAACTGTACGTTTATTTTATGTATGTGATTGTCAGAATTGAAGATCAGAATGTTTTATGTTATTTATAAACTGATGGAGTAGTGTACGTTGCATCAATTCACTTTAGCAGATGTCAAGTTGTTACAGAAAAAAAACTTTCAAGTCTCTGTACGTCCGTATAGAATAAGTTTTGAAATATTTAAGTCATCATTATTTTATTACTATCACACCTTGAATATTTGCTATGCTAGAAAAACTTATATATGTGTATAAATAATAACAATATATGATCAAACAGTGTTGCAATTTGTATCAATAAAATGCTCAAAATTATTTCGCACCAATCGACACAAATCAGAATCCTGCAAGAATATATCCGGCGATGCGTCACCGCCTCTCGCACAAAATCAAAGGGAGTGAAGAAAAATAGTTAATGTCGTTATTTCGGATACACATGTTTATTGCTATGAAACATGGCAGCCACATAACAATCCCTTTCACTCTCCACAAATTGGAAGGAGCGCGTAAAGGAAAACATGGCCATAAATAAAACTGGCAGATCAACTAGATAGGCGGCCATTACCCGAGATAAGCGCGACTTATATACGCGATACGTTCTGCGCTTCTGCAGATTAACGGAAAGGGACTAGGTTTGTTTGCAGATATCGACGGTAGAATTTCAGAGAGTCACAGCTGGGAAATTTATTGTGGTTCCCAGGCAGATATCTTCTTACGGACTCATTAAAAAGGAGACACGTCTAACATAAATCAGGGACAGGCGTCGGCGACGGCGCACGGGTGCGGCCGCCTCCGCAGCTCTTATCGCGCCCGAGCGGCAATAGGCGCTATCCGGTTCCGTCGCTGGCGCGCCGAAGCTTCATTGTGGCTCCGCTCTGCTCCGCTCGGCTCCGTTCCTCGCCGAGCCCAGTCCCGGAGCCCCGAGTCCCGAGCCGGGCGCCGACAACGCCGCATTATCCATTTATCGATACTTCTCTTCCGCTACGTCTTCTATGCTATAAAAGGCTTTTGAATACGACACAAATAACCAAATTTTTTATCACATCCTTGCCGAAAACATTATACCGTTTCTGATATTATGTATTCTTTTTTAACCCTTAGATGAAAAAAAGAGTGTAGACGCGTAAGGTGTATGGTGTAATGTGTAAGGTGTCACATAGTAGCTCTTAACGAGTAGATTGATTGAGATACATTTTTTAAATCGTGATGGTTCTTGGATAAAATGTACAGTTGCAGAACATTTAATCCCCAACCCAAAAACGACAGAGTATTATAAGTTTGACGCCTCTGTCTTTCTCTCTCTCTTGAACGCATGAACCGAGGAATTATTATTAATTGAAAGGAGAATTATTATGGAAACATACGTATGACTTCATACTCGTATTTTAAACAATTTCGTTGGTTTTTTAAATTTAATTTAGTGTTTATTATTGTTTTTACATTATTGCCAAAAATTTTAAGAAACCCACAGTGGGTTTCTTAAAATTTGTTCATGCTAAATCAACGTGGAAGTCAATTGAAGATATTTTTTTAAAATAAAGTTTGATGAGACGATCAGGACATGTGCCTGATGGTAAGCAACATGCCTGACACATAACAGCACAGTGACACGTAGCTATTGGAACATGAAGAGTCCCAAATCACTACCTAGCACCTAGCACCCTATATTGCGCTCGTCACCCAGAAATCTAAGATCTTATATCTCTAAACCCTGTAATTTCTCTGGAAACATTGCCCTTCAAACCGGAACACAGTAATGTTTGCACATTACTGCTTGGCGGTAGAATAACTGGCAAAGGTGTGGTACTTCACCAGGCGGACTCTGCCAAGAGTCCTACCACTACCGAAAAATATAATAAAGGATAATCAAAAATACATTCTTTACGCACATTAAATACATTATACTACCTAAATCATCACAACAATAATAACACAATAAGTTTCTAGTTTATATCAAAACAATAAGGCGCTCTTAAGATATTTTGGTACAGAGCACATTAGAAAATTTTATTGGTGATATCAAGAAATTCGCTTGCTCAAGGCGAGTGTCTTTGTTGCAAACTTGGCAGGCTCTCCGCGTGCATTGAGATTTGAATTGTTGAAGTTTGCCAGTACATTTACGAAATTTTGCACACAGTTTAACTTGATAAAGAGTCAAAACAGTCGAATGTAGCATGACATAGTTGTATTGCGATAACTGTATAATCACGAGAAGTACCAAGATGTGAATTAAGCAAATACTTTGCACTAACTATTGCATTAAAATACTTTGTACTCTCTCAATTGTAAAACTAACACAACGTAATTTTATTTTTTTATTGTATTAAGAGACTAGACGAGTAGTACATATGTATGCCTGATGGTAAGCAACATGCCTACCCATAACAGCACAGTGCCATGCAGCTATTGGAACATGAACAGTCCAAATCATTACCTGGCACTGCACTGTGTTCGTCACCCAGCGATATAAGATATGGAATGAACAAATTCCAGCTTGTGGAATGCGTTGCCTGAGTGGGTTTTCCCCGATGGTTACAATCTTGGTGTCTTCAAATCGAGAGTGAATCGGTTTCTTCTAGGTAAGCACGCTCTATCGTAGATCGCATCATCGCTTAACATCAGGCGAGAAGGTGGTCAAGTGCGAACCAATTCTAGTTAAAAAAAAAGATCTTTTATCTCAATGCCCTGGAGTGTAAGTTACTTCTAGTAGATGGCTTCTACGGCTTACTGAACTATGGGCGTAAGCGCAGACGATGCTACGACCTACACTAACACTGCGTGTATTATGTGTTTACGTGTAAATATATATTTATATTCAACGCAATCGTTTTACATTTCATGGAGAAATATTATATTTACACTTCTGAAATTCTCCGGATTGAGGAATACCTATTTCTTTTAGAAGTCGTTCAATTTATTTTATAAGCTACCGTATATGTTTATTCTCTCATCAGTCTACAGGGCGTCATTAAGAGATAACAATTTGGTAAACGTCGCCAGTCCAGTGGACCCGGAAGATGTAAGTTTTCGAGCGCGCTCAAAATTTTCAACATTACGACCACCCGCTCCCTTGAATTATTGGTCTTACACACCTACTTACATGTCGTTGAGAGTGCAAAGTTTGTTCCTTGTTTGCATGGAAATCTACTTAAGTTATTTTAGTTGTCGCCAAGTTCTTAATGTTGAATTGCATTAAGAGTTTCAGCATAACACAAAGGAAATGCAGGGTGCGTTAAAAGCAACTAAGAGTATGGTTTTTAGTGTAATGTAAAAGAGAAATTTGGACTGAATTATAAACAAGAAATTAGAAACTGAATTATAAATAAGCAGTGGTGCTATAATTTCTTAGAAACCGTAGTAATCGTTTCTTACAAACCAATTTCGTAGAAAACATAAATATCAACATAGTTTACGAACATTGTAGCAACGGTAGCGCGCGGGATAATTTGATATTTTATAAAAGTTCGGTCCAAATTCAAATGGAATGGCCACGAAGCGTGACAAATACGACAGTATGATATGGTGGATACTAAAGCGTTGGGTAGCCTTATTTACCTGTATTTTTGACGGTCAATAGTCAAAATGTTAGCGTAATTTAAAATTAACATTTTTATTATAGCGTAATTTGCATTTCGTTGCATTTTTGCAGCAGCGTAGATCAAGTTATGTCGGCGTATGTTTGCGTTTAGGCTGTTGGTCATTGGGAGTGCAAAGCCGGTGTCCGAAGGGTGCACACGAGTGGGCGCCTGAACAAATGCCAATAATTGGCGTGCGCAGAACAGCGACATCGCGCCACTACCCGCCGTCACTGACTCCAATTGACTGGTGATTTCAATTAATGCGCATCGGCGAGTTTACGTAACACTACGATTTCTGCGATCATAGCACCAGATATATCACTCAAAATGTCGTTTGCAGCTCGCTCGCACTGAATTTACGACACTAAGGACGACCAATAAATGCAAATTTTATTGTTTATGGCAGATTTAACGGCAGTCAACTCTTTTACAGATGCTGTTAAGTGGTCTTGGCTTGGCACGGCCAATAGTACAAATCTATTCACTTAACTGTAGATCTTATAGCCTTAATTTTATTACATCACGGTTGAAGTGCTTACAACACTTTTGATTATTTAAAACGGATAAAGTAGATGTATAGTTGCTATAATTACACGCCAGTCAAGAAAAGAAAAGTTATGAATTTTGAGTTCATATTTCGGTTAACAGACTACGTTATCTAGGGACCTCCACCTAATATAAAAAAAATGTATCGGCATAGCTAGTAACAATTAAAAATAACTCGGAACCTATAAGAAGATGAGCCAATTTTTTTTACTGAATAGGTCAATAATAGAAGTAGACGTTCGCTACAAATTTTATACGATTTCATATTACAATACATTGGGTAAAAAATTGCCTCAAATCTCCAAAACACTTTGCTAATGCCACAAATAGCAACGCAAATTTCGCCAAAATTCAAGAATTTAACTCAATCTTACGCATTGGAAGAAAGTAGAAAGAATTTCTAAGAAGGTTGGGTCGTGCGTCTTTGTAACCTTTAATAAGGGTTGATGGAAGCTCACGGCGGCTTCGACCTGGGGGAGACTAACCGGCGGCCTGCCCGACCACTGATAACGCTATTAAAACTTACACCTACAAACCTCTACAATGGTAGATTGAGTTTTCCTTTAGTTTTTTTTTCTGTAATCGGTTGATTAGGTGTTCTGAACCGATCATTTGTATTATATAAACCTACTTTGTACTAAATAGGCGTTTTTACGTTTTCTCAGCGTTATTTCGCTTCACCTGATATTTAGCGATGATGAGATCAGAAATACAACATTAGGCTTTTGGATAACTGTAATCATCGTTTCGATAGCTCTTTACGTACGATGAATGAATAATCTTTTAAACTGCTAAGTAGTTTCTATGTATAAGTACTCATATCATACCACATTCCGTGATTGGTAGGCGTCTAAAACTTTCAGTCGAGGCCTAGCCTAGCTTATAACTTTATTTTTAGCTTTTTTTCTTACGAAGAAAAGCATACTTAATGAAGAATATCTAGGGAAAACAACAAAGCTTAAACCTAAAAGAACTTTGTGTTAGGAGCTAAAGCTTGTGGCTGTTAGTGAAAAAGCCGAGTGAATGGTAATAACGAGATCAACTTTTTAAAATATAAGTAGCTTGTTTGTTTATATAGCAGTCACTTAGTTTTATTATAACTATGGTTCTATAGAGTCATTGTGAAGTTAATCGCGATAAATATAATTCTATACTATAACGATGGTAAAAAAATAAATATACAACATCATAACATATAAAAATATAGTATTGAATGCCTTAGTTATAATAACAGTTCAGAGACGCTGTGCACGAGTATAGTTACAAGAAATATAGTTTGTCAACAAAAGCAATGTTCAGCTGAATTTGTTCAAAGCAATTATTGCGAATAGTGCTCACTTCGGTGATGGTAGAAATTCGCGTATAAATCGCGTCACAGACCACAAACAAAAACGTGCATGTGGACCGGGCGCCCATTATTCTCGACTGCATAATCGCTTCGTCCAACGCCCGCATCGCTTCCCTTGCTATTTTATTTCCTCCCGGCATAGTTGTGTTTCGACTAGGCACTGCTTTTTCAACATGAGCCATAGTAACGAAATTAAACCATGTTTAATTCAGTTTAAGGTTTGGTTCCGGTTACTAGACGCAGACAGCCGATGCGGCCGGCGACAGACCAAAGCCACCACGCTACAATTCTGGCACAATGTGTGTCCGTTTTAATAGGATTAAACTCATTGTTACATACGAGCCGAAAGGACCATGAGCCAAATGAAATTGTTTCTAGCAGAATCGTTGAGAATATTGCGAATTCCACAATCGAATTGAGAAAAAGGGGCGATTACCGTCGGATGTGAAAGGAAAATGGGTGTAGTGTTCGGAAAAATAGCGACTTTGCAGTAGTCCACAAAGGCATCCATTAGGCTGTGACCGCACGATGGCACCGGCGCGGCACGTCCGGTATCCGTTTGGCGCAGTGTAGGTATGCACATGCTTTATGCAAGTTTTGATGTTACGCTTACAACGGGCAAGAACAGTTAAAATACGATGGTGCCCCGGCGGCTACATCTGACCACAATGTGCAAATATGAAAGAGAGAATTTATGCTTTTAAAGATGCAGCTACTTTTACTGATATAATGCACTGGTAACTATCAAGCTTTAAGGAGTTCAGAATGTCAGCCGTAGATATACGGACACCATAATACATGTTGGCAGATTGTCTTCGGTATGAAACAGAGATCATTTATTTATATAGGTTTTTATTTTGTTTATTGATTACAAATTACGGTATACGTTCCAATAACTACAGACCCCTAAATAAATATACGAGTTAATTTTAAGTACCTGGGTGACCGAGCTTTGCTTGGTTACTTAGATACATACTGATTTTCTAAGAAAAATTAACTTGAAAAAAGAACGCGGCTGGTTGGATTCGAACCCGGACCTACCATATTTCAACCACCCATCTTCCTGACTGAGCTAATATACTGTCGCGCGCCGTCGCGAAATTTACCATTGCATTCTATTCTTTATGTAACAGTTTTTCGTTGTCTAAAAACGCGCATAAAACGGCATTTTTTAAAAATAAAACCTGGCTAGATCGATTTATCGCCCCCGAAACCCCCTGCATACATAATTTCCTGAAAATCGTTCAGAGCCGTTACCGAGATTCAGATACTATATATATATACTTACAAGAATTGCTCGTTTAAAGGTATAAGATTGTGTAATAAGACCGTGTACAAATTCATTTGACATAAGATTGTGAACAAGTACCTAATTTGTGACCCCATCAGGTCCGAACTAGCATATAGTACTTTACCTCTGTACTCGGTTGGTGTCTTCCATTAAAAAAAATGATAGCTTACGTGTGAGTGTGCGTGCATGGAAGTGTAGAAATAGTGCGTGTGTGTATGTCTAGTAGTAGTAGTTTATATGGTTATAAAAGCAAGGTAAAATTAACTTTTCCACATACAGCTTGCCTGCCAGCCTATTGGTTAGGTTAGTGCCGTTTGTTTTACAAGAAGTCAATATCGATAATCGATATTATTTTAGAAGATAACTATTCAGTCCCATTTTATAAAGACTTATTATGTACGTTGTAACTTGCAGGGAACAAGTCAGTTAGGTAGACAAATCGCCACACTTCTGAGAGTGCTTCTGTATTATTTATACAAAGGTTGAGAGTCAGATCAATAAACACATGGAGGTATTCCAAAATAACCTGACACACAATATATTGGTACTAGTAAATACAAGACTTACTTTAATGACGCCATTAAATAAAACTGTAGTGCTATTCAAAACTTACCTAAAGCGGAAGTGCAAGTTCTATTGCAGTGTGGAATCTGAAATGAAAGGAAGCCGAGCCAATTTGTGGGCTCGAGGTTACCTCGCCAACTTGCAGGTACATCGAGCTAATGACCTCGATACCTTACGTTTCAAACTCTCTATCTGATCCAAGAATAGTTATGGGGTATTAATGTGTCAGCATGTTAACGTTATAAGCGTCCATATTACACTAATTGCAGTATTCACATTAGTTGCAGAGCCCGGCAGTCACGACCAACTACTGGAATTACTTTGCATAAATTCGAACAACATTTTCCGAAACTCGAACAGAGTAACAATTCCAGCACTGATCCACCAAATTTAATAGGTGTAGACTGTAGAGGAAAGTTGTGCACAGTATGAACTAAACGCTTGCGTTTCTAGTTCCGACCACTTCGGAGCCAGTCAGATTAATTACTCACTTAATAGAACTCGTAATAAACTAAATCCGGCGGCGGCGTGACCCGTCTACTTAGACGTTTTAGTCGGTGGAATTGTTAAGCAACTAGCTCAAATTAAATTAGGCTGAGCGGGCGACAATGGCGGGGTGTCGGGTGCGTGGTGGTCGTGGGGAGAACGAAGGGGGGATAGAAGCGTATTCTGCAGCTACATGCTCATCAGCAAAAGCAACATAATTAGCCTTGATGAAAGACAAGAGGTATAACGCTTATAGCTAACCGCTGGTTTAAGCTCTCTATAGTGTGCTGAAATTTTGGCAGAAACTACTATGCGGCGCAATATAACCCCGCACGGTAGTCTCAGTGTCAATGATAAGGAAGCAAAAAGCGAATAAAGTGCTCTGCTCCGGGACCAGAATGGAGCAATCAGAGCGAGCACACTTTGACAAAGCAATTTGGACGAGGCGCGCCACCGATGTGTTATTTTGATTGCGACGCTTTTGTATGCCTGTTGTTTGTGCGACCGCTACCTCCTTGCTTATAAAAAAATATTTACGACTCCGATGAGAGCCGAATATTGCCTTCCGCCGCTCTAATAACCTTCGAGGCCACACACGTATAGTCACAGATGTAATTGTTAGCTCACGGAAGATTATGTGATGTTAAATAAAATGCGGCGATGATTCAATGTCATGATACAACAAAAGAAATTTTTTATTAAAATGACAGAAGATAATAATTAAAGATACATAAATTTTATACCCACGACTTTCCTAAACTTTTATAGGGATTTCACCTTTTTGAGGGTACATTTTTTTATCAATTTTGAAAGTCATATTTATTTACTTACTAGCTGAACCCGCTACTTCGTTCGCGTAAGCAGATGTTACTGACTTATACATTAATTGGAAGTATCGTACGTCAAATATTTGGATAAGTAGTCATTGGAAAACCTTTGAGTTTGAGTGAATTTGTTTTTCCACACAAAAATTTATTTAATTTTGTCATCTCTATTTTCCTTTTTTTAAACAAAATCAAACATACTTAGTAAGGTTTCGTAGTATCGAACATAGCCGCAAGTGTTAAGTTTGTAGGATTTTTATAGGACACATTAAGAAAAGTCTGAAGCTAATGTGCATGATCTGATTCCTACTTACCTATTTCTTTTTATCCGCAAGCTGTATCCTAGCCGTTACCCGCGACTTCGCCGTAGTAAAATTTTGAACGAAGCCTGTGTGGAATCAAAATATTTAAAATTTTGAGTTTTAATGACATTCAAGCAAGTTGAACCCGTAAATCTAAGCCAAGTCCTAGTGAAATGTTAATGTATGAATTTAATTGTAGGTAACACACAAAAAAATCAAGAACGAAAGAATCCAAATTTGGCATCATAATCCTTTTAACAGCAAAAACTTATTAGTACAATTTAGAATACCAGTAACGCCACCTAGTGATGAAAGAAAAAATACATACCACAATAGCAAAACATCGATTTAAATGGCCTTTAGTGCTTTTATATTTAAACTGGCATTAGTGCCGTCTAATGAGAATATCATGTTGCTTGTTATTTTGATTGTGAACGCAAATCACCTATATTATCTACGCCAAAACGGGTATATTTTTCATTTTTGGCGTTTACCTTACCATTACATCAAGTTCCTAACGAAAGTATATGCTTATATTAATATGGAGCTTAATGAAAATGTAGACTTATTAGCCCATGTGAAATTTTAGACTCTAAACTATATGTGTTTCGTATGTCAACCCATATCGTTGTGCCGTTTTGACGTGATAGTTAATATTTGTTTCCTTAGGGTCCATGCTTCTTTTCAGGTTGATAGGTAATAAATACATAAATGTGGTATTTCAGACTATGAGTTATTTCTGTTTCAATTTTCTACCAAATTTGCTTAGTCTTTCCTACGTCACAGTACCTATAAGTAACCGATTTGTTATTTCTGAGTTTAAACTACGTGTGTTTCGAATTCCATCCAAATATGTTCAGCCGTTCCAACGTTGTCCTGTAAATATTATGAATGTCATCTGTTTGGATGATTGTTACGTAATACATAGAGTACTTATACATAGGCAATGTTTAGCCTATGTGTTCTTCCAGACTGTAATCTAATTCTATTTCAAATTTCAACCCGATCACTTGATACGTTCCGCCATGATTAAAGCGGCAATAGAAATACATCATCTGCGAAAATTTCAACTGTCTAGCTATCACCGTTCTTGAGATACAGTCTGGTGACAGACGGACGGACGGACGGACAGACAGCGAAGTCTCAGTAATAGGGTCCCGTTTTTACCCTTTGTGTACGGAACCCTAACAACGGTCTGCTTCGGTCACCGAAGCTTGTTGAACACTACCTTTAAATTTTAAACAGTATTTGGATTGAAATAATACGTTTTCTAATAAGTTACGGCTGGTCTAGTAAGTTACAGCTGACCTAGTCGGGAAAACGGCGACTGTCGATCCGAAGACCTAGGGTTCAAAACCACGCGCACCACTATCTTTTCAGAGTCATGTTCGTAATGCCGGTAATTAAAACGGTGAAGGAAAACACCGTGAAGAAACCGAAATCTACCTATAATCTAAGTTCTAAGTCATATGTCATCCACCAACCGACACTGGGCTAGCGTGGTGGATTATAGCCTTGTCTCTCTCCTTGCGAGAGAAGGCCCCGACCCCCAGCAGTGGGAACATTTAATGGGCTGTTTATGCTGCTACTTATTATGCTGATATGTTTTCTCCAAAATACAAAAATCTACTTCAATGACAGGTAATTTAATTCTGTCATTCGACTAAATTTATAAGAAGGTATAACTATGTCGTACATATAAATCTAAGCTGATTTTAGTTTTTGTTGATATTTGAAAAACTACCTCCCTGTTTTCGATATCTATGATCACCTCTGAAGTATTTTCTACCAAACAAAAAAGGAATTATCAAAATCAGCTAACAATTAGCAGAGTTATCGCGTAAAATAAAATCAAATAAAAAAACATGCAACCCGATTAAGAACATCCTCCTTGTTTGAAGTCGATTATAACCGAATTTTTCCACAAAAAAATATATTTTTGACAATTATTTTGTCATCCAAGACGACGCGACGGGATCACGTGGGCACTTTCTAGAATCTAGATATTCTGTGCATCGTCTGTGATACACAGAATACTTTGAAGTTAGTATGTACCGAACGCGCCGCGCGTGTCATTATTATTTAATGTTTGTGTAATTTCCGAACCAACAGACCGATATTGTTCAAATTTTGACGAGACAATATAAAAAAATGTGTTCTTTCTAACAAAAAAAGAATTAATTAAATTAAACAACGCAAACATGAGTTACAACCAAATACACATTCTGACTTTCACCCCCTCCCGCAAGAAAACCAATCAGAATTTGGGGATCAAAAGTAGCCTACAGCAATGTCCTTAGTATAAACTAAAATCATGCCAAGTTTCAGCTGAATTGAATCAGTAGTTTCGGCGTGATGCGTGATCCCTATACAGAAAGACAGACAGACAGACAGACAGACAGACAGACAGACATGAAAGAAAAAAAATGCAGTTTCGCCATCAGTATCGACTATGGAGTGCCCCAAAAAAAAAATTTTCAAAATATCTTCAATGTACAGAATTCGACCCGTTACAGTTTTATTATAAGTATAGATATGTACTCAAAAGTTAAAAAACGTTTCAAGCTTCAAAAATTACCAAACTTTCATAGAAATTATCATTTCCTTTCAACCCTTTTTTGTAGTGGTAGGACTCTTAGCAGAGTCCGCCTGGGGAAGTACCACACATTTGCCAGTTATTCTACCGCCAAGCAGTAATGTGCAAACATTACGGTGTTCCGGTTTGAAGGGCAATGTTTCCAGAGAAATTACAGGGCTTAGGTCACGTATTTTCTGATGAACGAAATGTGGACGATTGAATAGAGTTAATACGTACTAAGAATACATGCTTACCCGCTAACTTGTTTAGACGGCCAATTGTGCGATATGGGGTCCAGAAGGTACTTACTTCTCGTATTTTCTAATAACTGACTTTCACGTATGTTACGAGACAATATCTTTAAAAATAAGGCCCCAATACTCCCAGACACTTTCCGTCAGCCGTTTTGCATAACAGACGCTTTAAAACTCCCAAAATAATCACTTAGCTTCACTTAAAGTCTCATACTCCATTTGTAAATATGTTCGTCAGACAAATATTTTAAAGCCTTTTCTAAAAAGTCATACGGTCTAAGGGGCCAATCATCCCCTAAACTCAATTTTAAAGTCAATATTTCCTAATACATGTCTCAGTCAGTTTAGCGCTCTTACGCATAGAGGTATTAAAATTGAGTTTAGGTGATGATTGGCCCTGCAGAGGTATGTGATCTACCGAAAAAAACAAAACATCAACATTGATTCAGAATTCGCCAAGTTATTGGGTAATATCATCGAGCAACTCGATCTTCCGCGCAAGCACAGAAGGAAGTAGCCTTAGCTAAAAATTATAGTTCAAATCTTTCTGCCATTTCTTGCGGGAGGGGAAAGTTGCACACTAGCGCAAAGCCGCACTATTACATACAAAACATACCTGTACCGATCCATGTCCGATCATACTCACACATCCAAATCACTAACACATAAAAAATAAAGCACCATTCACAAATCTAGCCCCGCCCCTCAGCCACAGTATATTATCAAACTCCATGGTCCACGCGGACTTGTACTTTGACAGAGGAGAAACGTTGTGTATGCCTACTCCCTTCCGTGTTGCTCGCTGGGTAACATTAATAAAATAAATACTTATATTATACTTTTGTAAAATTATAATTGCCGTGATAAGAATGTTTGGTATTTTTAGTTCCCGAGATTTCCCAGAGTTTTCAAATAAACTAAATTTAACGATCCATTTGGATTATAATATTCTACTACTTAAATAATATTACAAAAATAAAGGATCCTTGACTTGATAAGCAACATAATTTAGAAACTGAATAATTCTTAACACAGCAATTTCCTGTAGACGTTTCGAGATTTAGCTCGTTGGAATGACTTCAATGAATAAATGTAACAGGTTAGAGTAATGGTGATCATCACAATTATTATACCTACTAATCAACTAGAGGGCCGTCTCAACTTCGCCTTGGTTGAACATGGGGATAACCTTGTCTAATTTGTGCTACATCTGGGGAACTGTTATTTTTGACGTGACAACGTCTAATAAATCGATAAACGTCGGCTGAAAAAGTGTCCCGTTACGCTCATTGTATGTATCCATCAATGTTTTGTTATGACGTTGTCACGTTAAACTATTGTCCGTAACCCAACCGACTTTACAGACAACCAATTTTTTTTGATACAGCGTGAAATTATTTTTGACGTGATGAAATCGATAAACGCTGGCTGCATGCATGAAAAAGTGTCCCGTTATGACCCGTTACGCTCATGGTCCTGTTACACTCATTGTACGCTTGCGCCGCATCCATCAATGTTTTGTTATGACGTTGTCACGTTAAAACTATTGTCCGTAAACCAACCGACTTAACAGACAACCAATTGTGTTAAATACAGTATTAAATTGTTTTTTCTTTAGTAGTTTCTTTTCTAATATATGGGTCACACCTCACGGGTATAAAAATTGGTTGCCTGTAAAGTCGGTATACGGGCGAAAGTTTTACGTGACAACGACTTTGAGTGGTAAAATAATTTTACGGAAGGGACGCGTGCCTTTCACTTTTTATGTCTCTCTCGCTCTTAGGCGGGCTAATCATGCCCGAGTGGAAGGGACGCGTGCCTCTCACTCGCTCTCGTTGTGAGCGCATAACGTGAGCGGAGCGTAACGCAGTTTCTTGAAGTGTCACCCGGCAAACCAATTTATAAGACGTTGTCACGTCAAAAACAACTTGCAAATTCGGCGTTCTCTCTTTACAACTTTAGTAACGATAAATCTAACACTCTGTGGATTTATTAACAGATGCAAATTATTAATCTTGTGGTTGATTTAGCAAAATGTTGCTTTCTTCTGACCTCAAATTTTGAGTCGCATTTTTAAGTAGGCATGGTTAAAAAAACACAATGGGTCGTTCATTATACATTACCCGAAAATGAAGCGTCGCATACAATCTTATTTGTGAATCCGTTTAACATTTACGTTATTTGCAGTATTGATTGGTTCGCATCAATCGCAATATGCAAATATTAGCCGAGCCCGCTGTCCGCTGCGTCCCGGCCGCGTTCGCGCGTCGCGACGCTATGTTATGCAATTACGATCACTTATTAAAAATTAACCAGCGCTCCGTATTGTGTGCGCCAATCTCGCAGAGTGATTCAATTATGACAACGACTACAGTTTATACATAAAGTTCGATTAAAAACAGACGCAATGTGAATGTGTGCTGTTATGCACAGGCCGGGGCGGGCGTATCGCTATAAACAGTGACGCATCGTCTAGAATATACGAAATGAAATATGAGGCGAAACAATACAAGGATGTTTTTGTCACAAACGTGTTTCCCGCTTTCATTCTACTTCCGACTTAAGAGTGATAATGTGGATGATTATTTCAATGAATTAGCAGCATAACAATGTCGTTTTATTGACGTGACAACGTCTAATAAATCGATAAACTCCGGCTGCTTTCACGAAAAAGTGTCCCGTTATGTCCCGTTACGGTCATTGTACGCCTTGCGCCGCATCTACCAATGTTTTGTTATGGCGTTGTCACGTTAAACTATTGTCCGTAAGCCAACCAACTTTACAGACAACCAATTTTTTACTCAATGAGATAGAGTTTTCGTTTTAAAGTTAAGTTAAATTCCGTTAAAGAGTTGAAATAAAGCCGTGTATGTGAAGAGATGATGTCTGATTGCCAGCGGTATTGCAATCCTATACCAAATACACTGCGCTAAGATAAATGCTGGACAGAAAATGCGGTCGTGGTGGAGGTTCTGAGCCGCGAGGACGCGACTTGGAAAACAGCAAAATCGGACTTAAACAGCACTCGAATTAGGTCGAAAATGTTTCTAACACCCCATATTTTCGTTTCCTTCTCCTAAACCAAACGACAAAAGTCACGGATACCGGGCCCTGCGGAGTTGCTAAATAAATAAAAAAATAAGATAAAAGCGCGAAATCGTAGGTTTGTACGTTTGATATTATCACTTGATTGATTTAAGCGTGTAAGAAAAAAATCATTGGAACAGACACATTCCAAGATATCTATCGAGGACAAGTAACAATAACGCCTCTAATCCAGAGAGGTGGATTATATCTTTGCTTCTTTATAGACGAGAAAAGAAGCAGCGGAAACAAAATAAGAGGACTGCTTATGGATACTGCATACATACTGATCATGCATACACTACATACCAGCCGAAGCTCTACCGCCTACCGAAAATAATATGTAGTTATGCCTTTGGTATTACGTTCTCTTCAGCTTCGTTTAAGTGAGGGCATAGCAGAGTAGTTCACTCAGATGATAGAGGCACCGGTAGCGTAACTTATATATTAAGTAGGATTTTATGGGGTAATTTGGTACAGTAATATGTACTAGTACGGACCTCATCATCATCATCATCAGCCACAAGACGTCCACTGTCAACATAAAAATCCCCTAGATTTCCATAAGAACGGTCCTGCGCACCTGCAACCAGCGGTTTCCAGCGACCTTTGGAGTCCTCTGTCCATCTAGTGGGAGGCCGTCCAACACTGCGTCTCCCGGTTCGTGGTCGCCGCTCAAGAACCTTTTTCCCACATCGGTTGTCAGTTCTGCGAGCGATGTGGCCTGCCATTGCCACTTCAGCTTGCTTACTCTTTGAGCTATGTCGGCCACTTTCGTTCTTTTGCGAATATCCTCATTACATACGGATTCTGTCGCGCAAAGAGACTCGAGCATAGCTCTCTCCATAGCTCGCTGTGTGACTTTGAGCTTCGTTATGAGACCAACAGTGAAGGACCACGTCTCAGTTCCATAAGTCATCACGGGCAACACGCACTGGTTAAAGACTTTCGTCTTTAGGCATTGGAGTATTTTAGGACTCATAGATGTTTTGAAAACGCCCGAACGCTGCCCATCCGAGTTGGATCCTTCGCTGGACCTCTTTGTCGATAAGTTGGATCTACCTTATTGGATCTTTTGACCCAGGTAGACGTATTCGTCAACAACTTCGAGATGGTATTCCCAACAATAACCGGTACAGGTGAGACATGAACATTTGACATGACCTTCGTCTTGTCCACATTCATCCTCAAACCTACCTGTTGGGATACTCTACTGAGGTCCCTGAGCATAGCACCGAGGTCCTCCATCGACTCCGCCACAATGACTATGTCGTCGGCAAACCGAAGGTGAGTGATGCATTCGCCGTTGATATTGATGCCATATCCGTTCCAGTCCAGTAGCTTGAAAACATCTTCCAGCGCGGCAGTGAACAGTTTCGGAGATATAACATCTCCCTGTCTCACGCCTTTCTGTAGCTGGATATGTTTTGTGCAACGGTCCTGTAATCGGACAGACATTGTGGCTTTGCTGTAAATACACTTCAACACTTCGATATAGCGATAGTCGATGCGGCATCGCTGGAGAACGGCTGAAGCACTGCCTGGTCTCGATGGAATCGAAGGCTTTCTCATAGTCCACATACGCTATACATAGTGGCCGATTATACTCCTCGGTTTTCTTGTCGCATCTGCCGAAGCGCATGAATGTGGTCTATGGTACAGACCCTTTTCTGTGGGAAACCGGCTTGTTCGGGTGGCTGGAAGTCGTATAACCTGCGTGCGAGACGATTCGTGATTACCCTCGAAAACAACTTATAAACGTGGCTCAGAAGTGAGATGGGTCCGCTTCTTCGCCGTTAGCATAGTTCTTCAACAAGGTGTTGTCTTACCTTTTTGAAGAAGAGCCACCACTTCACTTGGTGCTCCACGCTTCTGGCGTACGCGGATGTTGTATGACGGAATCGAACAGCTTCTGGAGGACTTTAAGTACCGGTTTTCCACCCGCTCAGAAGCTCAGTCGTAATTCCGTCGTCGCCAGGTGCTTTGTTGTTTTCAAGTTGTTTGAGGCCATCCTCAACAGGCTGACTTCTGGGATATCTTCGGTAAAGTGTCGGGTCAGCTTGGCTCTGGGGTCTTTGCCATGCTAACGACAGGTTGTGCTTGCGTAGAGGTGTATAACTGTTCATAGAACCTCTCAATCTCCTCCAAAAGGCTTCGACGAGACAACGTTACCACTATCGGTCTTCAGTTTGGTCAGCTGACTTTGCCCAAGAGACAGATTTCTTGCGAACACTTTTGAGCCTTTGTTCTGCTTGATCGCTTCTTCAATACTCGAAGTATTGAAGCAGCGTATGTCGCGTCGCACACAAGTAGAGATCTGTCTATTGAGCCGTCTGTATACCGTCATGTCGCCTGAAGACTGTAACCGCATATCTCGTCTGACCGCCATAAGATCTAGAGTTTGATCGGAGAGCTTTTGGGTTCTGTTTGGCGTCGGCTCTTATAAAATTTTCTGCCAACAGCATGAACAGTTTCCACTAGCCTGTCGTTTATTTCGTCCGCCGTTACGCACTCATCTAAGGATTCGAGCGATTTTGAAGTTCGAGTTGAAAGTTATCGGGATCTTCGATCTGAGCGTAATTTGGTCGGAGCGTGGACTTCATTAGACGTGATCTTTCGAGCTTAATGTTTAGATTCAGCGTGCCTCTTACAATACGGTGATCGCTGCCGGTCTTAACCCTGCTGATCACAGAGACGTCGCTGAATATTTGCCGTTTAGTCGTCATAATGAAGTCGATCTCATTTTTGTGGAACCGTCAGGGCTAATCCAGCTCCACTTTCTTTGTGGCTGTTTCTTGAAAAAGGAGTTCATCATAAAGAGGCTCTCCTTTCAAGAAATCCGCTAGACGTTGCCCTCTTGGGTTCCGCTGCCCATATCCGAAATTCCCCACTCTCAACTCATCACCGCTACGTTTGCCCAGTTTCGCGTTGAAGTCTCCCATCACAACTGTGAAATGTGTTGGCGAGACATGTATGGCTTTGGAGATGTCCTCATGGATGGCCTCAACCTCTTCGTCGGGATGTGTCGAGGTCGGTGCGTATACTTGTATGACCTTCAATGAATACCGGTCGCTTATTTTAAGTACATATCATACCACCCTGTTCGACACACTCTCGATCATTATCACGTTGTTGACGAGAGACTTGCGGACGATAAACCCGACACCCCTTGGGATTGTTGATCTCCTCCGGTAGTAGAACAAGTTGCCGGTTCGAGGGTTATCCTGTCCTCGCCCTGTCTACGGACTTCGGATAACCCCATGATATCCCATCGCAACTTGTCCACTTCTTCTTCAGCTCCACAATCTTTTCGTCAGCCCTCAGCGTCCGTGCGTTATATGTTGCCAGGTCGATGCCAATTTGGTTTGGTTTAACGGGGCGACTGCCGGCGTGTCTGTTCTCCGCAAAAGGATCCTTTCCGCAGACTCCTACTTTTCGCTGTGTATCTGTGCCTGTATCCGACCATCTCGAGCTGTTGGGTGTTACTTTGTCATCAACTCTCAACTTTGATTCGTATATCGAATCTAAGGACCTGATGGGCTGCCAAAAACTTAGGTGTCCTCTCAAAGGTTTACTTCAAATCTGAACAGTTGTCACGTTATACCAAGCACAGATTCGCTCCTGTATGGAGTACTGCTTCACCTTTGGGATGGATCGGCTATATCAGCTGGAAGTTCTGGAATCGATCGAGAAACGTGCCAAAAGGCTCATAGGGTGCAATGACATTCTCGTGCGAAAGAGACTGCAAAGTCTCGAACATCGCCGGAAAATTGCTAGCTTATCGGTTTTTGCGGATACACTTCGGAGAGCGTGCGACTGATTTGTACGATCTAATACCACCTACCCTTTTTCTATCGGAATGCTCGTAGCTCGAAAAATTCAAATCGTTTCATGGTTGATGTTCCAAAGACTCGAACAAAATTTAGATTTGACTCTACTTTGGTCGAATAAGAACGTCAAAAAGTGGAATCGACCAGAGGGTTTTGAGATAGTAGACACAAAGATTGTAATCTTTATCTCTTCAAATCGAGAGTGAATCGGTTTCTTCTAAAACACGCTTATCGTCTAAAAGCATCGTTTAACATCAGGCGAGATGGCGGTCAAGTGTAAACCTATAATAGGTTTACACTTGACCGCTATATAGCCTTAGCTCTCTCCTTGCGAGAGAATGCCCGAGTCCCAGCAGTGGGAACATTTAGTGGGCTGTTGATTGTTGATTGATATATAGTCTGATGTTAAACGACAACGCAGTCTACGATTATGCGTGCTTACCTAGAAAAATTGATTCGCTCTCTACTTGAAAACATTGCAACCATTAGGAAAAACCTACGCCAAGCTACACTCCGCGAGGCATAAGCTGAACTTTGCATTTGTGTGAGTGTACATGGATAGTGTAGGTGTGACAACCGGCCTTAGGCGCGGCGCCATTCTGTCTCGCCGCGCTCCTGCCTGACTCACACTAATGCAAAGCTCAGCCTATACCTCGCGGACAAAATTTCAAGCTCCTGCCTGATTGGTGATCACTCACACTAATACATAGCTCAGCTTATACCTCGCGGAGTGAACCAAGCACCACATTCCACAACATATACAAATGAATGTTACTTTTTCTTTCTTGTTACCTTGTTTACCTGTATAAAATATTTGAAAATAAACACAAATATCTTTTCTACTAAAGAGTTCTCTTTATTGTGCGGCCTTCAAATACTTGTTTTCTGCCCTGTTATTTGTAGCACCCTGAGTAAATCCACAGTTTGAAATACATTGAGATAGGACGTGGGTTGATAGCTACGGCTCAATCTCAGGATGTCTCATCAAAAACAGTACAAAAAAGCCGCAAGCAGCTCTGGGCGTAATGGCGAATATAATGTATGGTAATGAGGCGCGGGCGGCGGACGGCGCGGCGGGCGGGACGTGACGTCACGCGTCGGACCGCAGCCGCCCGCCCTAACGAGCGCCTGTGCATTTTCAATACTAAAGCCACTGTCCCAATCTCAGGTACGATTCAGAAATCACATCTAAATTACTAAGTGTTCCAATACAAACGATAGTTAGCCACATTTTCGTTTAGTTCATTATAATGTTTGAAAATATTATTATATTAATCTACCAGGTAAACGGCGTTTCGTTACGAAAGTCGTTACGCTTTGTTGTCCTAAGTGCTTAAGCATTGTGTCTGTGTATATCGAAGCTAGGTGGCTCGCGGGATGAAGAAGGCGAACTCATTCGCGACAATAAAAACAGCGCTACAAAAATAATAAAAGTTACAGAGCAGGCGCCCGCGAGGCGCCGCCGGAGGCAGCGCGGGAGCGCCCCTAGACCGCGAGCTCGTGCTACAAACTATTACGGCACACAATATACCTTAACAGAATTATAAGCATACTACAACGAGCATAACACAGTCTCACCTTATTTAAAAAACGCAGTAGTTACATGAAAATAGAACTGATTATCATATTTATTGAAAGACTAGCGGTCCGCCCGGGTTCGCCCGTGGTACATGATATATTTAGCCTATAGCATTCAGGGATCATGTACATTTCTAAGGGTGAAATAATTTTTGGAATCGGTCCAGAAGCTTCTGAGATTAGCGCGTTCACACAAAAAAACCTCTTCAGCTTTATAACATTAGTATGAGTATATTTATGTAGATATGACGACCGCAGAGCAGTGCTAGGTAACGATTTGGACTTTTCATGTTCCAATAGCTGCGTGATACTGTGCTGTTATGGGTACGCGTGTCGCTTATCATCAAGTACACATGTACTGGTCGTCCTGTCACTCTATACTTCAGAATAATTAAAAGTCCTATTTAAATTTAAATTTGACTGGCCTTGTGGCTTAGTAAGTAGTAACTTTGCCTGCGAAGCCGAGGTTCGTGGGTTCGATCCTCACCCAGTACAAATATTTGTGTAATGAATTTAAATGTTTGTACTGTGTTTGGGTGTTTCTATGTATGATAACTATTTATTTACAACTCTCTCTCTCTATGGTCGCTCCCTCATGGCTGAGGATCGTGGTCATCGCTGGATGTGGATGCTCTACTCCTAGATTTTATCATCTGCTTCCACCGGTGTCTGCTGATCGCGTCTCTGACGACCGTGCTGAACTTGGTTGATGAAGAACCTCTCACTTGATCGCTCCATCTAGTTGGGGATCTTCCCTGGGCTCGTTTACCCTCCGTATTTCCAACTATGATCAGCTTTTCAAGGTTATCATCTCCCCTTCTCATTGCGTGGCCGAAATAGGACAAAATGCGCTGCTGGCAGATTGTAGACAAGCGGGTTTGGACTCGAAGCTGTGAAAGGACCGATACATTGGTGCGCTTAGCGGTCCAGGGTATCCTCAACATCCGCCTCCAGCACCACATCTCGAATGCATCGATCCTTTGCCTTTCTCGGGCTCGTATTGTCCATGTTTCCACACCGTACATGAATATTGGGAACACTAGAGCGCGCACTAGCCGGATCTTAGTGGTGACAGTTAAACCTCTTTTCTTCCAGATGACATTCAGTCGGGTCATCGCATCCCTAGCCATGCCAATACGCCTCTTTATCTCTGATACGCAGTTGCCATCGTCGTAGATCAGAGCACCCAGATAAACATAGTGATCCACAATGTCAACCCCAGGGATGATGTTACTTGTGCTGGGTAATTTTCCGGCACGGTCTACTACCATTAGCTTCGTCTTGCTCCTGTTTACCGCGAGACCCATCCGGTTGCTCTCCGTCTCGAGTTTTTTGAAACAGCTCTTGCATATCCACCACAGACGTCGCTAAAAGGACCGTGTCGTCGGCATATCTGAGGTTCGAAATCCGTTTCCCTCCTATCGGAAATCCCTTCCTCCATCCTTCCAACACTCTGCGCATGATAAACTCCCCATAGATGTTGAATAGGGTGGGTGATAGGATGCATCCTTGCCGCACTCCGATCTTTGTTTCGAACACATTGGAACAGTCGGTGCCGACTCTGACAAAAGAGCGGTTCTCAACATACAGGTGTTGTATCAGGTTGTAGAAGATGTTCAGGGGTTCCCATCTCGCGTAACACAGTCCACAGCTCGTCCCATCGCACGCAGTCAAAGGCCTTAGTGTAGTCTATGAAACACAAGATGTCCGGGCTATTAAATTCCCGGCTCTTCTCGATGACTTGGCGGATATTAAGTAGCTGCTCTCTTGTGAAAGGCAAGGCTTTCACAAAACCAGCTTGTTCTTGTGGTATCTGGACTCTGAGGAAATGGTTGAGCTGCTGGTTTATTACAACTATTTACAACTATATAAGTATTATATCAGCTATCTGACCGCCATTTTACAAGCTTTGCTTGGTTTGGGGTTAGATGGTGTTGTGTGTGAATTGTCCACTATGTTTTTTTTAATTTAATTTCAAGTAACGTTTGTTTCTTGTGTATTTTTAGCCGTGTCATATTTGAAGTATTTAATAACCTATAATTATGAGTAGCACAAGTATTACAAACTATATTGCAGAGCCAAGTATGATAGAAATCGATTGAATTGGATAGATAAGTAATGCAACGTAAAACTCAGAGTTAATATACGAATCTGACTGAGAAGGGATCGCGTGCTGGCAAAATAACGCGTGATTACTATTGAACTTTCGTAACGAGTCTCTCTCTCTCTCTAACTAACTTTTAGTTACATTCTAATCCGTATGTCTTTTGAAATAAGTAATATTCAATGATAAGTTATAGTTTAGATTACTTAGTTACGAAGACAACTTTATAACCAAAACTTGTACTCTACAAATGTTTCTTTTTAAAACATTATATTTTTACCTAAGTAAAATAATGAATATACTGATACGATACGAATGACCATACAAAATATATTTGAAATATCCACAAGTTGAACGAAATCTCCATTACTACGCTACGTCAAACGGCTTCTGTTTACTATCACTTCAAAGAGTTGCCTTATTTAAGATTTCTTTATTTTACACGAAATATCACTTCATTATTACCAGCAGCAAGTACAATCCGAGTAATGATGCCTCGGAAAAAATAAAGAGGCTATAAATGATGATGGTAGCCGAAATCCTCAGACATTTTATGAAAAGATCTGTCTTTCTCATTGGATACAGTTGTACATGTTTACGTTTTCAGCCTTATTCGACTAGATTAACGTATCCAGTAAGGGCACAGAGCCACAGAAAGAGAAGTTATATTTTTTCGTGGAGGTTGCATCATCCATCAAAGGGCGTAGACTGATTTATGGAAGCGGCGTAGCGTAGCGACAGCGGCGTAGGCCACTCGCGATGACTCTGCGATTGCGAACCTACGGAACCACATTTTTAAAGTCACACGCCTGTAACTTTTTAAACTATTATAAGTTTACTAGCGGTCCGCCCCGGTTTTGCCCGTGATACACATGCAGCGTATAGCACTCAGGAATCACGTACAAAACTAACGGTGAATTTTTTTTTTAAATCGGTCCATTAGTCCCTGATATTAGCGCATTCAAACAAAAAAACCTCTTGAATTCAATTCAATTGAAATACAGCACCATCAGACCCCAAACTGAGCAAAGCTTGTACTGTGGGGGTCAAATAGCTGATATAATTACGATTTACGATGATGTTCAAGACTGAAGTCATTTTCGAACATGGGTTGCAACGGCAAGTGACTTTTACAGTAACGTCCGTGGACTGTATAGTCGCTGATTGGTGACAGGAAGCGATTTATCTAAGAAGACGATAGACGTTAAGGCACTTTTTTTTAAAAGACCTATGTGCAATTTTTGTTCCAAATGGCCTCTATAATCTATCAAACTGGACATATGTAGAATTAAAGCCGCGAATTGCGAATTGCGAATGTATCAAAATACCTGATCAAAAACAATGATACCGTCACTCGAAAATTTTGGGCTTAGATTAGAGCGAGTTTAAAAATGAAGCCCGTGACGTAGTAACTGACACGGTATCTGTGCCTCGGGCCCGGTACAGGCGGTATCTGCTACCTCTTCTGCGATGCCACTTCGGATGACGGAATGTGCCATGCGACCGGATGCCAACTCGGTTGCTATTTTTGCAGCACGCGAAGTTACTCAGCCATCAAAGATCGATTTGAGGGTATATTTTGAGGTTTCGAAACACCTACGATATTTTGTGTTTTTAGTTTTTGAAACTTCTTAAAAAGAGTTTCCTGTTTGACTGGTCTCGAGGCCACTCTACTTGCGAAGCCGAGGGCGGTGGGTTCGATTCCCACCCAGTGCAAATATTTGTGTGAATTCATTGAAATTGAAATTTTGTATTGTGTCTGGGTGTTTCTATAAATAAATAAAATAAATAAATATTGGTGGACAATTCACACACACCATCTGACCCCAAACTAAGCAAAGCTTGTAATATGGTGGCCAGATAGCTGATATAATACTTACATAATTGTAAATACATACTTATAATACATAGAAACACCCAGACACAGTGCAAACATTTGAATCCATCACACAAATATTTGCACTGGGTGGGAATCGAACCCACGACCCTCGGCTTCGCAGGCAGAGTTACTTCCCACTAAGCCACGAGGCCAGTCAGTTTCTATGTATAATAAGTATGTACTTAAAACTATGTAAGTATTATATCAGCTATCTAGCCGCCATAGTACAAGCTTTGCTTAGTTTGGGATCAGATGGCGTTGTGTGAAAATCGTCCAACAATATTTATACCAATATTTAGATTTGTTTAATTGTATATCTGTGCATCTTAGCAATTTATACGGAGTTTGTGAATTCATTTAGTTAGTTAAATGAAGGCAAACGTTCATCAGAATGCAATCAAAGAGTAACAAAATGTAAAAATAAAGATTTATCTACAGAGAATATATATTTTGTGAAAAATGTAAAGTACATTTACATCGAAAAATGGTAACATTTAGCTATCATGTCGGGGCTGGCGGTTACCGAGAAAATTGAGAGTATTCATCATAATGCGTGACGTTTAAAATTACCGCCGAGCGCCCGCCCTGCACCTACATAAATCAAAACAAACACTAGTTTCGGCTTCAGTTCCTAACTTGTTCTCAGTATAGAACTATAACATTTTTTTATTATTTTAAAACCAGAGGGAATACGTTTTAAATTCATACGATGTAAAAAACTCTAGCAGAATAAATACTTTACTTTTGCTGGAAATCCTCGTGTGTGCAATAATTTAAGCGCTGGTTTGCTGATATTTATAGCTATGGTTAAAGTGGTACTGGGTTTATACGAGCGAGTGCGAGTAATGCGCGCTTTTTGGCTACACAATGTTACTATTTATGGGCCAGTGGCGGTGTATCCACCATCGCTGATCAGGGCCCGTACCGTGAACTCTTAAAGCGATGATTTTGCGAGGCAATGGATGCTTAACATGTTGTGTTCCGCGATCATGAACTATATTACCCGAAAATAAAGTTCACAGTCCTAATGCACTAAATGTTAACCGACAATTGCTCCATAAAATCATAGCGAAGAGTCCATGGTTCAGGGTCAGACCGAAAACACCCTTCGCCCCAGGGGTTATCCACCCTTACACATACTTCATTGTTTATTCATTTTCAGTTACACCGCAATGCAGTTTAATGGACATTATCTAGACAGATCTAATATGTCTCCTCATTAGATATTTCATATACTCATATAAAAAAAGATAAATAATAATTCTGATTGCAAAATAAATACAAGTGCAGTGAAAAAATTACCAAATGTTAATTTAACCATTATGCTGGGTAACTAAATACAATAAGATACACATTATTGACACACCAAAACTAAGGACGTCTCTTATTTTGAAATATGAAAAATTTCACATAATAAGCAAATAACAGCTTAATGAATAAAATATTACCTTCGTTTAAAGCAGGCTCTAATTTCTGAATAGAAGCTTTCTGGGATATAAAATGTGTGATATTATATTTGAGAGCGAACGTGCCGACGCCGACGCCGCAGACGTTATGTAGCCAGAAAATTAAGTTTTTCATAAATACCTAGGCTCTACGCTTGCAGTGTCATCAAGAAATCAAACATTTGACGTCGAAAACAAGTCTGTACGTAGTTAGTACTCGTAGTAATAATTACTTTTTAATTTTATCGAAGTGAAAAGCTGTAAAACGGACGATATTTAGTTAAACCGACTTCAAAACCACTAATAAGGCACTGACTTCAAATAGATGAGTGAGTAGGGCTTATGATGTCAATGATTTTAATTTATTTTTATTTAAAAAATATTTTAGCCTTTACAGTGCAAAACAATTTTTTATTAACGTATTTACCCAATTTCGTAGTGACAGGTTCGAGTTTCATAACATTTGTGAAATCTACAATTACGCGTCATTCAGAAAATTGTATGCAAATTTTAGTTTTTGGTTCATATTTCAAAACCACTTGACCGATTTCGATAAGATTTATATGGGCCCATTCGGGAAGCATACCCATCCGAACATAAAAATAAGTTTTCAATTTTGAACAAAATAAACAGGGGTCGAATTTATAACCTCCTCCTTTTTGGAAGTCGGTTAAAAAGTGACAAAATTTTCGGGAGTGAAAACGTCAAGAGATTTTATATATTGAATATTCTTGTACTTTCCTCCCCCCTGGTTACATTTGATTTCGAAGATGGGGAATGCAAACAGCAGCGGTAGTGAAGGAAACGAGTACGGAGAGCATGTCTGGTGTAGCAGCGACGCAGACTTCACAAGAGCCCTAACGAGTGGCTTCGGCTGCGGCGCGCAGCCCCGTCTCGCGAGCGGCCGGCGCACCTCCTGCATTTATTCATGTCGTTACCGCTAACGATAATTTTATCGTGTGCTCATTTGCTGGCGCCAGCCCCGCGGCCATCCGTCATTGACACCAAATCGACAATTCGTGCAACACTAAAAACTTTATTGCCACATAATTGACCTGCTGTAAATAACCCTCGACCGAGTCGTTTTATTGCTACTTTATATTGTCAAGGAGCTTAGTTTATCCCACGCGAACGCCTCCGAGCACAAACAACACGACATGTCGTGTACTGCAGCTATAGTATAGCGATGTACGCGAAGAATGCGCAGAAAACGTGCTTTCATGCGAAGTTTAGCGAAGATTCACGTTCGAAACTTTACAGACATGAGTAATCTTTTGTTTTAAGTTGGAAGAAAATATTTCTTAATTGACATCATTGAAAGATGCACAGATACGCAGAACGCCTGTACTAAGCTGAAAAGATCTCGTTCTATTCAATATTATGGACAATTTTTTATTACGCGAAACTATTAAACCTGAAATAGCAAAAATAAATCGGTTGTTCCATCTAAAAAAAATCAGACTCTACTACACTTTTACAAAAAAAAAAACACGTCGGATTAACCAGATTTTCTTTTTTTGAAGACGATTAAAAATAGAGTGATAATTTTAAGCGCAAAACTAGGAGAAATTCTACGATAAAGGCTATTACGCTCTTGAGCCAAGGAAATTTGTATAAATGTAGAATTTCTAACAAGGTCGTCTTGAAAATTTATTGAAGTTCTCTCAGAACGTTGTAGGTAATTGAATAGCAGCACTACGGGTTACTGAGCGACACTAGAGGTATAAATTCATTATACCTCGCTATATTTTTGTTCCACGTAAAAACTTAGTTATTTATGCATCCGTGTTTAAATTTACAATAATTTACAAAATGCATATCATCTATCAAGGAATTATGAAAACTTGCCAATTTACCTCTAAGCCAACTTCGCCTGACCATCTAACAAGGCTCTGGTGAACCGAAATAACTATTTCAGCCTAGCTGAAATACATAATCGCCATGATAGAAAAGAAACACATATTTAGAGATGTCTCAGTGATCAACAAGTTTTACACCAGAAGTGATCACCAGCTTATTCGAAGCTCTCAACAAGCCGACGAGTATACACACGTCGAATATGAAAGAATCCTCACTGCTAGAGGAAGTACAGAAAAGCAGCTATAAACAACAATCACACTATCCAGATCACTAGAGGAACTATGTCGGGTCAGAATATGGCAGCTTACAGTAGAGAAAGTGGCTTTGTTTGTGGCACTGGATGAGGAAGAGACGGGGATACAATTTTGAGACCATTAAACAACCCCATTGTTGATATCACCCAGTGCACCAACATAGTGTTTGATGGTAGAATTCTTGAAATAGCAAAAATCATCGAAGGAAGCTCTGACATTCAAGCACAGTGGAAAAACTAGTTGATATCGAAAATCCGATGAGTCAACGGTTTCCCTGGGTGTGGAACAACAACATGGTTAGATACTTCGATGTGAACAAAGACGCAATAATCACAACTGAAATGCTATGTGCTAGGAAAATAGCCATACACTGTGTGTCTCCGCTAGATAAAATACGGTATGAAGTTATCCAACACAAAACCAAATTCACTGACAAAGCGTAAACAAACAGCAAGCTAAACTGGCAATGAGCCAGCCATACAGCCAGAAGAACCGATAACCCCTGGGATAGACGGACGAGTTCTAGATTGGAGACCGCGTTTAGGCAAACGCAGTATAGGACACCCTAGAACCAGATAGAGTGATGACCTGGTTTAAATAGTAGGAAAAATTAGGGTAAAACGTGTGAATGATCGAGCTCAGTGGCGTGCATTAGGAAATGTCAACATCCAGCAGGGGATAGCTATAATTTATTACACCTATTACTGGGGAAAATGGTTTTAAGTATTTTTTATGTGACAGATGTTTTTTTGCGATTTTAGCCTTGAGTTAAATTTGGTCAGAATGTTTCTGTCCGCTTAGTAAAAGTTCTGCCTGCTACTTTATAAACAAACACATTCCTGATTAAATAAGATGCAAACTGTCGCGTTATCTTTTTGCCGTGGTGCGGCAGAAGCGTGGACGCAGCCAGCCGCCGCCGCCGCCCGCCGCCGCGGCTCGCCTCGGCCACGCCATTATTGCACAAACTTTCATGTGCTTCGCATACATTTTCATAATTAAAGGGGCAGTCCGCGCCAACTGCTTAACTTATATTTACAGTCACTAATATCGCTAACTTCGTCTTCTTTGTTCATTTGATAATTAATTACACATTTCTGTTGACTGATATCGGTAAAATCGCGCACTTCTAAGTTTTATGTCATTATCGTGCACGTTCAAATTAATTATTATTAATTTTGTAAAAACAGGCGCTACCTTGGCAAGGTTCGTAGTACTCAACATAGAGGATATCTAGTTTTTTAGGACTTAAGGATTCTGTCTATTCTAATTTTTCGGCACAAAACAATCAACATCGTAATTTCTTTAATAATATTAATTGATATAAAATGAGTGAAGGCAAAACTATAACATTAACAACATATATACGGTCGAATTGAGAAACCTCCTTTTTTGAAGTCGGTTAAAATACAAAATATCGTCGTCTGGTATTTGTACCTCGTATGTCGTATCGTCTGGTATGTCGCATTGGCGAAAAATTCGTCTGCGTATGATTTAGAAGATGCTGGCTGGTCCTGGCCTGGGCTGAGGCTGGCCCTGGATGAAAGTAGCATTTGTGTTATTCCACACCATAATACACATATATATGTTCCAAATTTCAGCTTGATCTTTTCAGTTTTTATGGCGTAAATGAGCAACGAACATCCAGATTTTCTCATTTATAATATTAGTAGGATTCGAGTCTGATTTACAATCCATACGATCAAAGTTTCAAGAAATACATAGTAACATTTCAAAAAATACACCAGAAAATGTTCATTAATCAACCGTATAATTTATTGCTAAATTTCCTGAAAGAAAAGGGACTAAATATAACTTTTCAAGTTTATTTTTCATTATTTATTCTTTCTACTAACTAGCAAACAACGAAGAGGAAGTAAATACAAAAGGGATAAGATAAAAAGGTCTCGGAACTAAAATAAACAATAAAGAGTGGAGTTACCTAATGAACTCGTGAAAATTTGGCACAGGGTGTGCGCGAGGGGTTGCTTATTAGAAATTCTCAGCTCGGAAGGAGTCCGGAGGCGACGCCAGCGTACGGGACGTGGGTTTTAAATGTGATGTACGCTGCTAGATACCCAATCTGGAGCAATGGATTTAAAATAAAGCGGAGAAGAGCAATGTTGAATCTATTTCGACGCGACAAAACTAAGAGAAGAAGAGCAATGTTGAATCAACAAAAAAAATCACCTAGTGTAAATTCACCTATCACCTTGATATTGACTGAATCGTCGAACAGCAAAAGTAGGCTTTTTAAGCGTGACGTCCGATGCTTGTTGATAGTCAATGTGGAGTATTCATATTCTTTGAGAAGGAAATGCCCGTTCTTAATGCACAATGAGTGCATTTATTTTGGCCGCCATTTATGGCACTAGTAATAAGTCTTTTCTGTTTTGTACTTTTTAATTTTACTGGTGTGCATAATAAAGTGTTTCTGTCTGTCTGTCTGTCTGTCAATGAGTTTCTTGGATCTAACGACATACTTTACGCATGAATACTGATATCATACAACGTTGCGCTCAAACGGAAATGGTACGCATAATCAAACAGTTAAATATTTACACGTATCCCGAACTCAAGTTCTTTTAAAAAATGCAAAACAAATGCCGATCCTTTTCATTAAAAAGATAAGAACAATACCGCGAGCTCCGAATAACAACAAGGGCCGCAGTGTCCAGCCGTACCCTCCGATGAATTTTATTTGGATCGCACTCGGGTACGGGTCGGGTTGGCGCCTCGATTGCCCCAATAATCGCAACCGTAGAGGGCGCGGAGCCTCGTTGGAAGCGCGCAGCTTAACCGGCCCCGCCAGTAACTCTACCGTTCGTGCGGCCAGACTCCTGTATAACTTTAAAATTGCACGTTCCCCGTGAAAACTTCTACCTTGTAAATTCCAAACGCTCCGACGGTATCGATGTAAACTCGCAATAAACAGATACGTAACCTAAATTGGCAATCTATTCCTATTACAGCGTCGTTGTCGAATAACTGCTGGTAGCGAGAACCAAGTGATAATTCATAACTACGAGAACGATCAAAATGTAAATTACTGCAGCACACCGCGCAGATTGGAATATAATTCTGGCGATATTTTAATATTATTGTTATTTAACAACCATTAATGGTACCGACGATTTGGCAGAATTGCAATAATTTGATAACGTACCGTAATAGCTTCATAGTCGTAATTGTTGCTGACATATCTAAAGCTAAAATTGCCTAAAATTATTGTTTCTATGTTATTTCGTGCTTCATTGAACCTTGAACTAGCATAAAAAATTAATAAATGTGATGTTGAAGTTTAACGTGAAGCCGAGGATCAGATTGTATAGCATATTATTGGAAAGGCCTAAGTCCACCAGTGTACGAATGTGGGCTGATTATGATGATGATGAAGTTGAATGTCTAATGATAATAATTAATTTGACTTTTAATGATTTATGTATGATGTAGAAAAATGACGGTCCACTGTTAGCCATTTTTAGGGTTCCGTAGCCATATGGCAAAATGCGGGACCCTTATAGATTCGACATATCTGTCTGTCCGTCCGTATGTCACAGCCACTTTTCTCAGAAACTATAAGAACTATACTATTGAAACTTGGTAAGTAGATGTATTCTGTGAACCGCATTAAGATTTTCATGCAAAAAAAAAAATAGTTTTAGGGGTGTCCCATACTTAGAACTGAACTCAATTTTTTTCCCATCTAAACCATACGTGTGGGTTATCTATGGATAGGTCTTCAAAAATGATATTGAGGTTTCTGACATGTTTTTTTTCTAAGCTGAATAGTTTGCGCGAGAGACTCTTCCAAAGTGGTAAAATGTGTCCCCCTCTAACTTCTAAAATAAGAGAATGACAAAACTAAAAAAATGTATGATGTACATTAACATGTAAACTTTCAACGAAAATTTATTTGAATGAGATCTAGTAAGTAGTTTTATTTAAATACGTCACAAAAGCACTATTGTTAAAACACTGATTAAAGTAACAACAAGACTTTTGTAACTTTTATATTATGTTACTAGCTGCTACGGAAGCCTTCATGGGCGAGTCCGACTCGCACTTGACCACTTTTAATCAGTTTGCATTCAGTGCCAGATGACAGTGAATAGTGGATAAGTATAGAAAAATGTGATTTTTTTAAATTTTATAATGTGAATGATGAACCCAAACTAGAAATAGAATGCGCCATCACTTAAACTATTAAAAATGTAATTATGATAAAACGAATATCAATTCGGCCCCTAGCCAGCGGGCATAAAAAACCATGATAAAGCCGCGCGAATCCTTCAGTGGTATTTTCACACTTAATTTTCTTGGAACACAGTAGCGGTAAGAAATAAAGTTAAAATTAAGACGCGAGTTTATGGGGCGTTACGGGGTGGAGGGCGCAAGGTGGGCGCCCGGAGGGGCGGGCGGCGAGCGCGCCCGGCAGGGGCGCGGGGCGCGGGCGGCGGTGTGAGAGCCCATTCGAATTCAGCGCGCGAGCTACGCCGTAGATACCGGCAGGCGGAACACGTACTTCACTTCCACTAACTCCAACTATTGACAATATTAATGCACGCTTAGCAGGGCCGAGCGACGCCGTGCAGCGCCTACTGAATATTATTTAAAATCAGCACGATACAAAACCGTCATATTTATTCAAAGGCCCCATTAGCACAATCGGACGCGTTAATTTATCTTTCGATCGCTTATTGGCACTAATTTATTCCGTTCTTAAGAGAAGTCTCCGGAAGTAAGGCAAATATTAGACGAGGCTCGGGCCGCAGTCGACGTCGGCTGCCATTAATTCCAGAATTGAAATCTGGAATTGCGGCGACGGCGGCAGCGGCGGCGAATTTACATTCATCGCGGTAAGAACTTAAATCAAGTTCTCAGTTACGATTCAGTTGCGATATTATTTTATTAAAATATGTAAATGGCGCCGTTCCAGCGCGTAGATACCCCGGTAAGGACCTTACAATTGCGGGGGCGGATATCTCTAACGACGCAATATTTTCATTAGTGAGGCTGTTACCTAGCGGAGGACTTCGCTATTACATTTTTTATAATTTCTCAATTAAGTCAGCTAGACTAATAATAGTGAATGTACGGCTTAATTTAATGTTTGAATTACCTGCCTAAAAGTCGAGACTAAGAAGTTGTTTCTATGTTAGGCACCATTTTATGTATTATATCAGCTACAATTTATATATATTGATTCAACAAAGTTTCGTAAAATCTACAGTAAAAAACTAAGAAATACCAAAGAAGCAGTACGCCCGCAGCTTCATCTGATTCAAGGCACAAAGCAGTTTTCAATTTATCGGGAATAAATGCTCCGGTTGGCAGCTCAGACACCCAATTACCGCGCACAAAAGCTGATTACCAGCGCGGTGCGGGCGCCGAGCTCGGGTGCACGCCGCTCGCGAGCTGCGGCCTGGCGTTGCCGTCCCACACTTCCGAGCAGCCGTGTAACTCTATGACAATTTTCCTATTTTCTTTTCTTCATACATTGGTAAGCTTACCCTTGACCGTCATCTCGCCTGATCTTAAGCGACTATGCTGTTAAAGACAGAGCGCGTAGTGTCAAGAGTGCATATGGGTACATGCATCAAGAAAAACTCAATCAGGCAACACATTCCACAATCTAGTTGTTCGTGTAACGAAAGTGAGAGCAACTTTTTTGCTCTGGTCTTAAGAACACCAACCGTCTTTTTAAGCCTCATCATCAGTAAACTTTACAGTTTTGTTTTTTTTTTAATTTAAATTAGCCACTCCACAGACTCCGGGGTCCGTGATCTTTGTCATTACAATTGTCTTTTTTACACATTTCTTGGATAAGGAGAAGAAGAGGAAAATAAAGGGGAGTTGGGTACATTCAAAACCTAATTCTAGTGCTCGTCTGTAGAGCCGATCACTACCGGTTGGGATTCCGCTAGTAATCGACTCGACATCGAGTGTTTGTTACAGTGTACAGTTGTTGTTGTTACAATGTTCAGCATTTCGACATTTTTCTCGACCTCGTGTTTGCTAATCCCTCTTGGCAGGTCCTCAATTGAATCCAAGGAACCTGATAGATACTAGAATACTAGACCGGAATACAAGATAGGAACTAGAAAAAAGTGCCATAGCTCAATCAAAACTACCGTATTTGTAATTGTTTTTTTCTTCCAAACACGGTAGTTTTGATTGAGCCAATCATAACAAACTGCGTTTCGCGATCACCTGAGAAGTCCACGAGTTTGACTCATATTGTAGCACTGATTTTTTATTGTTTTTCCTGTATGTCTGTTTTAATATTTTATGCGTACAATTAAAGTATCTGTCTATCTTTTATATTATGGGAACGATGGTGTATAACCGACTTCCCGTTGAGATCCCATTTAATCTACATTTTTAAAATAATACACCATTACCCCTATCTTTAAAAATATAATATTCATAGCGAAGTTAGAATATTCTTATTTTCTGTTAAATCGTAAACTTTTTAACCTACCACTTTACTTTACCTAACACTCAATAATCGAAAATAGTCGTCTACTAATAACGGTGGTCAAAACAGTAATTATTCATTCTGAAATATGCCGTATATCTGTGTAACTTTGCGCGAATTGCCGTAAATTACGGCAAGAATCGTATGACTGACTATCCTGGTAGAGCCTTGCACTTGGCTGCAGCGGTGTGGCGCGCTTCAAGAATATTTGAACGGCTTGTGAGGAACTCTTCATTTACTCTGTTTGCACAGCCGCCGAGATACGGACGGAGCTCTGATACGGACTGTGATTGAATTCAATGTCAATACTGGCTCATACATCTTGTCCGTGTATACTTTTGGTACTTACTATTTTAATAAAGGAGGCAAGACTCTTAATGACGGTACGAATTATATTATTTTACATTCTCTTATGACTTACGTACCTTTAACTGATGTATACTTTTATTTTGCGTTTCACTAAATCTTACTATCCTACTTGTATTATAAAAGCAAAAATATTTGTTGCTCAATAACGTCGGACCACCTGATAGGATCGGGTCGAAATTTGGAATACAGATATATTGATTATAATCACACCAATCAAACTGTACTTATAGTTTAAAACAACACATATGTTAGGCACGCTTTTTATCGCGGTAAAATAACGGTAACGACAACTGGGCAAGTGAAAACAAATCTTTAAAACCAGATTTTCATAATAAAACAGTGGTCGAGTAGGTACAGTGAACTACAGGATTTTAGAATTTACGATTGTACTAACGTAAACTCTGCGACGGCGACGGCCGTCGGACAGAATTTACTACGCTGAGATATGATTTTAAATCATCACTCAATCGAAATGGAGGCTATAGGTCGCACTCAGAAAAAACATAGCCTTATTAGGGACTAGACATAGACTATACGACCTTATTAGGGATGTCGAATGGGTTGTTGTTCTGTACCTACACAGGGGATGAAAATAGTCATACCATCTTTTCAAAATCGGCACTAACGAGTAGTAAAAACGGTATCTAGGTAATTATGAGGTAAATGATGTAACATGTCCATTTTGAAACTACAACATTGCCTTTATCATCTCTACAAAACCAGTTACAAGAGGCCTTGTGATTTGATTATACTTTCAAGTCACAAAGGCATGAATGCTCTAGTAAAGTGTCTTCCTCAGGTAGAATAAGGTTCCGACAGGCGATGTCCTGGGAAATCAGGAACGAAGCATCGCGCGCCAGTGAAGGCTCGCGCGACATCTTGTCGCGTCTGTGTTTATCACTTCTATACTATAATAGACTACAACAGCGAAGGTGATGATATGTAGTGATAATGTCGACAGCCATTTATTGTAAACGTTTGCTACTAAAATAGTAGGCAACTCACTTGATTGGTCCACCGCAGTTTATGGGATTGATTTTCTGATTCGAGTGGCGATTGAATTCGCCACTCTACGGACTACAGGGACCGTACGCTTTGTCATTTGAGTTACTTTTTCACATTTGTCGTGGACATTAGAAGAAGAAAATAATAATAGCATAAGGTAGGGAACATTTTTTTATACTGTCAGTGATGTCTCTCTAGTCCGATTTCGTCTCTTGAGTTGCTCAATACCGGTTCGGTAGGGGCAAAGGTAGGCATAGACTAATGGTACTATGCCTGACGCTACGAATGCTAATAAAAATATACATTGGACTTGGAGGAAGTTTTGTAGATGTAAGGAATCAAATTTAATTAATTGGGATAATTCGCCCAGCACCATACGATACCCGATAAATCAGCTGATAATAACCGTACTCAAAGGGTTTAGGTAAAATAAAGCACATAGGCCGTATACGCGCGTATTATAGCCATTATCCAAAGTAATACGTTAATGCAAATCTACGTGTCGCATTGTAAACGTCCTTCATTAGCAGTGCAAACCCCAGCTCCAGTTGAATTATGGCGGCGCGTCATAAGCTTAAGACGTGTGCAAACAAGATTTATGTAATTAATTTAGGAGATAAGAGCGGGCACGAGAATACATACGTTATAGAACACAAAGGATCCTAGCACCTAAGCCCGTGCCAGCTCTCTCAATAAGATGCTATCATTGTGGAGTGCCGCGAGTCTGGAGCTTCTAGTCTGATGAAACAACACGCGGATTTTCGAGTGTATTTTTGCACGGCTTGAGTATCGCCGTGCTGTAAATTAAGTCAGTCGCTGCGTAGACAATAACAGTAGATGTTATCACGGGTATAATTATAAGGGGAAGGAGACAAATGTACATTGTAGGTGCCGGCCGGAGCGCAGGCGCAGCGCCCGCGGCGCACCCTGCGCGAGGGCGGGCGTCGAGCGGCCGACATCAACGGCCGGAGATATTTACGTTTATCTTCGGCTAACGGCTTCATCGCAAGCTTTATTACGACATCCACTCACGTAATCCTCCGGCAACGTCATAACTCCTCGTTTGCTGGCCCGCTACAAAGTACTATACTGCTCTACGCTAGTGACGGCCAGAGCGATGCAGCTCCAAGTTTCGCAGATGCTTAACGACTGTTCTAGGAGTGTTGTGTAGTAACTAACAAAATTGCAAGGATACAGTCCAACTTCTTATACTTAGAATACACTCAAAACAATGTTAAGTTTAGTTGTTTCTACTTACCTACTGAGTCCTTGTTCAGATGAATGAAACACAAAAATTACTGGATTCAGAGTGTCTGTATGAGTAAATCTAAAAACAAAAATTGCAGATTCGAATAAAGGAGTCATTTTCAAGTTTTCGAAGCTCTCAGGGGTCGGATGCGGAGCCGACCCGGCTATAAATGAATATCGGATATGGAATCCATAAATACTCAATCTAAATTCGTAAATTTTCTCCGAGCACCGTAAAAAATGAAGAGGTATTCGGGAATCGGCTTACGCCTTATATCTACATACAGTTAAACTTTTAGTACCAAACGAATGCCTGTATCGGATTAAAATTACGAGTAGTTTATTTTTCTGTGTGTTTCCATCAGTCATGTTTAGCGTAGTAATTGTTTTAGGATTCCATTTTTTTTATTATCGGCATGATTTATGGTAGACTTTAATGAAGCAGCGCACCGCGGTTTCGTCCACATAGTTCCCTATCTCGTTATTCACCCGGGATAAAAAATAGCTTATGTGTTAATTTAGACCGCATAATGTACCAAATTTCATCCAAATCCCTTGAGTAGTTTTTGCATGAACGAGTATCATACATACTAACAAACTTTCGCGTTTATATTACACAAGTTCCCACTGCTGGGATTCGGGGCCTTCACTCGCAAGGACATAATCCACTACGCTGGCCAAGTGCGGGTTGGTGGATGACACATGACCTCGATTCCAGGTACATGTCGCTTTCCTCACGATGTTTTCCTTCCCCGTTTTTAAGTTAGCGGCATTACGCACATGAATTCGAAAAGACAGTGGTGCGCGTGGTGGGATTCGAACCCGCTCTCCGGCCTCCGGATCGGCAGTCGCCGTTCTTCCGACTAGACCAGCCGTAACTTTTATTAGTAGGATTAAAAAAATGCTGTTTTTTTAAAATAAACTAATGAATTCGACCATTTGCTTTTATGCATTCTTTGTCAAATTATGTATAAAAATAAACTTTATTTATTTATTTTTGCGCCAAATTCTATTTGGAATTTACGCATATTCGTACATTATCTGCGAATACAAACTTTATAAAAGGAAACCATTACACTTACAGACGTGGTAGTTTACTGTAAACGTGCACGAGATGAATGGCGCTACGGAAAGCCCGAAATTGGACGAGGGGATTGGAACACGCCAGCTTAGTGCAACCGCCGGAAGTGGACCTCTAACAGCCACCGTATAATAGCTTTCAAATTGACCCTTCCACTTCTGCCTCCGCCAGCGCTGACCGCCGACGCTAGTCAGCATTATCGCTACTCATACGATTCGACAATGGGGACATATTATTTTATGGACTTAGGTCAGACTAAATTAGATGAAAAAGGTCAAGCGCGAGTGGAATATCACATCGCAGGTTCCGTAGCAACACAACATGAAAATAATGTCACTTTAGTTTTGCAATTAATACCTACCTATACATATTCTCTAAAAATTTAAATTGACCAATTACATTTTTATTATTAGGATCTAAAGACACTGATAAAATATGTGTGCGCCTAAGACCGGACGGCAGAAGTGAAAACTAAAATAAGATATACATATAGTATAAAACAAAGTCGCTTTCTCTGTCCCTATATCCCTATGTTTGGTAGTTGTAAAGATCTAAGCATACAGATCTTTACAACTACCAAACAGATTTTTATGCAGGTTTTTAGGGTTCCGTAGCCAAATGGCAAAATATTGGGACCCTTATAGATTCGTCATGTCTGTCTGTCTGTATGTCCGTCCGAATGTCACAGCCACTTTTCTCCGAAACTATAAGAGCTATACTATTGAAACTAGGTAAGTAAACGTATTCTGTGAACCACATTAAGCTTTTTATACAAAAAATAGAAAAAAACAATAAATTTTGGGGGTGTCCCATACTTAGAACTGAAACTAATAAAATTATTTTCCAATAAAACCATACGTGTGGGTTATCTATGGATAGATCTTTAAAAATGATACTTCCAAAGTGGTAAAATCCCCCCCCCCCCCCCTGTAACTTCTAAAATAAGAGAAAGACAAAAATAAAAAAGGTATAATGTACATTACCATGTAAACTATCAACGAAAATTGGTTTGACTGAGATCTAGTAAGTAGTTTTATTTTAATATGTCATAAATTCACTATTGTTAAAACACTGATTAAAGTAACAACGAACTAAAAGAACTTATATGTCAAGAGGTCATTCAGAACAGTATTGGATTTCAATACGAGGCGCAAGCGGTGTGCTGTCATCGCTTCGGCAGAGTCCGGATTATTACGTCGTGCGAGGCTGCTTGAAGACATTTCGGACGGGAGTACATTCCTCCTCCGATAGCCGTCGTGTGACCACGTAGTTCGGGAACTGTCTCACGTCTCGTTGATAAGAACTTTCTAATAAGAAAACTGTACCACGTGTTTAATGGAGTAGTACCTACTTTGTGTTAAACTCACTTGTAAAGTTTCTACGCATTTGTTCTTGTTCGTGAACCACATCGAAGCCCACACACAATGTTTACTGAAGAGGACCAACACCAGTACCTACCATCCTGACTCTCTTAGTACCAATTCCGCCGACATCAGAAGTGGGATACGAGCAAGACAAAGAGAAGCGCACTACGAAGAGATAACGACGGGAGTGAAGACAAATGGTGTTTACTATTAAAAAGGCAAAATTCAAAATAATCGAATGAGACCCCGAGAAGAGCGACATGGATGCACGGACGTGGTGTGCAATATCAGATCTTTGTTGATGATGGTGAGGAACTGATCGTGATACTCAGTGAGGTGCTTATGGTAGCAGTATCAGCGTGGCTATCGTCAGTTTCATATCCAGGTGTGACGTGGTCATAATTTAAAGAGTTGTTTACTGCAAGATTCGTAAACACAGAAACGCCCGCCGGTGCCCTATTGAAATTAAACAACGACAAATCATAAGAGAGCGCATCTTTAGCGACTTGCGGCAGTCTTGTTATGTTGTTGTTATCAAACCGCTGCGCTGGAAGGATCTAACCACAGTGAAAATTATAGTGACATCAAGGGTCGCACATATTTCACAGTTCGACTCGAGATTACAGAGCATAGTTATTCACCTGAAATAAATAATCGCCAATGACTGCAACAAGAACTACAAGCTGTTACCTACTTGAACCTTGAGTCAAGTACCGGACCAGAAAAGTCAAGTGTGTGAAGACATCTCGGTTGTCAACAATTAAATGTTTTCACTGTGCGAAAATTGGAGACAAGCTAGCTAATTTTTACGCAAGTAGCAGGCGAAAGGAAAACCGACTAACAGACAGCGCGTTTAACCTTCGAGACATGACCCTCATCAGCAAGTTGCAACCACAAGCTCGACCGTTTGCTACAAAGGTGAAAACCAAGGACACATCTTCACTCGCTGCCCAGTGGGACGCAGCAGCATCGAGACATCGCGCGTACAACATAGCGAGCGATGGGTTGTCATGTGCATTGTCGATCCCCAACAGGACCGTTTTTAATCAGGTCAGTCGTTTTCAATTTGAGTCTGGTGCTGAATGTTATCTTATTAAAGAGAGTGTGTGAAAAAAAAATGTTGTCGTAAATGCGAGCAAAATATGGCTTACAGGGGCTAGTCAGCCAAGTGTCCCTATACAGTAAAATGCAGGTTTTAAGTGTTGTTGAGAAGGATAATAATTTAATTGAAATTTGGTTGCATGTTTTGCCTGATGCCAATTTGCGAAGTGATATGATAATAGGCTGTGTAAAGATTATCTCATGGATTTTAGTATTAGCATTACCGCGACACATTTTGTTCCATGACAGACAATGTAGACAATAATTGCAATTTACATCTAGTCCCGGTTGGCACACGGTAACGGACCATCTGGTTACGATACCTAGATAACTAAAATAATTTAAAATTAATTGACACCTTAGTTTCCAAAGAACAAAAATCTTTGATTATATCTCAGTTAACCCATTATTTGGACTATTTTATGAGCGGGATGACGTGAATTCGCGTGACGACATGTGAATGTAATATTCGTCAAGCAGATTTTAATTTAACTGATTGCAATTAATTGAAACCTTCATGTAAAAGATTGATTTGATACCGCGAGTCCACAGGTGGTAGCTTAGTGTCTTTAAACAATAATGATAAAAGACATGGCACGCGTAGATTTCTTGTCGCGAAATCATCCCCGTGTATCGGATCTGAGTTTAAAGCAGAATTTAAGAAAATAGTCAAACTTAGCTGAACTAATTTGTAATTGGTTACTTGCTGAAAAGTAGCGCGACTTTGAAATGTCTAAGCTCATTACTGATCTAACTAGTGGACAATTAAATGATGACTGAACAACAGAACTTACGATATTCGCAAAGGTCTCTATCGTAAGATGCAACGTAACAGTCGTACTTAGTGCTTACCAATATTACCTGGAGCGATCAGATTGTCAGTCGTGAACAACGACATGAATCAGTCATTCATTTCGGCTAAAATCTTAGAGAAATTTGATGACATTTTGAGCATAACAGGGTTATTGTTAAAGTTAATGTTAACTACAGTAGAAACAAAAGATCGTTCATATCAAGACTCCTTAGTCAACGTCAACTTGTTATTTTTAACTGTACAATCAATGTATGACAAAAGAACTGTTTATTGATAAGGTGATACAGCCCGTTTCATTTATCCGCTCACAACCTAGAGTTCGAGACATAAATGTGGTGTGAGATGATGCCTGACACATAGAGCATGCCGCCACTTATGAAACGCGTAAGTTTGTTCAAACAAAGGCGCACGTAAATCAATTCCCTGTTGGTGACTTTGTTTTGATTATGAATGAGAAACGTAATCAAATAAAATTTGATCAGAATTATGAAAGTCCCTTTGTAGTCATAGAGTTGTAGAGGTTCTTTGTGGAGACCGCTATAGATTAAAGACGCTTATTATTTGTAATCGTGTATGCACACGATAAGTGGAAAAAAGATGACGGAGAATCAAAGTATAACTGACAAGATTGTAGTAAAGGAAAGTAACGATGGTCTAACGATGGTTAGAGATGAGAATAGTGCGTTGAGTTTGCATAATGGTCGGACCGTACCAGAGGTTGTCGTGTAGCCGTAGCTCAGTAGAAATCGGCGTCTACTATTTAGTAGTCCGTGAGTACGCGGTGGGCAGTCAACTCTGGTGGAGGTTTGGATGGGTTTCAAGGGAAACCATTGTGAGTCCGGTGGTGACTCGGCGATCCTGGAGGGATGCGCATGATGGACCAGAGATTATGTAGAGCTCAAGCACATGTTTTGATTCAGCTGTGATCTATGTGACTCTAGTGAGAGTACATATTTTGGTTATCAAGTCAGTCGTGTGTTTGATTTTCCTAATTCTTTTGTTTGTAGATTTTGATTCGTTATCGAAGCGTCATGAAAAATGTATTGAGAGCCTCCTCCTCTTTTTGTGAAGTCAGTTATAGATAGAGTTTTGTTGAGTTTCTGGTTTTCTGTCAATTGATTTGACGAAAGGCCAGGAGTGGCCGAGCTATGTGATACTGTGCGTGGAATATTGTTCCAGATGAACACACAGAGACGTGTGTCCAGCAGGATGGCCGTGTCAAGAGGTCATTCAGAACAGTATTGGATTTCAATACGAGGCGCAAGCGGTGTGCTGTCATCGCTTCGGCAGAGTCCGGATTATTACGTCGTGCGAGGCTGCTTGAAGACATTTCGGACGGGAGTACATTCCTCCTCCGATAGCCGTCGTGTGACCACGTAGTTCGGGAACTGTCTCACGTCTCGTTGATAAGAACTTTCTAATAAGAAAACTGTACCACGTGTTTAATGGAGTAGTACCTACTTTGTGTTAAACTCACTTGTAAAGTTTCTACGCATTTGTTCTTGTTCGTGAACCACATCGAAGCCCACACACAATGTTTACTGAAGAGGACCAACACCAGTACCTACCATCCTGACTCTCTTAGTACCAATTCCGCCGACATATATATAAATATTATGTTACTTGCTGCTACGGAAGCCTTCATGGGCGAGTCCGACTCGCCATGACCACTTTTATTCAAATAGATAGCGTGATTCAAGAGGAAGGTTTATACGTATAATATGTGCATACAACAGTAGAGAAACACTAATAATTTTAAAGGTTTCTAATGTGATGTCATAAATAAACTCATTTTTTGCACTTATGTACTTTGCAAATGCTGGCTGAATCCTACGAAATGGATCAAAATAATGTAGTGCAGTATTGTACCCCTTAAAAAGGTCTACAAAAAAGTCAACTATGGTGTATGTCTATCTCTTAGGGATAACCTACAATAACCATTTTATCTGTATTTTTAGTATCAGCATTGCACCCGTGCCAAGGCGGGTCGCTAGTTAAAAATAAAAACGATTTATAAATTGAAATTGAATACTATATACCTACCTAGTACCTAGCACAGCAACACGAAAGTAACATGTGGCTGAACGATTAGTATCTATCCATGGCCAAAAATAAATTAAAAACATTTTTTTACGCGGATCGGAAATGGCGTTTTTTTAATAAGAAAAGACGAGACGTGCAGGACCTTTGTCTGATGGTAAGCAATATACCTGCCACATTACAGCACAATGAAAACTGGAAACATTGCCCTTCAAGCCGGAACACAGTAACGTTTGACTCAATTTGCTATTTATTTATTTTATAGGTATTTCGCTAAAAATTCATAAATATGTTGAGTTATAGTGTATGTGTAAGTACTGTGATGAAAATAGGTATCATTTTGTGTGTTTACGTCGTGTAAGTGCTGTGATAAAATAGTAAAAGGTGTATTACACCAAAAACTTTCTTGCAATGGATGTGAAATGCAAATTCAATATTTCGTGACAGGTTAAATTAATGCGGTAAGTACCTAGAAGTTATTATCGCGATAAAAACAAATATACACACAGGGACACAACAGCGAAGAGTAGTTGACTATATTATCTATCTCGCTCTGACGCGCTTGTTCCCAATATTTTCTTTCTCACTCTAGCATCCCGAGTTCACCGGAAAATTTCTTATCATACCCGAGCGTAACGCTAGAATTCAATTCACAGCCCACAAAAATCTATCTAGGTGCGCCAGAAGAAGTTTTCAGGTTTTCACTTCAAAAATGTCGGATAGAGAGGTACTTACTAAAGTATTTTCAAGGTAGGTTTATTTTTTTTTTTTAATTTATACAACTTTCGGAATTCAATAAATTAACATCACCTTTATTAGAATAACGCATTGATTTTTCCGTCTGAACAGACAATTCCCATATTATCAACTTTTTAGACTTGCATTAGGTATACCTACCTACCTGTCGACCTTACCTCATTTATTTGGACTATATATCTACAACCGCTACCTCGACCTTCTCTTTCTTACTGTTAATAAACTGATACAATACTTAGGTAAAATTTTAGCACAGGCATCACACAACATGTGACTTAGCACAATAATTCGCTGAGTCAGTGTCAACAACCCGTCGGGACTCTCAGACAAATCTCCGAGAAAATTAATTCTCACACAAAGGCATTAACACGAAATTGCATCGGAAGTCTCGAAAGTGTTATTTCCTTTTATAGCCGAGGCAAACGTCAACCGACCGACGGCAGCGGGCCGGGTTCGAGGATAGTCAAATACATAAAAGGGATGAGTCCCGCGAAATACTGGCGTTGTAGGAGCCTAAGCCCTGTTTAGATTAGATCAGACCTTCGAAATAACAGTGAATGAGGACGTGGATTAACTACGGTCCGGAGCACTTCGGCCCGTGCGCTTAATGGGCTACCGTTAGGGGTAATGAGGGGTGCGGGGATTGCGAGGGCCTTCCTCGCCATCACGATACTCGATACGATATATCGCTTCTTACTAAATATTGACCACTCCTCAGACGTTCTTCTGCAGTTTATAGCGACACTCGTCAGTCGCAGCAGAGATATTTGCATTTAAACTTGTAAAATAAGATTTGGGATTTATACTAGAGCAATCTAAAACATGCAAACCCATTTGCATATTTAAATGGTGTGGTTGGGCGGCGCCGTGCTCGGTTTCGCACATCGATTTAGATTCGTGCTCTACAGATGTCCCGGCGCGCAACCAAGGGGTCGAAATTCATTTTTCAATGTCAGAGAAGAAAATTCATTAGAACTTTGAAATTACTGATGGCTAAACGGACGGAGTAAAATTTGCTCTTAATTTGTACAGAAAGTTTTTCGCAAATTTTAAGCAACTTTCTAAAACGACTTTTGAAGTGAGAAAGATGGCCAAAGTGCTAATGATTACTTTTGTGTTTTATTTATTGCGTCGAGAAAATGATGAACTGGGCGCTTGTTTAAAACAGGGAACGCTTTAAAAGGTTCTTTATTTGTATTTACAACTTCTACAGCATTCATTACGAAGAGTGTGCGCTGACTTGCACAACTTCAGTATTGTCAAAGCTGATGGTAGCATAACTCTCCGCTACAGAGTAGGTAGCAGATTGTAAAATCATATTCCTTATTATCTTTGTAGGCGTCTAAAATGACCAGTTCCCTATTTTTCTGCAAAATAACAGATTGCAACAATTGCCGACTGACTTAATCCATCAACTTAGGTCTTTTTCTGCTGCATGGAAAGTAAAAGACTGTCAAATCCTATTCTTATTATCCTTGAACGCGTATGGAATGACTAGTTACCAAATTTTTTGCACTGTCAAATAATGCGACAATTACTGACTGGTTTATTTCATCAACTTAAGTCTTTCCAGTGGTTCAGTTATGATCTCAATATGGATGTTGCTCCTTCAATAAACAACTGTTTAGTTAATGCAATGTGTCTTTCATAGATAAAAAAATCCGATGTTATGAGAAGCGCACGAAGCGAGAGCCACACTCAGTCGCGGGATGGAGTGCTCATAATAAAAGTAATAAATCTGTAGCGAAGATGACGGGCAGGCGGCCGGCGCGCCGTCGTCGCCCAGAACAACCCGATATTAGTTTACTTTTCCTCTCGAACTTACTTTATTAGTTACTAGCCCGCGAGAGCTGCCGCTGATAGTTTTCAACTTATTGAAAAGCTAAGCGGTCACCGGACGTGCACTGGCCATATTATTTTTACGATAGAAAATAGTGTGTTTTTAGTATTTGTGCAATATGAGAATGGTTACTGGAAAATAGCCTTTATCTTTGGCGTCATTCAAATGCTCGTAGTTCCAGATGATTTACTTATATAGATCTTTTAGCTGCATACAGGAAATCACATTTATAGGGTTTCCGTCCCTAATCTCGCCTGTCCAAATTTCGGGTTTCGGTCCTTATATCCCAAACTGGCCATTCCAGGATGAAAAAATAGCCACATGAAAATCCATTTCGAGTTGTCGCTCCGTTGCAGCTGAATTTTATGAAAGCGTTACAAAGTTTTAATATTTATTTTTTAGTAAGACAAACGAAGATTCGTCTGTTTGTACGACGTAGCTTCGACAGTGTATCGTATTTCACGGTACGCGCGCGCAGTACAGTCTGAATAATAAGGTGGTTAGTTATTAACATTGATGCAAATGCGTCGTTACAGTGCAACAGCACGCGCGGAACCGCGAGCGGTGTAACGTAACGAGGCAAACTCGCCTGACGATACATTCGTTAACAACCATGTCTTATTTATGTACTTAACAGCTGCGCTTCGCAGTTTCACCCGTGTGAATTGGGATTTTTTCGCTACAAAAGTAGTCTATGTCAAAGCTACATTAGTCTTAAGTTCCATCTTAATCCGTTAAGTGAATTTTGAGTTTCTTTCACACATCTTCACAAACGTTTATTTTCATAATATTACTAGTATTTGCTCGTGATTTCGTCGTATACAGTTCAGAAAGGTACAGATTATTTAACGAGATTTTTACATAAAAGACAAACAAACATCCGTCCATCCAGTCCAACAAACTTTCTTAGGTAATTGTAACATTACTAATGTTACAATTACCTAAGAAAGTTTGGTCTAATATATTTATGAAGTACTAGTTGCCCACCATAACAACCATTAACTATGACGGGATAAAAATAGTCCGTGTGCTAAGGTACAAGTTCGCGCTGAGACCGCGACAGGCACTTGACATTATGGAATTGTACAGGCGCCAGATCGCGTCGAGACCGCGACAGGACAGGAGACGAGACACACACGTGTCGCGGTCTCGGCGCGAACTGGCGCCCATACAATTCCATAATGTTAAGTGCCTGTCGCGGTCTCCGGTCTCAGTCTCGCATCGCGGTCTCAGCGCGAACTTGTACCTTTAATCGAGACAATTTTAGGCTTACTATGTATTTCATTGCAATTTGGGGTGCAAGGGGGAAGCGCTTAACATCTAGCTTCCCCAAATGTCAACCTCTCCTGCGCGTGGTACACCCTGCTGCCAACTAACGAGGCTCTGACGACCGAACCAATGGCGGTATATCCATTAAAAACCAGTCCTTAATTAACCAGGTCGATGACGGGCAGCGGCGTCATCGATGCGAAGGGCTGGTTCCGCGGTCACCAACCCGCCTGCCAAGCGTGGTGACTATGGCAAATACCCCCTTATGATAGGCACAAAAAGAAACGGCCCCTAGTCCCCGGCGGATCCGCTATTCCAGGCGCTGGTGGCAGCCTTGGTTCCGGCGGAGCATGGGGTGCTAAGAATCCCGGCAGACGCCCCGCCACCAAACCCAACGACTCGACCTGGCAACATTTAACGCACGGACGCTGAGGGCTGACGAAAAGATTGTGGAGCTGGAAGAAGAAGTGGACAAGTTGCGCTGGGATATCATAGGGTTATCAGAAGTCCGTAGACAGGGCGAGGACAGGATAATCCTTGAATCCGGCAACTTGTTCTACTACCGGGAGGAGATCAACAATCCCAGGGGTGTCGGGTTTATCGTCCGCAAGTCTCTCGTCAACAACGTGATAATGATCGAGAGTGTGTCGAATAGGGTTGTATACTTTGTACTTAAAATTAGCGACCGGTATTCATTAAAGGTCATACAAGTATACGCACCGACCTCGACACATCCCGACGAAGAGGTTGAGGCCATGTATGAGGACATCTCCAAAGCCATACATGTCTCGCCAACACATTTCACAGTTGTGATGGGAGACTTCAACGCGAAACTGGGCAAACGTAGCGATGATGAGTTGAGAGTGGGGAATTTCGGATATGGGCAGCGGAACCCAAGAGGGCAACGTCTAGCGGATTTCTTGGAAAGGAGAGCCTCTTTATGATGAACTCCTTTTCAAGAAACAACCACAAAGAAAGTGGACCTGGATTAGCCCAGATGGTTCCACAAAAATGAGATCGACTTCATTATGACGACTAAACGGCAAATATTCAGCGATGTCTCTGTGATCAGCAAGGTTAAGACCGGCAGCGATCACCGTTTTGTAAGAGGCACGCTGAATCTAAACATTAAGTTCGAAAGATCACGTCTGATGAAGTCCACGCTCCGACCAAATTATGCTCAGATCGAAGATCCCGATAACTTTCAACTCGAACTTCAAAATCGCTTCGAATCCTTAGATGAGTGCGTAACGGCGGACGAAATAAATGACAGGCTAGTGGAAACTGTACATGTTGTTGGCAGAAAATTTTATAAGAGCCGACGCCAAAATAGAACCCAAAAACTCTCTGATCAAACTCTAGATCTCATGGCAGTCAGACGAGATATGCGGTTACAGTCTTCGGTCGACATGACGGTATACAGACAGATCTCTACTTGTGTGCGACGCGACATACGCTGCTTCAATACTTCGAGTATTGAAGAAGCAATCAAGCAGAACAAAGGCTCGAAAGTGTTCGCAAGAAATCTGTCTCTTGGGCAAAGTCAGCTGACCAAACTGAAGACCGATAGTGGTAGCATCGTCTCGTCGAAGCCCGAGATTTTGGAGGAGATTGAGAGGTTCTATGAACAGTTATACACCTCTACGCAAGCACAACCTGTCGTTAGCATGGCAATAGACCCCAGAGCCAAGCTGACCCGACACTTTACCGAAGATATCCCGGAAGTCAGCCTGTATGAGATTAGGATGGCCCTCAAACAACTTAAAAACAACAAGGCACCTGGCGACGACGGAATTACGACGGAGCTTCTGAGAGCGGGTGGAAAACCGGTACTTAAAGTCCTCCAGAGGCTGTTCGACTCCGTCATACTTAACGGTAATACGCCAGAAGCGTGGAGCAGAAGTGTGGTGGTGCTCTTCTTCAAAAAGGTGACAACACCTTGTTGAAGAACTACAGACCCATCTCACTTCTGAGCCACCTTTATAAGTTGTTTTCGAGGGTCATCACGAATCGTCTCGCACGCAGGTTTGACGACTTCCAGCCACCCGAACAAGCCGGTTTCCGAAAAGGCTATAGTACCATAGACCACATCCATACGCTTCGGCAGATTATACAGAAAACCGAGGAGTATAATCGGCCACTATGTATAGCGTATGTGGACTATGAGAAAGCCTTCGATTCCATCGAGACCTGGGCAGTGCTTCAGTCTCTCCAGCGATGCCGCATTGACTATCGCTATATCGAAGTGTTGAAGTGTATCTACAGTAAAGCCACAATGTCTGTCCGATTACAGGACCAGTGCACAAAACATATCCAGCTACAGAAAGGCGTGAGACAGGGAGATGTTATATCTCCGAAACTGTTCACTGCCGCGCTGGAAGATGTTTTTAAGCTACTGGACTGGAACGGATATGGCATCAATATCAACGGCGAATACATCACTCACCTTCGGTTTGCCGACGACATAGTCATTGTGGCGGAGTCGCTGGAGGACCTCGGTGCTATGCTCAGGGACCTCAGTAGAGTATCCCAACAGGTAGGTTTGAGGATGAATATGGACAAGACGAAAGTCATGTCAAATGTTCATGTCTCACCTGTACCGGTTATTGTTGGGAATACCACACTCGAAGTTGTTGACGAATACGTCTACCTGGGTCAAAAGATCCAATTAGGTAGATCCAACTTCGACAAAGAGGTCCAGCGAAGGATCCAACTCGGATGGGCAGCGTTCGGGAAACTTCGGCACATCTTTGAGTACAGAATACCCCAATGCCTAAAGACGAAAGTCTTTAACCAGTGCGTGTTGCCAGTGATGGCTTATGGAACTGAGACGTGGTCCTTAACTGTGGGCCTCATAACGAAGCTCAAAGTCACACAGCGAGCTATGGAGAGAGCTATGCTCGGAGTCTCTTTGCGCGACAGAATCCGTAATGAGGATATTCGCAAAGAACGAAAGTGGCCGACATAGCTCAAAGGGTAAGCAAGCTGAAGTGGCAATGGGCAGGCCACATCGCTCGCAGAACTGACAACCGATGGGGAAGAAAGGTTCTTGAGTGGCGACCACGAACCGGAAGACGCCGTGTTGGACGGCCTCCCACTAGATGGACAGATGACCTCACAAAGGTCGCTGGAAACCGCTGGTTGCAGGTTGCGCAGGACCGATCGTTGTGGAAATCTAGGGGGGAGGCCTATGTTCAGCAGTGGACGTCTTGCGGCTGATGATGATGATGATGATGTATTTCATTACAGTCAATGGTTTCGTTCGGTACAGTGATACGTTAGAACAAACATACACACATACAAACAATCGCAGTCATTACTTTAGTAGGATGGTATTCAGTTCAGAATCACAAGTAAAAATAAACAAACGACCAAACAAACGAAAAATAAACAATCACCTTTCATAATGTTGGCAGTTTGACGTACTTATATCGTATCAATTCACTCCAGATTGGTCGACATCGCCGATCAGCCATTGTTGCACACGGTTGACGGTGAATAATACTGATTCGATCTGTGCTCGAAGAATGATGATCTAATATGAGCAACAAATTTTTACCTGACCTGTTATAGTTCTAGACAGAGACAAGTAAATAAAGTGGGCTGCTTAGTCTACAAAACAGTGAGCTCACTTACAACATTACACGTATTTTTTTAAACTAATAGCTTCGAGATTTACCTCATCATCATCAGCCTGTGTTCGTCCACTGCTGGATATAGGCCTCTCCTATAATACGCCACTCAGCCCGATACTCGGTCTTACGTTTCCAACCACCACCAGCCATATTTCGTATATCGTCACTCCATCTAGTCTCAGGGCGTCCTACACTACGCTTACCGATACTCGGTCTCCACTCCAGAACCCGTCTACCCCAACGGTTATCGGGTCTGCGACAGATGTGACCGGCCCATTGCCACTTCAGTTTGCTAATACGCTGAGCTATGTCGGTGACTTTTCTTTAGTTCTCTGACGGATTACTTCATTACGAATGCAATCCCTCAGAGAGATTTACCTAATGGGATTAATACATTGCACCGAAAAGAGTGTTGAAATGAAGGAGTGCTTTATAGAAATTTTGAATCTTTGCTATCGATTCAAATCAGTGTAATCGTGTTAAAACGATATCTGAAAATAAACTAGGTCTAAAGGTACAAGTTCGCGGTGAGACAGCGACACGAGACCGCGACCGGAGACCACGACAGGCAATTGACTCTATAGAATTGTATGACACTAGCTCGCACGTTACTCGTGTAGCTAGGTAGCGGTTCGCCCGGAGAACGCGACCGGAGACCGCGACAGGCACTTGACACTATGGATTGTATGGGCGCTAGTTCGCGCCGAGACCGCGACACGTGTCTCGGTCTCCTGTCGCGGTCTCAGCGCGAACTTGTACCGTAACAGTGCTTCCGTAGTCAATACATTAACTGAACCGTTTTATGGTCATTTAAAACAAATAGTTGATAAAAGAGTTGTTGATTTAATATTTTAAGAGTAAACGTATCAATATCCTGTATTTATTGAGACATTTAAGCTACTAGGTAGCGAATTTTACCCACTTTTATCTACAGTCATATTTGGCAGTTATTGCAACAAACATGGCGAGCCGGCCATTAATTGGCAACATCCATAGTCCGAAAGAGAATCGAGGATGGAGTAAAACAGGTCAGGCGGCTTTCCGTTGACAACAACAGCTTTGTAAGGGAGGATTTTATTGGCACAAATATTGTCCAAGTGGAGCTGCGCGCACAATTCCCGTGATTTACCGAGCTGTTTACGCGAGCCTGCCTATCCCGATCCACCAACATTTTTAGAGCACCATTTGCCCGAAACTCAGACATTTTCTAGATCACAAATCATTTTAACTATACTTTTATGAAAATTTTTCAGCACATAAACGAAAACAGAGTACGTTGTCATGAATTGACAAGTCAACCTTGAAGGCTCGTCCGCACTGCGTGCCACCAAGTGTGCACGGCACGCTATATAGTTTTTATGGTATCATTATTCGGTTTAGAGTCTCGTTTTTGTACTATTTCGTATTACTATTGGTTGAGACATGACAAGTAATGAAAATTGCCATGGTGCATTAAAATAGGTATTCTTTTTGTGCATAGTAACAACAGCTACTGAGCAGCGAGCTATGTACGAGCTAGTGTCTAAATAACGCATAGGTAGGTATGTTACAGGAATTATTTTTATAAATATCACCTAATCTACCTCTATCACAACAATAAACGAACTTATGCCTTCCCGAAAATCGTTGTCATTAGCATACATGAAAACTAATAATTGATGGAATATAATAGGCCACTGAGGTATTATTAAATACTATTTTGTATTATTCGAAGTCGGCTACATCTTTGCGCAGCAAGGTTAAATTTATTATGCATTTTCGAATCATTTTTCAAATGTCTAGACCATATACATAAACTAGTATACAAAACGATTGATACTTTAGATATAATATGTGAGTTAGTCGGATTCTCGAACCTACATCGCCGTTTTAATTCCTTCTCGTTTCAGTATTCCCACCCATTACAAAATCTAAATAGGTGAAACAGATTACATTAATCGTACCAACTCCGACCGTAACAATAAAAAATACCCCTTGAGCCATTTCAACATTAGCGAACTTTTCACGTTAACTTTTTGTGGAAGTAGAAAAGTTGCGGAGGCATTTTCCAATCTGAGCGAGGGTCGCCCGCGTCGAGTGAGGAGTGTCAGGCGGAGGCAGGATGGCTCGTCATTACAAACGGAACTTGGAATCACAACGACGCTGATGAAGTTCATATTGTGCTGCAACAGATATGCAACTCGCAATAATGTCGTTATTTTTTAAACTTTTATAGGTTTATACTTCACCGCCATCTCGCCTGATGTTGGTTAAACGACGATGCGACGACGAGAATTGTCATATTTCACTAATTCTAACCCAATAATCACAAAAAAATGATGGCGAGCCACATGGCTGCCCAAAACAGCACAACGCTACGCAGCTATTTTAATATTAAAAATTTAAATCACTAAAGACATCTTGTCTCGTCTTGAAGTTATAGATAGGATGTCTAATGCCCGAGCTAAACAGGCTAATTTTTCAAGCTAGTGTTAGCAAGCTAGTACTTCTAGCTTTGAGTAGACAACGCTACGCAACGCTAGTTCAGTCTACACGAAGCTAGCAGTACAAGCTTACTAGCTTACAAACACTAGCTTCCTATCCTTGCTTGAAAAAATAGCCTCGTGTAACACGGGCATAACTTGGCATTTTCGAAATTAGTAAAAGTTGCACATACTGATGAGTGCAATACTTTTCATCTAAGTGCAGGCATTGCTTAGTTTGGGATCAGGTGGCATTGTGTGTGAAATGTCCACCAATATTTTTATTATTTTAATTATTCTTCGCGTAGTCCAGTAAATCCGTTAGATACAGACTTATTTGAACATTCTTTCAGATTCAAAAGTTTTGTCTTAAGCGACTGACCGACGTTTGCTTAATTTTCGTCTATAGTCCTTATTTAGCTATTGCGATATTTCGGAGTACGAAAAAAATATTTAAAATATGATGGATAGTGATAGGCATGAATGTTTATATTGTACTAGATGTCCCGGTTTCGCCCGTGGTATATTATACGGCACTCATCGGGATCCTGTACATATCCAACGGTGAAAGAATGACTAAAATCGGTTTAGTCATTCCTGATAATATCGCTTTCAAACAAAAAAACCTCTTCAGCTAACTGCTACTCCACCTGTCGGAAATCGGTCGTATCAACTCGGATTTAGAAACAAATTTGATTAGCAAAGGTTTATATTCAATGACGCAATCTTGGACATTGGCTAAATTACGGTGACATTACCGAATGGAAGCCAAAAGAAAAAGTTGAAGTTGGAGTTGACGCAATCTTAGACACATGCTGTCATGTCAAAACACGCTACGAAAACTCTCAAAAAGGATTTTTTCCCCGTTTTTGTTACATTCTTGATTCATGCTCCGCTTCTATTGATAGTGGCGTTATATTCTATAGCCTTCCTCGATAAATGCACTATCTAATAGAAAAATAATCTTTCAATTCGGACCGGTACTTCCCGAGATCCTAGCGTTCAAACAAACAAACAAACTCTTCAGCTTTATAATATTAAGTATAGATTAGTATAGATATCAGTATAATAGTTCACACAAGTATGTTTTCGGTTTCCGTACTTTGTTCGCATGAACCAAAATTGAATTGCACTAAAATCTTGTAAGGAATATTAGCATTAATCCTATTGAGATGTTATAAATAGTTTCTCGACTGTGGATATGTTAACATTTAATTAAAAATAATATTCATTTAAACATTGTAAATACGTGAATTAATAGATTGTAAATGTTTACCCACCGATAATATTAAATGCAAAATCAAAAGTTTCCTGCTTTACTATTATGAAATCGTATGATATATCTGATAGTTCAATTTAAAGCGGAAGCTCCAATTATAACTGTAATTGAAACTCGTGATAAATGATAATTACATTCATGTGAATAAAGTTTTGCTGGAATAATTACAATTAACTAAAATTAATCGACAAACCCCCCAATAAATATAGTATGATAAAACGTTGAAAGCGTTGGATGGACATATACTTAGTTGGAAAAAGTCTCGACTATCTATACAAATGTGGGTAGTCGGTAAGCACATAGTAATTTGTAAGCGGGTACTTTATAGAAGGGAGTAGAAAGTCTGCTAATCCTTTTATCTAAACGCAGCAGTCGGGCGGCGCGCGGGGGCGAGTGTTCCGCGAGCCTCAGCTTACCGGCACTTGCACCTGTTCGGACCTCAGCCACACTTGAGCCGGCGGTAATCTACCCTCTTTTTTTATTATTGGCCAGTCTCAGCGCTTAATTAACAGGCCGCTCGCTCCACCGACTCAGCCGGACGCGCGCTGTGATAATAAGCTTGCTCCATGTCGTGTGATGAAGGATTAAATGACACTCGCGTCTGTTCGCCCGGTCTCTCTTTGTTTTGTTTCTCGGGATGGTCATGTATATTGTTATTCAGCGAAATTACAACATCGCATCGTGTATAGTTTGTTATCCAAGATTTCAAGCAGTTCCAATTATAAAATAACAGTATTTCATATCGCGGTTTGAAGAATAAGCGTGACAGCATAAATGTATCACAAGCAAGTTTGTTCTTAATCGTGTTACGATAAGAATGGTACATTAAAAAGGTCTGGCGTGACAACAAATCTAAAGGAAAAATCTCCGCTTCTGAGAGCCCAACGGTGATAAACGAGAAAAACTTTGGAACTAAATGGAGCATTCGAGACGAAGGAGCTGCGCTGCTCTCACAGAATAATACTTCTTCCGAAGAAATAACACTTATAGTCCGCGAGGCTTAAAATCAAATGTCTCCGTTCTCAAAAGTTTCTAGCGAACACCGGGCGCGTATCTTGAGAAATGGCGACGCAAACAAACGACAATCCTTCAATTTATACCACTCTGAAAAGTGTATTTAAAGAGTTCTGTAACTAAACTAAGATAACAAGTTGATCCTTCAAAAATATGAATATTTTATTACCTTATATTGTTTGGTACTTACGGTTAGCGAATTTGTGACAATTTGGAACATTCTGTAGAAGAGGACATACCTGCAAAAAAGGAAAAGATATTTCAATAACTTAAAAGAAACACACTTCCTCAAAAACTTCTCTTGCACTGGCGTGTTGACCTTTTCGCTTTGTTGTGTTTATAACAGGAAGGATACTTTAGGTACACAAAACTGTAATGAAAAGCATTACGCGTATGAAGAGAAACTTTGTCCATAATTTGAAAACTTCAGAGATATACGCCTGTAATGACGAGGGTATGTGTGTTGTTTTAAGGGAGCAGCAGGACAGGTTACAATTTACATTAATACGAGTTTCCGGTAAAGTGACGAGTTTCGGAGTAGGCCGAGGCCGGAGTTCCGTTTACGCGGGCCGGTCGGGCCGAATCACACGTCCCCAGACGAAACGCACAGGCCGACGCTCCCGGATTATGTTATATGAAAATAATTGTCGCGCCGCGTCATCAAAACAAGCGCGCGTCGAAATTACCCCCGAAACAAGGGTCGATGTTTTGTTGCAGCAAACTTTTATAATTGGATTCATTTTGATACAAGGGTTCCCGAGATAGAAAGTTCCCTAAATGCTCATTTGCCAATACGGAAACGGGATCTATATGAAACAGAATTAAAAAAAAAACCGACTGTGGAAACTATCTACATCTACCACTTTTATGTAATTAAACAAAGCTTATATTATGTCTGCATCTCCAATTTAAGAGAGACTCCTTTACAACAACATTTTTAGGTTTCAAAACTTATAACCTACTAGCGGCCCATTATACCAACTGCAGCACCATTTGCCGGGGTGATTTGTGAATCTAAACTATCCAGGGCCCTACACAAACGTACACAAAAAGATCATTCAAATCAGTCGAGCCGTTTAGGAGGAGTTTACTTACAACGAAAAGTGGCATTGATTTTTTTATACATAGACTAGCGGTCCGGTCCGGTTTCGCCTCTGGTACATATGTATAAAGCTCTCAGAGATCACGTACATAACCCACAGTGAAATATTTTTTTAAATCGGTTCCGTTGTTTCTGTGTGTAGCGCATTAAAAGAAACAAGCTTTGTAATATTAGTATAAGGCTGTCCGTTTGTGGAATGCTCTGCCGGCCTCTATTAGAAACTCGCAGACTCTAAACATCTTTACAAGAACAAAATTAAAAATTTTGATTAACCCCCGACTACCTCAGATTTGTTATCTGTACAACATTCTACTGGTCAAGCTCTTTCATTTGATACCCATATTAAGGGCTGTTAAGGTAAGTTGTGAAAAAGAAATAAATGTATTTCGCCATTTTGTGGTAGCGGCCATCTTGGATTTAAAATTTGTCATAATGCAAAGTATTCTACTAGTTAAGCCCTTTCGTTTGATACCCATATTGAGGCAGTAGTGAAAAAAATAATGTAATTCGCCATTTTGTGGTGGCGGCCATCTTGGATTTGAAATTTCTCATAGTGAAAAGTATTCTACTAGTTAAGTCCTTTCGTTTGAAAACCCATATTGAGGCAGTAGTGAAAAAATAATGTAATTCGCCATTTTGTGGTGGCGGCCATCTTGGATTTGAAATTTGTTATAGTGTATAGTATTTTACTAGTCAAGCCCTTTCATTTGATACCCATATTGAGGTAGGTTGTGAAGAAATATTTTGTACGCCATTTTGTGGAGGCAGCCATCTTGGATCGATATTAACCAAACATAGCTAAGAACATCCGCATGGATATTTACCTTCAAATAAAAAAAACCGCATCGAAATCGGCCCATCCGTTTGAGCTCTACGGTGCCACAGAAAGAGACACACACACACAGACAGACAGACAGACAGACATCGACGTCAAACTTATAACACTTTGACCCTTTTTTTGGTCGGGGGTTAAAAATAATAATGTAAAAGAATTTTATTTGTCACAATGCATGGCTGTCGTCACCAGTAAATCGTAAGTGGTTGTATGGTTGTCCACTGCTGTTTGTACCGCTGTATTACGTTATCTTGAATTTTACATTCATCACGTAAAAATTGTTAAAAAAATTATATTAATAATTCTAGTAGGTTTATAATTTTTAGCATTTTATTTGTATTAAACTCACTTTTGTGATAAATATATTAAGTACTTTAGGTTGACCGAGCTTTTCTCGGTTTAAATGTGTTTATAAAGAGCTCAAAGTAAAAGATTATCTCAGAAAAAAAAAACAAAAAGAAAAGACTCGAGTGTAGCCATCAGGATTCGAACCGGGGCCTGTTGACTCCGAGGGCGAGCATATTCCGTCGAGCCATTTAGACTTAAAGAACAGTGGCGAAAGTTATCGTATTCTAATGACATTGTAGGAGTTTTACATTGACTAAAAACGCGCATAAAATGATGTTTAAAAAAAATAAAACCTAGCTAGATCGATTTATCGTCTCCAAAACCCCCTGTATACATAATTTCATGAAAATCGTTCGAGCCGTTTCCGGTACCTGGGTGACCGAGCTTTGCTCGGTTACTTAGATACATACTGATTTTCTAAAAAAAAAAAATGAACTTGAAAAAAGAACGCGGCCGGTTGGATTCGAATCCGGACCTACCATATTTCAACCACCCATCTTCCCGACTGAGCTAATATACTGTCGCGCGCCGTCGCGAAATTTACCATCGCATTCTAATCTTTATGTAACAGTTTTTCGTTGTCTAAAAACGCGCATAAAACGGCGTTTTTTTTTTATAAAACCTGGCTAGATCGATTTATCGTCCCCTAAACCCCCTGTATCCATAATTTCATGAAAATCGTTCGAGCCGTTGACGAGATTCAGATTCTATATATATATATATTTATACTATTACTATATATATATATATTTATACGAGCAATTCTTGTAAGTATATATATATATATATATATACTTACAAGAATTGCTCGTTTAAAGGTATAAGATTTGTTTTCTATTATAATTAAACATTATATAATTAGTAGTATTATATTAAGGAAAAATGTCACCTCGCCTCGCCTAACCTTGTTCTAGGCGATTTTCCTTTAAGTTGGTTGGCTGGAAGAGATTGCTCTCAGCAATAAGGTCGCCATTTGTGGCGCTAGTTCATAATGTGTGTTACTGTAATTTTTCTGTTTTGTGTCACAATAAAGAGGCATCTATCTATTACATAGTATAGATAGTACCTATATCTAGATGTTGCTTTCAGGACAATGTTCCAGTGTAAGCGTAACTTGAGACTGCCGTAATTTTTACTAATTTTATTTTTACGACATTACTAACCGTAAGTAATGTCCACGTTAGGGCGACACGATTACATAGGCGTGTGATCGGTCGCCACGCGATGGTATCGGCGCGGCAAGTGGCACCGATCGGCACGCGCGCCTGAGAGCGCCGCGTCAGCACGCCGCGCCGTGAATGGCGGAGCGACGTGCCACGCCGGCATTATGCACCCGATTGACAACTTCACCCAACATTCTCATCTCGAACAAAATGGTTAGAGCGGACGTAGTACATTCAACAAAGTTACCTGGAGTCTAGACAACCGTACACTGTCATGTGTTTAAAGTTCAAATTCAGACGATTTCTTGCAGCACCGGAGATCTTAACGAAGAATTATTTATTTCTGAAAAACCAAACAATCGACTCCAATTTAAAAAGCCATCTTTTTACATAACAAGTACTTATAGATAGCACTCAGCAGAGTCAAAACTTCAGAAGGAGTACCTATCTGATTTAGAACCCTCTAAATTGTCAAGTACATCCCCACGATAAACGAGCATTAGTAGAAATGCACCGATCGAGAAATCTTATTTCTGACAAAAGATACAGCCTGAGAGAGAAGCCGCCTTTTTTTGGAAGTTAATAAAAAAATTGTTATTAAATCATATAGAAAATAATCAATCTTTTGATAAGCTTTGACTTTGGGTTAGCGTAGATAGCGTAGGACCTTGAAAACCTAAACCCAACTCTAACTGTCATGATGACGTTTGGACGCATCTACTATCTGAAATAAAATATCGATCTAACATCTAGTCAAGATAGAGAAACATCGGACTTATAGCTACATACCGAGTGCTAGTCCAGGAACATTACGAACTTCACCTCGGATTGAGAGATACGAGTATTCGGATATCAACTTGTACATTTAAACCGTTCTTGTAGTAAAATTTGTTTCAATAATTCTGGCGTAAACTTAGAAGTCCGATATCAAACTTCTCTCCAAATATCTTTTTTACTTGTCCAGACAAAAATAATTAAAAGTTGGTATGGAGTCTTTGAAAACCGTACAACTTTTTACTAATTTAATTTATTACTACGCAAAGTTCGCTTGTCAGTTCTTCAGAGGCGGAATTTGTTCTGTTAACGCTTACGATTCACGCAACGATGCGAGATGTGGGAAAATCTGCTTTTATATTACCAAGATATGAAAACAAATCCACTCGGAGCGCAATATCATAATGGAAGTAGCTCTATCAGTGGCCGCATTGCACTCACGTAACACGTTAGCTCTGCGCTCTGGCCCGCGACTGGATATCTCTCTATTAAGCTTTTCAGTGTTGCACTATGCCGTAACCACCTAATAAAAGCACTTTTGCAAATGTAGATACTATTTTGGACTCTTTTGCAGAGTCCAGAGAACATACTTTGTCCGTAATTTTACATTAAATCAATTATTATAAAACATTACTAGTTTACGATCACCGCGCAATAATTTGATTATTTTTAATACAAAATAAATCGTAAGATTGTTACACAAGCTACACTCCCGTTCGTTGCTTAAACAATTTATATCTTGTTATTCATATGCTCACATTTAAATCACATTTTGTATGTTTGACAATACGTTTGAAGTATCTCCGGAATTACTCAACCTATGTATTTGAAAGAACACAATTTAAAATGTATGCCATATGCCAAAGTAGTTATTGAATCTAAACGAATTCTCTAGCCGAACAATAAAAAAGAAATCAGACTTCAGCATTCCACAAGACATAATACCCACGAAACGCAAACATTACAATTTCACTAAAACGTTTCCAATGAGAATAAGAAATAAAAGCGGTCCCTAATTGTACTTTTATTTTTCAGCTATAAATAAAGCTTCTAGTTCGGTCTCCTTACAAAAACAGGGGAATACATAGGGAAGACCGTCGTTGAAGTGATTTCATTCCGCCAAAGTTTCTCTATCAACTAAATTCAGGGTGTAATTTGCGAGAAGGAGAAAGTTCCGTCTTATCACAAAATTCCACGTGGAGTGTTTTGTTACAATACTCGATTTCCTCCGGTGTTTATAACATTTTCGAAATGAAGTTGGGGAACAACAGGTCTATCATTTCGGAATTTATATTTGGGCGCAAGTAATATTTAAAGTAATACAGGTACGAAGAATGTCAAGCATCTGATTAAATGAAATGAAAAATAAAAAAGAAAAGAAATTTTATCAGTCATTGGAATATGTTTAATAATATTGCTATTTTGCAACAGCGCCCCGATATTTTGTAGAAGTAAAAAATTTAAAAAAATCATTGTGTATTTAAATGACATTGATTTTTTTGAATAAATAAATTACTGTAAAATTTATTCCAAACCCAACTCGGTGCATATCGAAAGAGTAACAAAATGTAAGACTATGGAGTTCGTCAAACTTCATGTTTACAATATTATTGTATGAATGAGGAAATTGAACAAGAACAAAATTAAAAATTTTGATTAACCCCCGACTACCTCGGATCTCGGATTTGTAATCTGTACAACATTCTGCTAGTCAAGCCCTTTCATTTGATACCCATATTGTGGTAGTAGTGAAAAAAATAATGTAATTCGCCATTTTGTGGTGGCGGCCATCTTGGATTTGAAATTTATTATTATGTATTGTATTCTACTAGTCAAGCCCTTTCATTTGATACCCATATTGAGATAAGTTGTGAAGAAATATTTTGTCCGCCATTTTGTGGAGGCGGCCATCTTGAATCGATATTAACCAGACATAGCTAAGAACATCCGCACGGATATCAACCTTCGAATAAAAAAAACCGCATTGAAATCGGTCCATCCGTTTGAGCTCTACGGTGCCACAGACAGACACACACACAGACAGACAGACAGACAGACAGACAGACCGACAGACAGACAGACAGACAGACATCGACGTCAAACTTATAACAACCCTTTTTTTGGTCGGGGGTTAAAAAGGTATGGAATAGATAAATATACAAAATGAGTACCTGATAGGGATCAGACGGTCAGTCAGTATTCTTTCAAAGGTTAGAAAATTAATTTCTAAAAAAAAAGATTTTTAAATTGATGTTCATTTTAAATTTAATTCATTTAATTTAATTTTCATTGAACAAAACTATCTCACGAAATCAATCTTTTTTTCATGTTCTCATAAATGTTGCTAAATTGATTGAATTGGCATTTACTAGAACGATAAGGTTAGATTCGTACTAACAAGAAGGAAGAAAGCGTTCCAGGGCATTTCATAAAACGAGTATCACATTATTATGAAGTAAGCTCATAAAGAATATGAGGTGACCTCGACGAGATGATGAGCAAGTATATGCTAGTCTGTAATGTAGTAGTGCATCCAATAATTCAAAACTTCAATGAAAATAAGTAACAAAATGTAAATTAAAATCTTATTTTAATCAACAAAATGATGATCAGTTGTTCCGGTAGATCATACACCTAATTTTAATGTCATATTATGTCTCAAAAGTGGTTCACATTTTCTTACTGTTTCTCGTAGGTCGGTTTTCTGCCATTCGGCAATACTAACCCCAAAAAAATAAAATATTCAAAGTTTGATATCTCTGAGTATAGTCTATGGCTCTATGGGGTGGTACTTCTTAAACAAAGGAACCGATTCTGTAGTGGTTCACCTATTTGAAAATTGATGGTTACAAGATATATGTAATATGTGTTTCAATACACTAGATAAAGATAAACATTAAACATATCGGTTTTCTTACGATGGTCCTTTCAGCCATCGATACAAATCAAAAGATGTGCCCTGAGCACCTTGAAAATGTTAACAAACTGCGTCTTTGTTGTAACATAAGTGGTTTACAAACACCAATCTACGTGGACCCTAGAATCGCTAGCGGCGAGGTATATTACGATTGTACTTATTTTGGTTGTTGACACGATAAGTGATAGGTGTAAACGTCTGGCGTTCATCGCTTCCTACAACCGACTAGAACGGAAAGAGTGAGCGAGTGAGCTAACTCTTTCCCAACGATAACATAATTTCGTGCGCCTGAAGTTTGGGTGGGCACATTTTTGATTTATATCGATTCGTTCAGCATTCAATCTACTCATAATGACTAAACAGAACTGCACATGGAAAAAAAATTACGAGGCGAAAGCGGGGTTCAATGCTACGACCTAATGGAGGCCTCGATACCAGGAGTCACAGTTGTGGAATACTGGGCATACATCTAAAATATTCACATAAAAAAAGACAACATCATTGACACGAAGAAGAAGAATGCTACGACTTCACGATGGTAAATTAAAACCTCGTCACTACACCACCACGGGTTCAGCCTTTTAGCCTATAGCAACTGAGATAAATATTATCGCAGGAAGAAGGTTAAGAATTGAGCAGCAAATGAAGAATACTGGTATATCAACAAGTTACGGGTCTAGCCCTGACCGGGCCAGCTGTCGGCGGCACGTACAGCTAACGAATGGCGCGCAGCGTGACTCCGCTCGCAGGAGCGTAATTGGAAGATGGTACGTGACGTAGCTACGGCCTGCGCCCATCATTAGCGTCACTCATAATTTTCTAACACTCCGTTTTCATCATTCACTGCGAGTAATTAAGTTACAAGTACTATCTTTTGCTATTCGAGAATCTAAATAAATATGTATTTATCTGCTCTAAAGCTACCGTCTTAGGACAGGATGAAACTTGTTGACTCTTGTTCTTAGGCAGAGTGCCGAGGACTGACCACTGTACTTACATAATTATTTGACACTTGTTGCTTTTAGATTGTATAAATCAATTTTATTTAGAATCATCTATGATAGTTGAAGGAACAGTTTCTATTGGTTCAAATTTAGTTTATGTTTATCGCAAGTTTTTAAAATTTTATACCTCTAATAACAAGACTTGCAAAATAATCGAAGAAAACCGTCAATACATCATATATGCCACAATCAACAATTTGTACACACTAAACTTAACCGGTATCAGCGTGGTTATGAATTTCCTAAACATGTATTTGTTATAATATTTTAACAAAGAATTAATACTAAAGTAATCGTTATCACTGAAGATTTTGCAACGACTTACATATTTATGTAAGTGGGCTACGAGCGTAGCTACCCCGAACGTGGAACCCCTAACGTAACAAGCGCGTAGAGTGAACGATTTCAAGCTACGTTCAGAGCTGTAGTGCCCTAACGGCTACCACCTAAGCCTCAACAGTGCTACAGCGTAGCAAGCGTAGCTCACGCTCAGGATAGTATGAAACTTTAGATTAGAAGTTCACCAGTGACTAAGAGTAAGTTCATTAAACGGAGGCGTGATGCAATCAGTGTCAAGGTATAATAGGTAGTTAGACACGGCCAGTGAAGTACATGTCGAAGAAAGCGTTTTGCGTAATTAAACGTTCGGGCGGCGGCAGTTTATGTGACGATTAGTGAGCGGGCCGCGCAGAAGGCTCGGCCGTTCAATTTGCCGCTTCACTTGACACAATTCGACGCCTGACTCGGGGACAATCGCACTCGAAGCCCCGGCGACCTCCTTATCTCCCGCCGAGGTAATCTTTCCTTCCCTCGCCGGCAATAACTCCAAGTGGGCAGGATTACCTGCAAAGGGGCTCCGTAAGGCAACCACCTTCACAAAGGTTATCGATTTAAACAATGTGTGCACGCTTCAAATACATTTCTCTTATTGTTGTTTATTTTTGGCACACTTTCTCTTCACAAACGCTACCCTTTTCGGGGTAGGATTTCGCTTGCAAATTTCCTTCACTTGTAATAAATGTTTCCGTTTTTTCTCTATGCACATTACCTGAAATCACGTTTTTGTTTGCAAGTATCTGCAGGATGCCCATTTATATAAGTGTATCTATAATGTAAGGAATAAATATTACTTTGAGATAAAAATGTTCAGTTTAAATATAAGGCGACAAAAACCTACCGTTTTGTTGAATATAAACTATATCAAGCTTATGAATCCCGAGTCACATAGACCGACGTGGATTTTGTTGTGAGCAAATTTCTTGATTTGTATTTAACCAATAGAGTAAGAGCCCAGGGCCGCCAGACGTCACGTATTTTCTGATGAATGAAATGTAGACGATTGAGTAGAGTACGTACTAACAACACATGCTTACCCGCTAACTTGCTTAGACGGCCAATTTTGAGATATGGGGTCAAGAATGTACATAAAAATATAACTTACTTCACGTATTTTCTAATAACTGATTTCCACGTATGATGTAAGCTATATCTTTAAAAATAAGGCCCCAATATTACTAGACACTTTTCGTCGGCCGTTTTGCTTAACAGACGCTATAAAGCTCCCAAAATAATGACCTAACTTCACTTAAATTCTCATACTCCATTTGTATATATGTTTATCAGACAACTATTTTAAAGCCTTTATCAATAATATACATACGTGATAATCAGTTATGAGAAAATACGTGAAGTAAGCAATGTTTTTATGTATCTTCTGGACCCCATATCTCAAAATTGGCCGTCTAAACAAGTTAGCGGGTAATCATGTGTTCTTAGTACGTATTAACTCTACTCAATCGCCCACATTTCGTTCATCAGAAAATACATGACGTCTGGCGGATCTAGATTCTTGGACTACAAGGCTTACCTCATCTGATTTGATAGTGAAACTACTATGATTAAATAGAATTTCACACGGAAATGAGCACGTTGTTGTTTAATACACAATAATAATAATGTTGATTCACACACACATCTGTATACGCCTTTGGATGCGGTTTTTGATCGTATTCATCCGAAACGAATAACATATTCAGATGTTTTTCGAAGTGATTTTTTTTAGAGTTTTAGCTGCATTGAACACTTTTGGTAGGGTAAAATTTCGTGGGTTCGCGGCACCTACACACTAAAGTGAATTGAATAGTAAAAATTTATATTATTATATATTAGTGTATAATAACAATCTTCTATTTACAAATTATATATTTAGTTTATATATCTATTACACTTATTGCTCTGATACCAAACCGAAGCATGCGCAGCGGCCTGTCTAGGTACATGAACGAGAGTGAATCGGTTTCTTTTAGGTAAACACGCTCCATCGTAGACCGTATTGTCGCTTAACATCAGGCGAGATGGTGGTCAAGTGTAAACCGATAGAAATGAAATATTTATATATGTATTTACGTATACACGTATAACACAAAGTATATATTTACCCGACCGTATGCTGTAGTCTTAACAGATTTTTTGGATGGGTGAAAAGTTTGTGAGTTTGGTAAAGAGGTTATAAGTCACCGACAAAATAAGTTTTACTTAAAACAAGCTTTCAAATAGTGTGTCTTATCTGCCATATTCTACGGAGATGAAAACGTGGACACTGACAGTTAAAGCGGTCCTCGAGCTTAAAGTTACACAGCGAGCTATAGAAAGTGCTATGGTTGGAATTTATTTGAGAGATCTTTTTCGAAGTGATCCATCAGAGTAACCAGAGTGGCCAATAGCCAATCATATCTGTTGCTGAGCCGATAACTGTTGGGGTAGAAGTGCCCTCGAGTGGAGATCGCGCATCTTGTAGGTGGTGGTCTAGCAGTGCCCTAAGATAGGCTGATGATGATCTCTTATAGCTACTCATAGACTCCTTTACACCACAAAAAACGATACCTTTTTGTAATGATAATAAAGCACATGCATCGTCAAAGCCATGCAAGCTAACGTGCAACTTGTGACCAATAAAGACAGTCCTGCTGGCCCTGCCAACTACCAACTACAGGCTCATCTCTTTTTTATCTGATGAACTTCGGAGAGTGTGCAGATAATCTGTATGTTCTAATACCACTTTACCCTTTTTCTATCAGACTCCTGGCATGATTCATGGTTGACATTCCAATGATTCGAATGGGGAGGTTTGATTCCAACTTCGTAATTAAAATGTCTAGGCTTAATGCTAGGGTTATTTTTTTGTTACAATCTTGGTGTTTACAAATCGAGAGTGAATCGCTTATTTTTCTAACTTGTTAAAAAACCTTTTTAAGAAATAAGATACAATAACTTAATTTTTCTTCGCATATGGGTTTCTTATTTAATCAAATTTGAGTTTAATAATAGAAAACGTATTTATTTCTAACACTGTACAGAGACACACTTGACAAGAAGACATTATTTCTACGGAAGGAAGGAAAGCAAATCATAGATGTTGGTTCATGGACTAAATTTTACCAGCTAGGATACAAAACTATTTAGCTTAAATTCTCTTATATCTAATAATTTTGATAAAAGCGACCCTAAAATGTGCGCGCTAGGAATCATAAAATATAGATGAATTGTCGGAGGTGCCATTTGCGAATAATTCTGCCGGCATGTAAATCCGTGCACGTAAATTTAGCTGCTGTCTGCGCGAGGAAATTGAATCGTTCCACAACCATTCCAATATATAATTTTTAGCGAAATATGGCTACGTTTATGACCCTTTCGCTAAACCTTCCCAGTCGTGAAGCATCTGCAAGATGTACTTTTCAATCGACTTCAAAAAGGAGGAGGTTGTCATTTGTTATTGTGAATGTACTGTGAATTTTATTATTAATGTCCATTCTCTCAAATTCCGTCTTTTATATACACTTACCGAATGCGGTAATACTTTTTATTTTTTATACCCCGATGGAGTTTTTCATCCACATTTAGTAGTACGTAGCAGTAACAGCAAATACATATTACATTTTCGTAGATATCTTTTGAAATCTAACCTCACAAACGATGAAAACATGAATTATGCATCTATCCGTTTAAGATCCCGATAAACAGTATTAGTAAATTTGTTGGCAGAGCGAGAATCGCTGTGGGCAGCGTGCTCGGTGACCGTAGTGTAGAGTCGAAGCTGCCGGCAAGCCTGGATATTTCAATTTGGGCGGAGATGCGACCCAAGAGGACGGCTCGCTGAACCGAGCGCGCTTGCCTCGGCCAAAGAGCAAACACCGCCTCCGCAATCTTGTGCCACGTGGACCATGCCGGCCGCTCGGCCACGACAATCTACTGGTACAATTACCCGCACCCTTTCGGCTCGACGGTATCGCACAACTTGTTATAATATCGATACGATGTAATGCCGCATGGAATACTTGAATCCAGAATTCATCCAACCAATATTATAAATGTCTCAATCACGTCGGAAAGTGTGATCGGATTGCGTTGAAATTGGGAATAATTTGACTGGCCTCGTGGCTTAGTGGGCAGTAACTCTGCCTGCGAAGCCGAGGGTTGATTCCCACTCAGTGCAAATATTTGTGTGATGAATTCAAAAATTTGCACTGTGTCTGGGTGTTTCTATGTATAATAAGTATGTATTTACAATTATATAAGTATTATGTCAGCTATCTGGCCGCCATATTAAACAAGCTTTGCTTAGTTTGGGGTCAGATGGTGTTGTGTGTGAATTATCTACCAACATAAAAAAAAAATATAGACTGGAATAACACCTAGGTTATTTTTTATTGCGAGATAATAGCACGAACGGAAACTACGAGGGTAAGGCCACATGGGCGCTGCTAGTCTATGCAAATAAATAAAATTGAAGTGTCTGAATGTAATAACAAAGTAACAGGTTTTTATTAAGTTCAAATGAAATTGTACACGGTGCCTATTTCTAACATATTATTCATTATTTTTTGTGTCTGTCTGTCTCTCTGTTTGTTCTGGCTAATCTCCGCAACAGCTGGACCGATTTTGACGGGACTTTCACTACCAGGTAGGTGATTTTCTAAAGCATAACGTAGGCTATAACGTACCTACTCTTACTTGAAGAAAATAATTAGGGTTCCGTGAAAAAAAGAAAACCCTTAAAACACGGGTGAAACCGCGAGCACAGCTAGTTAATAATAAAACTGAAGACTTAGAATAGTTACACCTCCAATATAACTAGAGAAAAAAAATTGGTTGTCTGTAGTCGGTGGGGTTTACGGACGATAGTTTAATGTGACAACGTCATAACAACATATTGATAGATGCGGCGCAAGCGTACAATGAGCGTAACGGGACAAAACGGGACACTTTTTCGTGCATGCAACCGGCGCTCATCGATTTATTAGACGTTGTCACGTTAAAAATGCCTAATAGTAACACTTCTATTGTGTGGTAATCGCAAAAAAAGCTGTAAAAAACTTTTTAATTCTAAATAGGACGGCCTTCACAAATTTCTACTTTTTTCTGCGATAACCTTCAACTTCATATATCGGAGCGACCTTTGAGATAACCAGAGATCAGGTATAATAAAAATTCAATTATTTTTTAATAATAACAGTTTGCTCTAAGCCAGCGCTTATCATGAGGAGTGCTTTTAATTAAATTATTAGGTGGGTGGAAGTATTGAAGGGCTCAATTCGTTGGATGAGAATAACAATGAATTTGCGGAGCTCGTAAATCTAGCAGGTGCGCGCGTCTGTTATTGAATAGACTCTTACTGCAGGAGACTACATCAATCGCGACACATCAATTAAGAATCAATTAACATTCTTGTGAATGGAAAACGAACAATTTTTGACGTGGCAACGTCTAATAAATCGATGAACGCCGACTGCATGCACGAAAAAGTGTCCCGTTATGTCCCGTTACGCTCATTGTACGCATGCTCCGTATCTGTCAATGCTTTGTTATGACGTTGTCACGTTAAACTATCATCCGTAAACCAACCGACTCCACTTTTTTAAGACAAACAATTTTTTTTTCGAATTTTTTTTATAGTATCTTGTGGCAAGATGAGCAGGGCATGTGCCTAGTGGTAAGCAACACGCCTGCCCCTTACAGCACCGCGACATGTAGCTATTGGAACATGAAGAGTCCAAGTTATTACTTAGCACTGCATTACGCTCGTCACCTAGAGATGGAAGATGATCCATCTCTATGCTCTGTAATTTCTCTGGAAACATTGCCCTTCAATCCGGAACACAGTGATGTTTTCACATTACTGTTTGGCGGTAACTTTGTTGGTTGGTAGTTTCCGGTAACACACTTTCCATGGGCGAAGCATTTACTTTAAAACTACGAGTAATATGGTAATTTTTGCGGTCCTCTTAGTTAAAAACCACTGCCGTGTAATTTTTTAACTAAATACACGCATTTTTCTATTTTCACCATCTTAATCTGAATCTTGGTCGGTCTAAATTGGCATTAAATTAAGTATCATCTTTGAATTTTAGAAGCTTTGCTTCAGCCCTGCGGCGACCCGTAGCGTCAGTATTTTCCTCTCATTTTCGTTCTTTCCAGAAGTAACGAACTGTGTAATTGGAAACAGGGAGTCAGCCAGGCCCTGACGACAATGCGCATTACGTTAGCTTTTCAAATGTATCAAAACCAAAACTCTGATATGTTATAGTTTCGCGATGTGTACGATGTGATGATATTTTATTAGGTGATTTCGCAATTTGATTTCATGATAAGACAAGCTGAGAACACTTGACAAACACAAGTATAGGCGTAGGGCATACCTGCCTATTTATATGTCTGAAGACAAACAAATGTGCGTTCGTAAAACTACAATAAATCCCCGAGTAATATAAACGCGCTGTCGACATCGGCGGCACCGGGTGAGGCGTGCAGGCGGGCGGGGGGGATGGAACGCGGCAATTTTTCTCTCCGCTGACAACATGATGTAACGCCAATATCGTACGCTGAGCGATTAAGCCGCGCACGCCGATATTTCAGACTTGCCCCTACTAACTGTCAAAGTGTCGACGAGAACTCTGTATGCCACGTACGCGAACCTTACATAATTCCGACTTTCATATTCTCGTGTGAAAGCCCTCGCCGCGGAACGTACATCATAATTTTGTAGTGACAGATAATAGTAAACGCTCTCCGTTGTTACGGTCCCCTAAAAATCCTTCGAAGAGAAATAGCGGTAGTCGCATAAATCGAAATGCTTTTACAGATAACAAGAAATAAATTGAAACGACTCTAATTTCGGAGCGATAGCTACCTGGAGAACGGATATTCGTAGCCGAATTACGTATCTCCCGGTTCGTGATTACGAGACGTACCGTAAAATAAAAATAAAAGCGACTAATCTCGGAGAGAATTTCGTATCCGTTCAAAAAGATAGTTGGCGATTCGGATCACGCGGGAAGGCAATCACTCGATAATAAACGTAGAGCGAGTCGGGAGCGGCGCACGTACTGCTGACGGCAGCACGTCTTCCGGCTGCAGCGCTGCCGACGCGACGCCGCAGCGCGACTCCGACGCGACAATAAATCTGCGCCGCGACAACAATCCAACATCCTCGCCGGTCGGTACGTCGATACACTGCGCTACAAAAACAATCGAAAAATATGACAATTTTTTATTCTAGAAAAAAATCTAACAATGCTTAATTCAATATTTTAGCTATTTGATACACAACTCGATAGGTTTTATAAACGGTGTAGTGCTGGTAGATTCGAATGAAGGCAAAATGAAGTTTGAAAGAAGATAGAAATTAAAAATAATGCGTTAAAACAGGTTACACGAAGGTGCTGTCGCATAACTAGCGAGTCGAGTATGATGCGGAAACGTTTTAGACATGAGCATTCAAACAGTTTAAAATCAACTACTTAAGCTTACGTCGACTTTTTCATGGGAACTCTTCGCGACGTATGTTTCTCTATGAAAGATATTAAGCACATAAACATATATCCACGACAAAATTGCTTAGCATTTGAAAATATAATTGAAATAGAACCTCTATTCCAGAATCATTTGAAGGATTTCGAAACGAAACTTTTAACAAAAATTAACTTGTTTACAACTTCACAATAAGCTCTCAAAGTGAATGAAGTATCGCTCATCTCGCTATCTCAACATTCATAAATAACTAAGGGCTTGGACACGATGGTGAAGAAGATGATAAACGATGCGGAGGCGCCTGAGCGTCGGCCGTTGGCCGCGAAAAATACAACTGTCATCTTGAGTGATGGTAAAATAACGCCCGAGTCATGCTTCGCTCTGCATGCCAAGAGCTTTTGTGAACCTCTTTGTATCCCCGCCCTTATTACACGGATTATATAAAGGAACGCTGAGGTAAGGACGAAAGCGATTAATCCTAGAGCTGTATGACTTGGTGGCGTGCCGAGAAACTGACGCGTTCCCTGGGTTCCATTTATTCATCTGTCGCGCAAATGCACCGCGGGAATAACGTATAAAATCTTCCTTTTATGATTTTATAGTTTGTTCCGCATCGTACTGTAACTCACAATACAGAAAAAGTAGGCGACTATTTACACATACCAATGTAACTCTAACGTTCCCCGTTGTTTGTTTGATAACTGTTATATGTTTCTTCTGGTCGCCCCAAGATTGGCATGTATTTTAGTCAAAATAGTTTAACTTCTTGGCGATATTCTAATCTTAAACCCTTTAAAACCACATTACTTCAAAACTATCAATTATGCGCGGTTTCAACGTAGGTCCCGCTCCCGTAATTTTACTGATAAATAGTAGATTAAGTGCTATTTCAGACTATAATATATCTCGGTTCCAAGTGACAAACCAATCAGTTCAGCCGTTCCGACGTGATTGAGCAACAAACATTCAAATTTCAACATTTAATTTTTGTGGGATCTACAAGAATTATGTCTGTCTTAAGCATTAAAAATTTCTAAAAATACAGCTTTATCAGGTTTTGCAGAGACACAAACTGAATTAGTGATCGAAAATTTCCGAACAAATCAGTGAGCCGCTACAAGAAAACTGTTAGTATACCGGCAGTAATAAAACAAAATCCAATTGATTGTTGCCATTGCGGTCACGTCGTTCAGTTACTGTTTTCGCGTCTGACGTAATAACATTACAACAAAGTTATGGTGCACGCGTGACTGGCTGGGAGGTGCCATTCGTTACTGATGATGATATATTTGGCCTGTGATAAGCTCGGCGAGCGTTATCTATAACACGAAGTTCGAGCTCACAGCTACGCGACAATGGGGAAACAGTTTCCCGGCAAGTTCTTGGGAGTACACAATGTATCTTGAATTGTTCAAGGGAATACAACATGTACGGATTGCTTTTTACTCAAGTATATTTCATTAGTTGTAGCTGTTTTTGCAAAAGATCCAAATTTTGTATAGGGACTTATTTATTATTTTATCACAAAATCGTTTCTTTCTACTTAAGATTTACTATCCTAAACACACATTGTACATACATACTTTACAAACTCCAAAACGACATCCTGCTGAAACACAAGACGTTGGCGTAATTGTGCTCACCAAACATATACTCGTATCTCACATAAATAGAACAACCAAATAGATGCAAGAAATAAATGACGATGAAGAATCAGATATACATACCACAACCGAATAAAAGCTAGAAATTAAAAGAAGACTTTAATCAGCTGACTATTATTTTATTGACTTGTTATATTTTCATTGTAACTTTAGTTAAATATATATAAATAATATATAAATCATATTATTTTTTCATAGTATTAGTCAACCTTTCAACTGTCTAGTAGGTACACATCATTCACTAAAAAAAGAAGCAGACATCGGTCTTTTTTAAGGTTCCGTAGCCAAATGGCGAAATACGGGACCCTTATAGATTCGTCATGTCTGTCTGTCTGTCCGTCCGTATGTAACAACCACTTTTCTCCAAAACTATAAAAGCTATACTATTGAAACTTGGTAAGTAGATGTAATCTGTGAACCGCATTACGATTTTGATATAAAAAATAGAAAAAAACAAATTTTAGGGGTGTCCCATACATAAAACTGAAACTCAAATTTTTGACGTGACAACGTCTTATAAATTGGTTTGCCGGGTGACACTTCAAGAAACTGCGTTACGCTCCGCTCACGTTATGCGCTCACAACGAGAGCGAGTGAGAGGCACGCGTCCCTTCCACTCGGGCATGGTTGCCCGCCTAAGAGCGAGAAAGACAGACATAAAAAGTGAAAGGCACGCGTCCCTTCCGTAAAATTATTTTACCACTCAAAGTCGTTGTCACGTAAAACTTTCGCCCGTATACCGACTTTACAGGCAACCAATTTTTTTTATCAATACCATACGTGTGAGGTATCTATGGATAGGTCATCAAAAATGATATTGAGGTTTCTAACATATTTTTTGTCCTAAACTGAATAGTTTGCGCGAGGGCACACCCCGGACACTCCACTAAAACTCCATACAAGCACCGCTGTGGAATTACCTACTTTTCACACAACTACGCAGATGTCGTTCGTACACACGCGTGAATATGTGCGTTAGCGCTAAGGTTACTGAATTATTTTATTGAACAGTTGTGCCCCTTGTGTTCACCGGGTGACGTAAAGTAGTTTTTAAACTTGCTATAATGTTGAGTTACATAAATAGAATGGAGTTTGAATTCTAATTAAAAGGGTGTGTAAATTATACAATTCTAATTAAAAACTAATCGTATAATATTCATTACGTGTATGTATTGCCGCGTAAAATCAAAACGAAACCGATGATCGATAGGTACCTAGATATCTATTTCTGTTAGTAGGCATACATTCGCATATTATGTTACACTTAGGTACCCAAGAAGGAAACTTTATTCTGTCACTATAATTATTCCTCCAGGCATTATCAATCCGCGCCCAAAACTGGCTGTGTAAGTTACGAACTTTGAGTTTAAAATTACTATACGTTATTATAAAGCAACGTTATTTAAAAGTTTCTAATCTTTTTCTTTTAATCTTGTCCCGTTTAGTTGACGGACAGCCGTAAACAGCACAACACCCCACCATGATGATATTTCGGTAGGAATTAGATGTTCGATACCAGCCTTTCGTTGAGTGCTCCTAGCGTATCCGAAACGGCCTGAGGGGTGAGGAAGCTTGAAATTAACGGGGGGTGGGGAGTGTCCGTTCTATCTATATTATCTATTCTATGGCGAGGGACTCTTCCAAAGTGGTAAAAAGTGTCCCCCCCTCCTCTAACTTCTAAAATAAGAGAATGGCAAAAATAAAAAAAAGTGTATGACGTACGTTACCATGTAAACTATCAATGAAAATTGGTTTGAATGATAATGTAATTAATGAAAATTGGTTTGAATGTAAGTAGTTTTATTTTAATACGTCATAAATTGACTATTGTTAAAACACTGATTAAAGTAACAACGAAGTACAAGAAGTTTTGTATTATATTACTTGCTGCTATTATATTACGGAAGCCTTCATGGGCGAGCCCGACTCGCACTTGACCACTTTTTTATAAACCATTGTTAGATAATAGCGATCGTTTGCTATTATCTCTAAAATATTAACTCCATCAAAGTACGTGAAAGATTACGGCCTAAATCTGATTCTCTATGTCAGCTCCTTCTTCGAAAAGACTTGAATCATATTACGAGATGTCGAATTACCTCTAAATACGTAAATGCGATTTTGTTATCATTGATGTTAGCCCGAATAAATCGGTTTTTTCGTAAACCCCACCATAATTTCGTTAATTGCACCGTAATTTCGTAAATCCATCACAATTTAACATCCATCAAAAACAAAATAGCCACAAATAAAAAGTTTTAAAAAGGCCATCTCATACTCGTACCTACAAGTAATTAACGCTGCATACAGCGCTAGGCGGAGTTTAAACAATTTTAGTTTAAAAAACTGAGTCGCACTGTGGGTTTATCAGAATAATTGTAAAGTTATTAACGGTACTGTGTTTTTCGTTTGTTTTAATTACCACCAAATTAAACAAAAGTAATAAATAAATAAAATTATCAAATAATCAACTATTGTAAAAAAAGATAATTCGAAATTGTTTATTTACGCCTTATCCTTTTTTGAACATAGTTTAAAAAGTTAACATTTTACAGGCTAGTGTTAGACTTTTCTCAGTGTGAAAAACGCAGTAAAATTTTTTTTTGGTTTTAGGTTTGTGGTTTTGTGTGTGGTTACGCTGGTTGCTACCAGATCTAACTTAGCAATGTGACAGCGTGAGAACACGAGAAATTATGTTTATTTTTAACCTCATGTGCGTCGCTGTCCAAACAATATTATCAAAATTATAGACACAATATTAAGAGACTGCGTGTTATTTAGCTATTTATTAATTTAGCGAATTTTAGAAAAAAAATTAGTGAAAATTGAAGCAGTGGCCGAAGTAAGTGTACCCAACCATTTCTAGGCAACAGCCGCTACTGCAAGACAACAGCAATGTATGTATCTCTTAAAAATCCCCAGCCTATAAAAAGGACAATAATTACATAACGAAAATAGTATCTTTTCAGAATTGGTATGTGTGCTCCTACTATGAACGCGGTTTTAAATCGATAGTCATCAATTTGACATCTTCAACCGCCTCCAATTCAAGAATTAGTTGGTCAGCTTCCAATAGAGCATGACCTTAGATTGATGGTAGTGCCCGTTCCATTCTGGCCGCGAATATTTCATTACTGGCGATGCAGAGCGCTTTGCGTAATTCGCTACGTTTGTATCGTCGAGGCTATTTGACGCGAAAGAGCTTTAAATGGGAAATTAATATATGCGACAAATACTACGAACAGCCAGCCAATTTATATATTGAAGCAACAAATTATCGAGTCTCTCACGAGTGATAATGAGTAGGATAGTGACACAAAAATATGTGACCACATTTTGCGTAGTTGACGGTTTAAAGGTTTTAACTATGACAATTTTGAGCAAAAACATTAATACTAAAATAAATATAATTAAAAAACCGACTGCATAAAAAGTGAACCAAACTACATACTATAAAACTGAAAAGAATAAAACAAGCACTTAGATTTCTGGTGGTCTAAAAATTCTATAATATGTTATTTGTACAACAGAACAGTCGGGATCTATTAAACAACTAGATTGGCTGTAGAATAATAATGTACCTTTGAAGCACAATAGCTTCAAATAATTATATATACACACATACATACATATATAGACTGATAAACACATTACCACTCCTTTGCGTCGCGCAATCGGGTAGGTAATAATGATATATATCGTAGCAACAAAGAAAAATGTAACAATGTTACCGGTAATACCGTATCCAAAAAATTTATTATGTTGCCAAGTAGTTCAAAAGTAAGGCCAGTCAGAATGATAGATCCGAGAAAGTACTTATGACCTATTTCGAAAAGAACGTGTTCCTTTGTTAATCTATATCGACTGCTGCAGCACTTATTCATACTAATGTAGTATGTTAGTGTAAGAATAGAATATTGGTTACGTGTTGCCAGTAGACTCTCACCGCGAATATTTCATTAGCGAGCCATATATCATAGGCTACGGTTGGGGCCGCGCCGACGCCTCTGATCCTGAGGCTTACGGTACGAAATTAATATGTGCGACAAAGACTGCGGAAGTCAAAGCTCTATTGTACTGAAGTTGACTGACCTTCACAGAATACGTTTAAAAATTGGATAAAAGTAGTATTTTTATACAGATTGAGTTATTATTACCTTACCTTAAAAAATAGAGGAGGTTCTCTCATTAGAATGTTATTAGAGAATGTTACGCGATAGCTCGCCTAGTTGTGAATCGATTTTATTGATCTCTTTTTTGTTTGGTAGGAAATACTTTAGTTTTGTGTTTAGTGGTTCTAATTAAATTTTACCGAAATCAGTATGGCGTTTTTTAGAATATGATCAAAAAACAAAATTTGCTTAAATTTATCTGAACGACGTCGCCATAGCTTCTCTGGAAATTTAGTCGAGTGTTGAGTCCGAGTTTAACTATAAATTGAAGACAGTTTTTGTTTTTTCGAAGTAAATAAATTATTGTCATAATAACGTTCGTTTTCATTTAAAAACCAACATAATAAAACAAAAGTTAGAATGCGATTAAACTATTTTTACGATGCGGCGAGTAGAGAAATAGGCAAGAAAATATAACTTATACCGTCTTCCACTTTGGAAAAGAAACTTTTATGACAAACAGACTCAATCACAACTATCCAAAATGAAGAGCCAACTTTTAGCGCATAAAACTTGCTAAACAAAATAACAAACGTCTCAAAGGATAGGAAAGTTTGTTATGTGAGGGGCGAGGCGGGTTTCTTAGAGAAGGGGAGGCGCACGTACAGAACTATAACAGGCAAATCCGAGCACGTCAGTCGTCGGGAGTTTATTACCCTACTCATATTTACACAATTCCGAGTGACTGTCGGCGACGACAGCCGCAGCGCGCAACTGCTTTGGGCTCATCTATTCTTACAAACTTATTTTATGCCGGGCGTCAATTGCACCACTGCGACAAGAGTAGGTTTAATAAAAAAAAAAAATGGATTTTCCGCGACGATGATCGTAGAATCGACCGACGTCAGGTCACAACGCCGTTTAAAATAGACGACACTAACTTAAAGACAGTTTATTTCATTCATTAAAACATTTACTCATGGCTCTACGATTCACGCGAGCTAAAAACCTGTAAAAATCATGTTATGAGAAACATCACATCGGTAGCTAAATCTTCGATGTTTGTGACGTCAAATGCACTCAACACAAAATTGAGTTGAAGTCTTAAAGTTAAAAGCTTTGTGATACGGCGTTTACTACCTCTAAAGTTAGACTAGATTCCTTCAAGATTGACATGAGCATTATTAATCCACCTCGTTTCACTCACTAATCGTTATCTTTATCTGGAGTCTGGACTGAACACATCCTAAACGGCTGGATTGATTTGAATGTTTTTTGTATGCGTTTAAGTAGCTTTTTTTTTTTTTTTAAATAAATGGTGACGAGACGATCCGGATATGTGCCTGATGGTAAGCAACATGCCTGACACATAACAGCACAGCGACACGGAGCTATTGGAACATGAAGAGTCCAAATCATTACCTAGCACTGCACTGCGCTCGTCACCCAGAGATCTAAGATCTTATATCTCTAAGCCCTGTAATTTCTCTGGAAACATTGCCCTTCAAACCGGAACACAGTAATGTTTGCACATTACTGCTTGGCGGTAGAATAACTGGCAAAGGTGTGGTACTTCCCCAGGCGGACTCTGCCAAGAGTCCTACCACTACTAAAATGCCACTGCTGTTTGAATGGTTTAGATTCACAAATCTGTCCGGCATATGGCGCTACAGTTGGTATCTAGGTTATCCGAGCGAAGCCGGAACGGACCGCTAGTATATTTATAAAAACAACATAGAACTTTGTCACAAAAAATATTATCAACTAGCAGCGCTCTGCGGTTTTACTCGTCCCTGTTCCCTTTACTTTCCCGTGATAAAAAGCAGCTTATGTGCTGTTCTTTACTATAATCCAACTGTGTCCTAAGGTTCAACCCGATACGTTCAGACCAAAGAGTTTGCATATACTATGAACCTATAGAATGGGAACAAACGCTATGCACCGAAAGCACGGGTATGATCGCTCTTTTCTTGTCGCTCTTGTGGAAGTGTCATACTTTTGTCGCGGCACATCATACTGTTGTCATAGCAAGTATGCACGTCATCTTCTTACGATAGGTACAAAGGATCCGTGCGGAAAAACCTGATACATTTACCTATTCTATATTTAAGGTTCAGACATTCCGGCGTGATACAACAACTTCACAATTTTCACAAATTTTATGGTAGGATACAAACCGAACATAAGCAACCATTTCGTTACGGGAAATCCTCGTGTACGAATAAATCTACAGTTAAACATGTAATGAATGAAGAGAACAAACGGCTCTAAGAAACGGGAGGCCAACTCTAGTGATTAAGTGTCTCATTTAAATGCAGTCTCCCAACGCGGACGTATCTAACGCAAAGGGACTCGCGGAAAACGGAAGACGAGTCTCTTCACAAAAGGAAGGAGAGGTATTTAAATTAGCGTAGTCGTTGAAAAAGTGCACTAACAACATTAGAGAGTGGAACAATGGCGGACACAAAGAGACGGGACGCGTGGTAGAAACAGTCGGGCGACTAGAGCTGTGCTATGGACATGCAATTTTGCAAATTCTATTTATGCAAGACTCGAAGATACCTGTACATGTTTGTGGTCTCAGTCGCCAGAACGCCCGAGCTCACAATCGCGAAGTCATAGGTTCAACTATTTTTGCGCACCGCACTCAGATTTTTTCGCAGGCTGTGAATGAGGCTGACCGTCATGCTCGGAAATGAAAATCTCGATCGGGTGAACTGGGGCCCGCTGAGTGTACCCGAGCGAGAGAGATACAGTCAGCTGCTCCGCACTGACTGGTGTGTCGCAGTGTTTACTATGTTTTATTTATCTATACTAATATTATAAAGCTGAATAGTTTGTTTCTTTGAACGCTAGGATCTCGGGAAGTACTGGTCCGAATTGAAAGATTATTTTTCTATTGGATAGCCCATTTATCGAGGAAGGCCATAGGCTATAGAACATAACGCTACTATCAATAGAAGCGGAGCATGAATCAAGAATGTAACAAAAACGGGAAAAATATTCTTTTTTGTAAGTTTTCGTACTTTGACATGACAGCGTGTGTCTAAGAATGAATGCGTCATTGAATATAAACCTTTGCTAATCAAATTTGTTTCTAAATCTAAGTTGGTACGACCAATTTCCAACAGGTGGCGTAGCAGGTAGCTGAAGAGGTTTTTTGTTTGAAAGCGATATTCTCAGGAATGACTGAACCGATTTTAGTCATTCTTTCACCGTTGTATATGTACGGGATCCCGATGAGTGCTATATAATGTACCATGCGCGAAGCCGGGGCGGACATCTAGTATGTAATAATTGTTATTGAGTTATTGATTCTATTTATATGTCACTGTTGGAAATTATTAAATAGTAGTTTCTCATTTTAGTTAGCGCGCTACGAGTAGTACGTAGTACGCCAGCGGAATCCCAACCGATAGTGATCGGCTCAACAGACGAAATCAGACTAGCACTAGAATTAGATTAAATACGTTCCAACCTTACTACATTCTATTTTCTTTTCTTTTTCCTAATTAAAGATATACGTTAAAAAAAGTTTGTCTGTAAAGTCGATTGGTTTACGGACGATAGTTTAACGTGACAACGTCATAACAAAACATTAATAGATGCGGCGCAAGCGTACAATCAGCGTAACGGGACATAACGGGACACTTTTTCGTGGATGCAGCCGGCGTCCATCGATGTATTAGATGTTGTCACGCCAAAAAAAAGAACCCAATTGACAATAACGGACACCGGAGTCTGTGGGAATGGTTAATTTAAAAATACATCACAAACTCATAAAAATTGGTTCAGCCGTTCTTGAATTTACCAACACGACTTTCTTTTATAAATATAGACAAAACGGGAAATGACGTAATATACATTAACTCCACAACTCCAATTTCATTAAAATTTTTGAAATTATGGTATTTTTGCCTGCTTTTACTAAACCGAGAAGTTTAAACGGTTATTCAGGGACAAAGGGACTATTGTTGTGTATAAGTTGAAAGGGCAACGAGGTTAATCCGCCCAAACAAATTAGGAACAACATTAATATATCCTCCGTATCCGGCAAGTTCCCCGCAATAAGCAGAATGTATTAGTGTTATTTATCTTAGCTCGAAGCGCCAACAAAGTTTTAATTGCAAGCGCCGATACAATTTGCGTACAAATGAATTTATTCGGTGAATCCGTAGTGCAATGGTCGGGCGGGTGCGGATTATCCGCGTGTGTAGACCCGCTAATTGCGGGTAACGACGAGGCACCGCGGCGCGGCGCCTCCCGCGCCGGCAATCAGCCGCGATCTATTTCGATGCATCAAATATTGAAATACTCACACTTTTATTTAAACTTTTGTTTTTGTTTTGTTTTACTTTCACTCAACAGAGTTTCGTGATCAGTATTACATTTGTTCACAAGATCTTTAACAGTATATCAAACATTGAAAAACTCGTAAGATTTTTTTTGTTTCAACTTTTATTTTTACTTCAACGTTTATATCCCAATTACATCAGTTAATGAGCTTTTTTTCTTAAAATACTTCCCGGAAAAAAATTCAAACAAATACATAAAGATAACAAACAACGCGAGCTTTCCACCCACCGTAGCAGCACTCGTTTAGGAGTACGACGCATGAGTCAGTCTAAAATATTAAAGGGACACGGAAGACCCAGCGTCATCACAGAGGTAGCCTATTAAGATGCATTAGTGCTCCGTAGTACACTCATTTTTCGTAAATAGGTGTTTAGGTTGTGTAGGTTACGAAAAATGAATGTACTGAACCGAAAATGATGATCATTAATTTGGACAACTTCTGCTAAAGGAGATATTCTGAAATCACGAAAACAAATTTGCTGTTCCATACACAAATTATCTCTTAGTCTAGCGTATAAAGATATAACAGTTCATTTTAGCGCGATTTAACCCAAGATAAAAGATTTGCCCTTTATTAAAAGTTAGTATATAATTATGTGTACAATTTGTCTTACACAGTAGCTGTAACCCTGTACCTTATCTCGCAAGAGTACTACGTTCCACTCCATATTGCATTTTCTCGTTATACGGGAATCCTTTAAATTAATAGGAACGATACGGGACCACGGCCCATTTATGTTTGCCGTATAACAAAGCCAGCAGCAGAGTCATAAAAACTGTTGCGGGCGCAGATACGGCTGCTGCATCGAACCGGCGGAACCGGCACAGCAGCCAGTATTCAGCCTAACAAAAGGGTGATAGCGGTACGTGCGTAAATCAAACGTCGCACAATAACAGAGCCTCCCGCGACCGCCCGACCCTTCTCCACAAACCCTCCTAGTTATAAGCCGCCCAGTTTCTCTATAACCGTCGGTCGGTCCTCATAAATCTGTCATACTGAAATGTGCTCCGCTACCGGCCACTCGTGTGACGGACGCCGTCGATATCTGTGCCAATAGGTATTCAATGTCAGTCCGCCGATGTTTCGATTCAGTTCAACCCGGCCGTTCGTCAGCCGCACCCTTTCGCTATCTGCCGTAGAGCAGAGCGCCTTTTTATAGCGATCCATTAATTTTTCACTGAAATGTGTCCCACATTTTATTTGTCCGTTTACTGCGAGCAAACAGATATGTTGGTGTATGAAATGGGGTGTCGCACCGTACGTGTTACGTGTTTGCACTGCACACATTGTTCTAGTGTCTGCCTAGAGAAGCAGTAGACGACGTAGCGTTGCATTTCCAGTCCGAGCGATACCATCGCACATAGCTCCATCCCCTGCAATTAACGCTTCACAACGACCGTATAAATCTTCCACGAATACTCGGCTCGTTCCGTATTCTGTTCTAGTATTAGTCGGCACAGTCCAGTGTCTAAATAGCTCCGTAGCTCAGTGGCTCAAACATCGACTGCCGAATAGAACGAGACGGATCGTTATTCGGCAATGATAAAACGAGGGCAATTAATATCGGCAAGTGTCGGTAAAGGAAAGAGTCCGGGAGCTCGGGCGGATTGAGGGCGAAGCGCCTAATCTAACCTATACGTCTCGAGCCGAAGAACAAACAAGCCGCGAGCTGAGATTACGCTCCCCGAATAAATCAATGTTACGACGCGTTAAAATATTTAAGCTCACGATTAATGCGGCCGTGAATGCGCTTATCGAAGCGCGCCGTTACAAGCCCACCACCTGTTCAGACGCTGATTGCAGGTTTTCACTATAAACAGATATAGATGTCGGTACTCTAACGAAGTTAAATGAGTATTGGTATACTTGAAATCTACCAATATTTAACTCCCTTGTAATAAAAAAAACACGGCCCATAAACATACCAAATGTGAAATCGTTTCATGATAGACGTTATGAAGACTTAAACGAAGAGGTTTGACTCTATTTTTGTGATTAGAACGTCTAGGCTGTGGAATACGTTGCCCGAGTTTGTTTTTCTTGGTGGTTACAATACATAATGTACAGGACTTAATCACGATTTAATTTATTGTTTAAATACCTCGACGTTTCGGAAGCGTTACAAACAATAATTACAATACAATACAATAATGTGTTTTCAAATCGAGAGTAAATAGGTTTATTTCAGGTAAGCACGTTCTATCGTGGACCCCATAGCGCTTAACATCAGGCGAGATGGCGGTTCATTGTTAATACTCGTGAAATCTGCCCTCACTCCGACTCACACACCCACTCTGACACCTTTTCTCATACTCAACCCCATTTCAACTAACCATCCCCACTCCCACTTTCAATTCGTCAGCTTTTCCGCCTTCCACTCCGACGACCTCACATGATGCACGATATTGAAATATAATTATACTTTATCATTTTTCCTAAATTATTGCAATTACAATATTACAATTGCCCTGGAATCGATCGAGAGACGTACCAAACGGCTCATAGGCAACGACACTCTTATGCGAAAAAGACTACAAAGTCTTGATCATCGCCGAAAAATTGCAAGCCAATCGGTTTTTTATCGGATACACTTTGGAGAGTGTGCGACTGATTTGCATGATCTGATACCACCTTGCCCTTTTTTCGATCGGAATGCTCGTAGCTCGAAAAAGCGACATCGTTTCATGGTTGCTGTTCCAAAGACACGAACGAAGAGATTCAATCTTTGTGTCTTCAAATCGAGAGTGAATCGGTTTCTTCTTCAAGTGTAAACCTATAAAAGTTAAAAAAATAACTGAACACTTGTTCTGTCTCTGGTGAGCCTGACAACGGAGCTGTGGTACGGGAGTAAATGTCAACGCGTGTTAAAGCTGACAATATTTAATCGTTTTTGTCCCATGTTTAACAGAATAAAAGCGTAAAAGCCATTTCCATTTTTACGTAATGAAAATCCAAATACCCCATAAATTAATTAAAGCACAAAAGAGTGCGTCATATAAATGTTTGAACACAAGAGGACACATACTTCTAAATTATCTATGGAAGTGTTAATAAAATCGTAATTTATGGGAACGATCACCCGGAAGCTTATCGAGTTTAGAGGACGTATCGCGGAATCGGTATGGAAGTTTTACAAGGGCTCGTTAAGGGGGTTGTTACGATAAGCTCGAATGATAACTGTTTCTAATCAGACGTAATGACACGGCGCGCCGGTCGCGTTGCCGCAACCCCAACGGGTCGCCGTCGCCGCCGCTCCCCCGCCGAGCCAGCGCCGCGTCTGTGTCGCGCGACTGACGCGCAGACAGCGACCCGCGACCTCTGTGCGACCGAGCTCCGCCTCGCGACATCTCTTGTTTAATTTCATTAGAGAAGTTTCCTTCAGTCGAGTCTCGCGAATCGCAATCGCCTAATTAAATTTTGATAACAGCTGAATCGTATCGCAACTCCAATTTTGGGAATGTCCGATTCCTGAATCCAGGCAGTAAATGTAGATTCGTTTTGAGTAATTGGATCTTAGAAATGAGATTCGCATATGTATAAGTTTGGAATTTTATTATTGCTACGATCGAACTTTACCTATTCGTCGGATATTTACTCGGGAAGATGGAAGTCATTGAATTTAAATAAGTTTCGATTTTATTAAAAAGTTTCCAAACCGAAGAGGATGGCTGGCTCCCGATATAACGATATACTGGCGGAAGTAATAAAATAAAACGATTTTACATCTCCAGGGGGAAACGAACGTTTTTGTCGAATGGGAAAAGTCGCGAGCGACTTCTCATTCCGCGATAAAATCGGGAACGTTTTACGACAATCTTCTATTCGATTACCTACCGTTAAACAACAATCTTAAAAAGTCGTTCCTTAAAGTTTCCGGACCAAAGTTGTGTTTGCGCAATATCACAAAACCCGCGACTGCTACTTAAACGAGATTTCATTGGTCTTTACTATGTCAGTGTAGTAAAGTCCGAAATAAAACGAGTGAAAACATGGTAGTAACGCACGCTCAAAGAAATGGTAACGAAAGACCATTGGTAACACAAAGATTTGTCGGCTTTTGAGTGGCCTTCTAGCCCGGTAGCGAGGGTCACTTGTGACTCACGAGGCGAGATTTATGTAAAGATTTGTCGAGCGGGTTCCCGCGTCGTCACACGTTCAGATGTTTGTAATGCGGCCAAAGAAAAGGCTCACGGAGGGAAAAGTAGAGGTGACCGCGAACGGGCCGCTCTGCGCCGCCGCATAATGAACTGGTCACGTAGGCACATTTCGTATTATTTCCCTGGGACGGTTCACGTGACTGGAATAAATGTGGGCGGCAGCTCTTCGGCAGCTCGCGAAGCGGCCGGCGCCTCCTCGGACCCTCCACAAATAAACCGCTTCACGCACGATTCGCCGTCGGAGATTCATTATTCTAACTCTTACCGATCCATAATACATTACCCAACTTTTCTCTTTCAAAGACGTTTTTATTTGACCAATCTTTTTTGGTATTCCGTTTTCGGCCTACGATTTATATCTACAGTTTTACCCATGGTACGAGATTACGTATATCTCTTATCTCATATAAGGTTTGCACGGATTGTGAGTTTTGCTATCGGAAAAATTTACATTTAATACCGTTTTAAGCTTTGGTCTATTTAATAGAGGGTTCAGAATATTCAAATCTATCCCCACAAATGTGTTCAATAACTTTAATTTATATAATTAACCGAGTTCAGTAAAAGTAGACGTTCTTTTTGGTCAACACTACGTTTCCGGTCTACATTTTTTGTATTAGGTTTGGGATCACTTAATGAGCATAACATCACGAAATACTGAAAGATGCTGTGTAATGTACTTTAGGTCAACAATCATAGAAAACATTATTGTAGAGAATAAAATTTCCCATATTTTGTGAAATCTTGGAAAATGTTTATTCTTAGTTTATTCATAGCTCAACGTAACGTAACGTGGGCCGGTCACATCTGTCGCAGACCCGATAACTGTTGGGGTATACAGGTTTTGGAATGGAGACCGCGAATCAGTAAGCGTAGTGTAGGATGCCCTGAGACTAGATGGAGTGACGTTATACGACATATGGTTGGTGGCGGTTGGAAACGTAAGACTGAGGATCGAGCTGAGTGGCGTATTATAGGAGAGGCTTAAGTCCAACAGTAGACGAACACAGGTTGATGATGATAATGATGATGACCTCAAACTGTAGACAGGCATTGACCAGCGACCCCTTGCTTGTAAAATCTAACATTGTCGCTAACTGACCACCACAGCTTACATAACGATGCATTTCACTCTTTTCCTCATATTGTGGCTTACAGAACAATCCACATGTCTGAAGTGTTTTTTTTTAATTAAATTTAGCAACTCCACAGACTCCGGGGTCCATGACCTTTGTCATTTGTTTTCTTTTTTACATGAATCTTGGATTAAATTATCTGAAGTGTTAAAACACTTCAGATTCTGTTGACACTAACAAACACATATGAATCTGATCAATCTGAGACTCCCCGCACCTCGAGCTTCCTCTCTAATAAAAAAGAACGGTGCGTAGAGCACCATGGCACCATGTGTACTTAGTAGAGTTCTAAGCCTGAGCGTACCTATTTACCTTGAGACTTACTCGTCACCAGCATACATGTATAGTAGGTAGTTTCTACTTATACTCGTATGTAAAATAGTCTTGAATATTTAAGCAAAGCTTTTAGAAGTTCCAAGAAAGTGTTACTTACAGTACAAAAGAGTGTAGTGTTCATTATTTTTACAAGTTTCTATGCACTTAGAAAACTGGTCGAAAATATTACCTGTGATATTTCAAGCAGCATGCTCTCTACGAATTGGATAATAAAGACATCACACGAAGCGACCGCACATGCTCCTGGACAGCAATATTAGACGTGTAAGCAGTTTATTGTAAGGCAGCCTCGCTCATAACTACCCATTTTCGTAGGGATAATGTCGACCAACCGGGGACGTTATGTTTATTTCAGACAAAGTCTACGACGTAATGCCTTCGTGTAGATAAGTGGGCCGGAATATTATCTACACACTCGTGTGCTATTAACATTTACTTTAGTACAATGACATCATCTGATGTCTTAGAATTAATATAACGGACTAGCCTATTTGTTAATAGTAAGATCGATGGTTCCCGTATACATATGTTTTTTTTTAAATGGCTTTTTTTTGAAAGGCATGAAAGTCAACTAGGAAACACAGCTTATTTGAGTCGTGAATAAAAGTGGTCAAGTGCGAGTCGGGCTCGCCCATGAAGGCGAAGAAATGAAGGCACGCAGCAAGTAACATAATACAAAAGTTCTTGTACTTCGTTGTTACTTTAATCAGTGTTTTAACAAAAGTCCATTTATGACGTATTAAAATAAAACTACTTACTAGATATCATTCAAACCAATTTTCGTTGATAATTTACATGAGATTTACATTATACACTTTTTGTTTGGTCATTATCTTGTTTTAGAAGTTACAGGGGTTTGTGCCCCACACTTTTTACCACTTTGGAAGAGTCCTCGCGCAAACTATTCAGTTTAGAAAAAATGTAAGAAACTTCAATGCGGTTCACAAATTACATCTACTTACCAAGAAATAATATATAATAAATAAATAAATAATAAATAAATAAATAATAAATAAATATTGGTGGACAATTCACACACAACACTATCTGACCCCAAACTAAGCAAAGCTGGTATATCAGTTTTGATGACCTATGGCAGAACTGTGACGCGGCGTAAGAACGTTACTCACATACGAAGACAAGTCGTACGCGGAGAGTGTACTTCAGACGCTGAGTTAGAAGCAATTGAACGAGTGAAAAAATGCACGTCTGCTTCTTGAAACCGACAACCACTATCCATGTACAGAGTATCATGTCGAGAAATTATCTTGTGCGCACTACGCATCGTTTGCCGTGACCGTGCCAACAAGCATGAGTATGGTTTTTCATGAAAGCTGATAATTGGCCAAGCAGGTCGAAGTTAGTCCTTGGTTTTCGACGCGCGCGAGCGGCGGGCGGTGCGCCCGTCTTCCGACGCCGCAGGCATTGCAGAGCAACACCGGAGCGACCGCAGCCGCAGGCGCGGGGCGGCGGACACAACACCGCCCTCGCCGCTCCGACGGCGGCTCCCCTGCGACGACAGCTGGCGGCCGTGGATCAAACTCAGTATTTAATAGGAACGCGCAGTGCTTAACTCCGAGACAGTTGACAATATGCCACAAAACATTAACTCGCTGAATGATAAGACTATAGATAACCCACATATATGGTAAGGCTCATAAAATTTTTTTGAGTTTAAGTTCTATGTATGGGCTAAAAATTTGGTTTTTTCTATTTTTTGTATCAAAATCTTAATGCGGTTCACAAATTACATCTACTTACCAAGTTTCAATAGTATATAAAGCTTTTATAGTTTCGGAGAAAAGTGGCTGTGACATACGGACGGAGAGACAGACAGACAGACATTTGCCATTTGGCTACGGAACCCTAAAAAACACTACAAGAAATTTGAAAATAATAAGATAATCTCCTAAAGTTTCCGAAGACGTGCCAAACTACCGTCGGCTTGTCGAAGTAAACTATGACCTAACCCTTTTCCTCAAATTAAACCGATGCCCACGTCGGAGTTCAGGAAAGGTTGCAACAAATAAAAAACACTTGTTTCGTATTTTGTGCGTGCCCCAGGGCTCTAAATGATGTATAGGCGTGTTATTATTTAATGACCGAAACGCAATCACACGTTTTGGTTACAGGATATCGGAAACTGCAAATACGAAACGTTGTATTGTCGGGACAAATGCACAAGTCTGCATATAAAAATTATAAATAATACAGCCAATGAAAGGAAATGATTAATTACCTTGGGTTTCCTCGCAATGCTGCGTGGTGGAGCGCGTTGAACCCGTTGTTGTTGGTGAGAGTCATGTCAGCGCCGTGTTCCAGAAGCAGCGTCAGCATATCGTCGCGTTTCTTTGAAATGGCGTCGTGCAGCGGCGTGTCCCCCTCGGAATCCTGCAACAAAACCTTCCACTCAACAACAAAGTTTTAATTAAACGAATCTCCAATCGACTCCATAAACTAATCCCGGAGACAAGCCTCAACACCGGAATCCGGCGCCAGCTGCTACGACATTTCAGCTGCTGAATTATAAAGCATCGCCCGTCTCGAGTATCGCGACAATTTTCTAAAACATCAAACCGCTCGAATGAATAATTGAGGCGGCGGAGAAGGCGTTTAGGGCGTGGATTATAGCGACTTGCATAATTTATAACCGTCTCGGAGTGGTTTGCGAACGGAAAACGGCGAGATCGGGTGCGATGCGATGCGCCATCGAGCGCACGAGCGAAATCAGAAAATGGTGTCGAGTTCCGTAATATAGGGCGAGCGGCGCAAAAAGCGCGGCCACCGCGTCATTATCATAATCACCACCGCTGCGTACCGCCACGGTGCCGCCCAAGCCGTTTTGCTTTGTGAACGTGCATTAAGAGACCCGGCCGTTGTGCTCTGTCATTCTGCAATTAATTTGCAAGAGGGCCTTAAGATGAGTAATTTTCATTTCCAAAAAGGCTGGGGCTCTCGGAATCACATCACAGCTAATGAACATCTCATTCAGTGCGAAATGTTTACAACGTAGATAGTATTATGATTTGCCAGGGAGCTCAGAAATATTTCTCGCTATATTTTCTCGCTTTGGCTGAAGCTCTAGGTAACGACTTCCGCATGAAGTGAGCGGAGGAGTGGGAAGTGAAACCATAATCGCAGGTACATCATAGCCTCCGACACCATTCAAATGGCAGTAATTCAGCGCAGCCCCACCACAGACACGGGGTAATTTCGCGCAGAATAGCAGCATTAAATATTAATCGTATTGGCATATAGATGGCCATTACAGCCCGTAATTCATGCCGTTGTGCAGTCGCCGCATTACATGCGAAACCGATGCTAATTATCTGACTGCTGATTGTCGTAATTTACATCAAGCCGTAACGTCTCACGGCGACCGTACTCGTCGAACAATACTAATTTGACTCGTGTTTCTGCAAAAGATTTACATTTTCTCGAGGAAATAATGAACGCTAAGAAACGCCAGCATTTCTTTATCGCGGTTACGCGTTTGTTGTGAAAAGAAATAGGTAAAACGAAGACACCGCAAGCTGTCAGTTACAAGCGTTTTAAATAGAAAGTCGATGAGATATCGGGGTTGTGGTTAAATAACGTACAGCGAGGCAGAAAAATAAGTGTAGCGGCGAAATAAGAAATTAGATTTAGGTGGCAATATCCGCAGGTGCAAGTAAGGCTGCACCGCGCCGCCGCCATCTAGGCACACACATGTATATTTACCGGTAAGTATAACGTCAGAGTTGACGGTATCACACCGCATTCGCCGCCAAGATATTTTAATTTAAAGCTATAACACGTGCGAGCCCCAATCACAAGTTTTACGATATAATAAAATTTTAGCACGATACTGTTTGAGTGCGCGTAAACTAAAACACCACCCACTTGAATTAACCTGCAGATTCGAATTTTCATTTTTATTACTAACTCCGTACTATAGTGATGATTTTTAAATGGTAGGTAATTCAGAATGTCGATAAATTCTACAATCTCTGATGGATTTTAATCATTTCAAGAATAGTGAATTAAGCATTATGGATTAACTATCAGCACATATTGAAACTATTTAAGCACGTATTTGAAGCTGATTTTTGCTCAAGATATGATAGTCCTTCCGACACAGCCGATTTTGAAAAGCTAATATGAGTTTTTATCTACTAATACTTTGGTAGATTTTCACTAGAGATATTTATTTACTATTGCCGAAATAAACATGAAACTACCATAAAACGTAAAATAAGTTGTCTTGAACAGAATCGAATCCGGTCTCATCTATCTGCTACCTTATCGTTTTCTATGCAGCAAAATACCCCTTACAAATCAAGGAATACAAACGGCTGAATCTGTTTGATTTAAATAACGCCATCCGAGAAAAAGGAAAGGATTAGTTAGGGCGGCAACAATACTCGGGCAAAGATAAAAAATCTTTAACCTTGATTAAAACATCAAAACATTCTATTATCGTGGACGAACAAAGAGAAGGCTTATCAGAAGGATTAATACGAGTAATAAAAGCAACCCTCCGGCGAAAAAGACCGACCTGTATCTGAGTCGCGACGCTCCAATATGATTTTTTTAATAAGCTACCTGTTACGTATCGCATAATTTTAAGAGAACATAATGGAAATGGGTACACCACAAGCGGGTTTGATAAGCCTGGAAATTTATTTGCTGGACATCACATTTGCCATGTTTCGTAGAAAGAATCTAGTAAGAAGAAAAATAAATAAGGGAATATTGTGATATCCAAATCACAAAATACTGTTATTCTACACATTTTTACAGTTGTTACTGTGACTGCCAATGCCATTTCGTTTCTTATTTGCGATTTCAGGTTTAAACAGCACTTAGGTAAATTTATATGATAATAAACGAAAAAATACATATTTTGTAAAAGCCATACGATTAAAAAAAAACATTAATAGGATTCCGCTTGACTGCCATGCCTCATCATATTAAGCGAACACGTGACCAAAGATGGGGCGCGTTGACCTAAAAGAAACCGATTCACTCATGACTAGAAGACACCAAGAGTTTAATCATCGGGGGAAAAAGTTAGAAATAGTTGAATTTCTCAATGAATAAATCAGTAATAATTACTACATACTTAAAATTGTTGATAAATATAAAATGAACGAAAATGAACAGCTAATAATTATATCGCTAATACAAATAAAAAATATTTGCAGAGCAATACATAGCAGATTTAATCCAAGAATTGATTCTAATGTTCACCATAAAATTGCCAATCACAACATGCCACAGTGCGGATTACTTCATATAAGGTTATGTAGTATTCTAATTCATGGTTTTGAGGAATTCTGTTGTTTTAATTTCAAACTTGCAATTGTTGAAGTGTTAATCAGTGTTTATTTTGTTATATAAGTGTAACCCTAGAGAAAAAAATCTCAAGGACTTGATAACCAATTTTGGAGTAATATTTTAACTTTAAGTTCTGACCTGGGTCATCTATGGTTCAGAATTACTATTTCTATGCTAATACAACGCCACCTGCAGTCTAAAAAATTGGCGAACTGTTAATACGTTGCAGTCATTAATATCAGATGTGGAGTAGAATCCAAGCTTAAAGCTTGCCACCTTCGACACTGCTCTTTGTGCGCATTCTAGTGGTTTTAAGTTACTTTTATAATGTTCCTCGCCAACTAGAAATACAGTATGTGACCTGTCATGAGTCAACCATGATGGTGAAGGATGACGATGTATATAAATATCAAAACAATTATGGAAAGCTACGTGTTGATTGCTATACAAGAACAACTCCATCACTGACGAGGCAGAATGAAAATAACTAATTGTTTAATTCCGAGCGATTAAGTAGAGTATTGCGGAGGATTATTCACGGGTCATATAACGCCGCGGTGCCGCCGCGCGCCGCAACCGGCCCGCTCCGCACCGACTTTCATCAAAGCCGCAGATTAGAGATACATAACTGGATGCGGATACACCGCGGCTGATGTATAAGGCTCTTTAGGTTTTGCTGTTATACAGGAATCGATACAATATCGTTCGTGTATAATTTGAATTAGAGATTTTTTTTTAACAGAGATAGCTTAAACGAATAATTGTAAACAATAGATCGACTTTTTAAATGTTTCATATCAATCTAATGTTACCTTACCTGTAAACAACAATAACGACTTATTTTTGCAACCCAAGACATCATTTGTCAATATATAGTTATAAGTATTTCACAATACAAAATATCGATTACTTTTTGATCTCGGAGCCACTATGAATAAAAATTGTTGTTTTAGGAATTTCACGTAAGTATAATACACATACTTTAAAAAAGACTCTTAATTCAGCACTTAGCACATATATGCTGAGCCATCAACATAACGTACATGTCGACGGTTTACTGGAATAAAATAAAACAATATTTGTGGACGACGCGAAATGCCATGTTTACAATTACGATTACATAAACGTTTTCATTTAGGAAATGACAGTAAAATAATCGCACATTCAGTTAAACATAATTTCGGCCACAGAATTTGAAAAGAGCCAAAACAAAATACACGTCCGCTTTCCTTACAACGTGGAAATTTGCCAACAGGGACGTCCGGTGGACTTTCAAATTTATGTAAATTCGACACAAGATAAAGGTGTTCGTTGAGCGTCCAAAATTTCGCATGTGCGACCGAAGACCGAATGTGAATCGTCTGTGAGGATCCGTCTCAACGAGCTCAATAATGAACAGTTTGTGCGAGCGTGTGCTCTCATCAGTCGCCTTGATTGATTGTGCGGAGATAAGCCCCGCGTTCTGCCTGTTCAGTCTGGTACTCGCACACGTGCTGCCCCGGCGTGGATTAGACAGGTTATTTATGAGAATAAGATAAACTACACGGATGCGCGCAATAGTTTGTACGCGGTGCGCGTTATACAATACGTAGTAGGGGTAAGGTTCTTTGCTAGTGTAGGTACTTTCTCTAGTCATTCGACTACTACATTTTGGTAGTCTATGTGACTAGTAGACTGTGACGTATACAACTATGCATAATTTTTATTTTTGTACAAATAATGTTACGTAGTATTTTATGTAGTGCTAGCCCGGCCCGCGGTTTTATCAGCGCATTTCCCGTTTGCGATATTTTCCCTCAATGTGTTAGATAGCTATGTGTTATTCCAGACTATAATCTAACCGAGTTCCAAATTTCAACCCGATCCTTTGAGACGTTCTGGCGTGATTGTGCAATAAACATCCACACTTCTTGTAATATTAGTTAGGATTGGTGACGAGTTCGTTCGAAGTAGAGAAGTACTCATTCCACTCTAAAGCTGTACGTATGGAGGAAGGTGTATTGTAATGTCAGCTGTGCATAATGTGCTGTATTTGGCTATCAGTCTAAAACAGTGATGTCTAAAATTGTATTGTGTAGATTAATTTTAAATGATGTTTCTAAACATCGCATCAACGGTAATTTACACATACTCGTATAAAAACAAAATGAGAATATG